>CM060950.1:8168857-8731228 GCA_030765055.1 Mantis religiosa | reverse complement strand
CTCTCTCTCCCTCTCTCTCTCTCTCTCTCTCTCTCTCTCTACAATTTGGTTTCTTTCTCTCCCCAATATCATTTTTACTGATGTATGATTAGGTGCTTTTCAATATTATGCACAAACCTACAGGACTGCAATGTTAGTTCGAAGCGCTATAGCTGAAACAGAAGTCCTTAAGCCATTTTGCCGTAGTATTATCACATTATAATCTCTTCTATCGTTTACATATGAATTACACTCTCTTCTTGATTGATTTCCCATTGAAAACTTAACGCTTATCTAACCGAAGTGAATGTATTCTACCTATGACAAAAAACATCAAATTTATGGTGCAGGCATGTTTTGGAATGGACAGAGGTGATATTTTTTAGGAATATTTGTGTCTAGACTACCAAAGTTTAAAGTTATACCGTTAGAACGTTCTTGCAGTCAACACAAGGTAAAATATGGAAAGTTAACACCGCAACACTGAAGTCATCGTATTAGAATTGAAAAAATAAATAGATTGTGGTAATTCAGTTGTGACCTCCTGTTGTACAGCAACTTACTAAATCTAGAAATCGATGTAAGTTTGACCACCAATATCGTGGCAAAGAATTTTAATGATATCAAGCTGTGTACTAATGCACGAAAAATTGAATTAATTCCATTTGATTTTAAGAGACGCCCTTTTGAACCTCAGCTTAACATAGGTAATAGTCTAGTCCAGTGTATAAAAAAGTGTAAATAATTTAGGCTTAATCCTTGATGACATGTTAAGTTGGAACAACCAGATTGAAAAAACTAGAAAGTAAATTAAGCTCAGGACTTTTTCTGTTGCGATATTTAGCCAATTTTCTCTCGGTAGATACTTCTAAGTTAGTATATTTTGCATTAATATATTCATACATCTCTTATGGCATCGAGCTGTGGGGACACACTTCCAAATTGAAATTTAACAGAAACTTTCTCCTACAGAAAATAGCTATCAGATACCTGGCAAAAATAACACGTACGAGTTCATGCAGGCCGTACTTTAAAAACATACTTACTGTTCCCTGCATATTTATTCTGCGAACAATACTTCTTGTACATAACAGGAATATAACCCCCACAAATTCCGATGACCACACATATGAAACTGGGCGTGGAATAACTATATAGTTAAAGGACACAGGCTAAAACTTTTTGAACATAAGCCCCGATACTTTGTTCCAAAACTACTTAATAAGCTTCCGGAAAGCCTAAAAAATACTGTGTCGGGTGCTAAGTTTAAATGCGAACTGACTAAATTCTTGTTAAGCAGAGACTATTGCAGTATGGATGAATATTTTGATGATAACTTCGATAATTTTGAATAATTATATTTTGCATATGTATATGTATCTGTGTGTGTGTGTGTGTGTGTGTGTGTGTGTGTGTGTGTGTGTGTGTGTGTGTGTGTGTGTGTGTGTGTGTGTGTGTTTTAAATAATTAACAGCATGCCCCATTACAAGTAATACTACATGCTTTGTATTCTTTGGTATTGAATTTGTTTCTTGATTCGGTCTTTTTTATGTCCATATAGTACCTATTAATGTTCTTGTAGTCATTGTTGATATCACTTTCACTGTCACGACTTTAACTCTTTGTTTTTACGCTGCACTGCATTTCACTTCACATCACAGTCCTATTGAGTTGCAGTGTTGTTGGAAGTCTCTCAGATATTTGGATACAAGATGTTATGTAGTTGCTTGCCAGCTTCCTCCATTTTACCTAATGTCTTCTCCTAATGTGTTTCTTTGTTGTAGTACTTCTGGGCATTCCTATATTATGTGATGTACTATTGGGTGTCCTGTGTTTCATGAATATGTAGGGTTATCTGCGATGTGGAGTCTGTGTTTGTATGAATTGGTTTCTCCATGTCCTGTAGTTAGAACTGTAAAAGATGGCGTTCCATTTCTTCTGACAATCCTGTATTTCCTGTTCTCTAATCTCTGCTTCGATTGTAGATTTTGGTATCCTGTTATAAACTGTTTCTATTCCTGTTTCTTCTCCTGCTTGCTTTGCTAATTTGACTGCTAGTTCATTTCCAGGGATGCCGATGTGTGCTTTTACCCACTTGAAGTATATTTTACAGTTTTGTTGACTAAGTTCTGCTATAACACTGTGTATATCTGTTGTTATGGAATTATGTTTCTTGTTGTTCACGAGAAGTGAGAGTGTTACTTGTCTGTCAGTATGGACAGTAACTGTGTTCTCTAGTTCTGCCACCATAAGTTTATTGATTTCTGCTATAGCTTTTAGGATTGCTATATGTCCGGCTTGATTACTAGAGAAATTTTGGTTCAACTTGAATTTTATTAATTTGATAAAGTTGATAAATTTTAGTAATTTGATAAGTGTGGGAGATGGTATAGAGCCTTCGGGGACTCCGCCTCTCACTGGTCTGAGTGTTAATGCTTTCCCCGCAACTGAGACTTTAACTGTGCGGTGTCGCAAGAAGCTGTTTAGAATGTTGATAATATGTGTTGGGAGCCTCAGTTGGCTCAATTTATACAGTATCCAGGCATACCACGTCGTAGAGAAAGCCTTCTCGACATTCAACGAAACCGCAGCAGTGAAGGCGCCTTCCTGGAAGCCCACTCGCCACTCGTCTCCACCACTCGCAGTAACTGCTGAACTATCGAGTGCCCAGGACGAAATCCAAACTGATGGTTGCGTATGGCTTAAATGTCACAGAATGTGGGACAATCGGATGAGAATCAACCTTTCTTAAACTATCGAGAGGATGGAAAGGAGGCTGAAAGAGTGTTAGCTGGAAGGGTGCACCGGATTCTTCCCAGGTTTCAATATGCACATCACCCGGGCCTCCCTCCACTCTCGTGTAAAGTACCCAAGGGTGAGGCACATATTGAAAAACCAGGTTAAGAAGAGAACCGCGTTTAAGGAAAGATGGCGGAGCATGAGGAGTGTCAGCCCATCAGGACCCGCCGCCATTTTTAGTTTGAGACGCTGGAATGCGCCTTGTACTTCACATGGGACGGGTGGTTGGGAGTCTTTAAGCGTCCTCAGTAGGAAGACACAGGAGCTGGCGCCGACGCACCACCTGGGGCCCCGGCTGGAAGACTTACTGGAGAGGGCGGCCTTAAGCACTATTATGTTTGCACAATATTAACAACTTTGAAGCAGTGTACTGATATTGATAAATGAGTTACGCAAAACGTTGTCAGGAATCGATCTAAATTTTACAGTAATAAACCAGTGTATTGATGACATCTCATTTGGGTGGTCTGAGTGGTTTCATAACAAATGTTCAATTTGTTTTACATACAACTATGTACACATCCTACTAACTGGTGCTATAAGAATAAATATATAACTGAAACTGTTTAAATGTGTTATAAATAAATTAGCTCTAACAGACTTTCGCTCCGAAACACAATGTTTGTTGCTTGTTTATATTGATTTCTGTATGCAACACGGCTCAAGTTTACTATCCTTGATATTTATAATTACCTTTCAACACGAAGGAAACATTATTAATGTTATATACTTGTGATAATTCCTAATACCTAAGACATTCATATTTACGAAGCAATTTCTACTTCCTCGCCCTCAATAACTCGCTACGCGCACCTTCTGTTTCATGTAACTTCCACCATGTGTGCTGTAGTCAAATTCACGACACGTGAGGGAAATGTCAGCTGGAAGTTTCTATCCATGTTTGCGTGTCAGCTTTATTTTAGTGTATTTTCTGTACCGCAAACATACATAGCAGGTAGTGGAGTAGTTGCATTATAACCAGATACTTAATGACGATGTTCAACTGGAGATAGATATTTTGAGATCGCGAAAAGAAAAACTGATTTTTGAGCCAATCTAGAAATTGGAAAATCGGTATGTATTAAACTTATATACCATTTACACGCGATACTGCGCTACTAAATAAATGGAAACATTTTTATCAAAATTAACTCTAATATCATAATTGTTGTAGCATATGATTGTAATATGTTTATGCCAAATGAAATATACTAAATTTGCAGGAAATGTCCTAAGAAGTCGCTTTCATTATGAATCACTTTACATAACTGTACACAGTAGGAGATAAACAAAGACTAACTACACATATGACCTAGATTTTGTTATAAAACACAATTTATGTCTGATACAATTTATGTTGTAGAGTCAACAATTTCGGGTTTACACTTTGTTATATTTCACAATTTCCCAATAGTTATATTTTTCAAAAGTGACAAGTCGTTATTGCTTTCTATTATGGACTTACTCGAGTTATAAAGTATTGTAGTGAGTGAGTGTGTGGTGCTTTAGGGCCCGTCGTCAACCAGGTCATTTGTGCCCGTAAAGTTTTGTATTATCGTCCAATAATTCAATATCGATGTTTCAGTAGCAACACAAGTTTTGAAGTCCCCAGAACTAGAACGTATTTACAAATATATCCCATTCTTGCAGGAAATGTAGAGGAGCAATTTCGATTTAAGAAAGTTATGAGAAAGCCATATGAATGTAAGAATGAGATTGTTTATTTTCTGTTGGAGATACAAATAGTAGGAAATTTCAAACCATCCCCTAGTTAATCAGTTTTAAAACATTTGACGGTCACTTAAAATCTATTGTCTTTTGTCTCTTCACGACATTATAGACAGAAATGTTACTGTAATATATCTAGAGTTTGTATATTGATATAAAGTATCCATTAATTATCTAACTTGAATCTAAAAACAATAAAGAATCAATTATTATGTGAAGTATGTTTAATGTGACGACTAATGCCAGGTAAATCCTGAAGAGGCGCTGCTGTCAGCTATATTAAACCTACTTATAAATGTTGCTCTTCCGCTTCGCCTTCCTTGTGTAACATTATAGAAAATGCTAGAACAGTCAAAAATAGTTACTGAAAATAAAAACATTGCACCATTTTAAACTTCAATTAATCTTTTGTACGAATAAGTGTGAATGAGGACAGAGACATGCAACATAACTCGAACAAAATTGATGAACTTGTCAAATAAATGTGAGTGTTGGTGCTACTGCAGTCGGGAGTAGACACTCAGCCTCAATCTGAACATTGTTCTACCATGAGGAAGTGCTCAGGTTTATTTAAATCCTCTTTCTTTGACCAACATTCAGATGTACTGTCATTTGTCTTTGAAAAGACTTCACAGAGAGACTACTTGAGACTTGCTGTTGTAAATTGCTTTGAGAAGTTGCTTCTTCTTTGTCAACAATGTGCTAGAGATGGTCATTTATATTATCTGTGCTGTGCATTTTCTGTACAATTAATTACTTGAGAGGCGTTGCATTGCGGGCAGTGTCTGAACCTTTAAGACCGTTGAGGCTAAGCAATGCTTTATTTGTGTTAATTCTCGAGGTGAAGTCATAAAAATGAGTTCTCTCTTTTTATTTGAATCACTTTATTTTCAGGTTTGACGTCATTTGCTGTATTTGTTTATTCTCCGGTTACAGACAGAAAGCTCAATGTGAGTGAGCACGGCTTGTACTTGTATTTGTCACGTATCGCAGTTGTCTTTCATTAGAGGTTTGACATGACAAACACCGGTATTTGTAGCCATGTTTTCCCTCACAATATTTTATACTGCTTTTGTTACACGTATTGTACACTTTTTACAAACTGGGGACGTTCTGGACCACTAAGCTGTTGTATTTATTTAGTAATTAATTGTATACTGCTCTGAATTAAATGTATAAAAGAGATGCAAAGTCCATGGTGAGGTGATGCTAAGATTTTTAGAATGTACAACCTGATAACATAAAACACCTGTCAATTGCTCACTACAAATCAGGTTACACAACAGCAAAAAACTGAGTCCTTGAGAGTGTACAATGTCTTTAGTAGACAACAAGTTCTCTCCGTAGCGCAATAAACAATGGATAACTGACGTAACGATCTTGTTCGATATAATTCATTTTAAATATTTTTGCAGTCGAGAAACCTCTGATATAATACAGATTTAACAATCTTATTTGTTATTTGATTCTTAACCGAGACATGGAAGTACTTATAATTTTCCTTCATTAAAAGCATAAAATTGTGTACTTGCAGATACATTGTTTTAATCTCGGTATTCAGTGCCAGAAATTACATCAAAACTTAAAAACTTTCGTTTATATTTTCAGCGCGTTCTCTAAAGGTTAAATAAAATTTTCAATTAGGGCTGATGATACTAATGTGAGATGCAGACTCAAGACACGTATTGCCTGTATACCTATGATTTAATTAAATTTTACAGGTATACCAAAATATAATATACTTGCCTTCATATTTGTCAATATCCGCTACTAAATAAAAATGTTTAGAAAGCGTCAAATGAAGTCACAAATGTATACAACTTTTGTGTTTAGCTCATACGGAAATTAGTCGAATCTTTCCAATGGTAGCTGTTTAATTGTATTTATACCACAACCATCTGTAGATATTCAGAAATACGAGATGATTGAATCAAAATTGGTAAAGTTGATTTTATTTGAAACGAATATACAGAAAATGTTTTTTTTTTTTTTTTTTTTTTTTCAAGTGGAGGAAAAATCCATTTATGGACTGAACCCGACTGAACTGGGATGGTTCAGCCGGGAGTGTGAGCTTCACCCGAAGGTACTACTCACTAAAAAACCTCCACCGGAGAGAAGTCAGGAGAGGAATTCCGGCAGTACCGCTTATGCACCTGCGGATTCACGGAGAGCGTGTAGAGGTTGGTCCTATGGCCTAACCATGGTGAGATTGGATGCTAGGACATAAGCATGACCGAAGCCCTGAATATGCCCTCGCGGATTCGTGGTGAGGAATGTAGTTGGGTGTAGTGTCGTTTCCAATAGGAAACACCGTCCTAACTTAGTGGTTGCATCCTCAATGATAGAGGAAATGGTCATGTGTTAGTTATACTACGTTATGTGCATTAGCTGTTAGTTCTGAGTTAATGTATTGTCTACCCTGAGAGGGTAGACAATACATTAGACAAAGTTATTAGTTCTGCGCGTATGCTGCGTCTAGTATGTGGTTAATCCTAAGTTGAATTTGTTCGCATTAGATTGATCAGAACCATTGTTCATAGCGATATGTCGTGTAAGTATGGGGGGAGGGGATTGCCTCCCCACCAGAGCCGCCTTGACTAAGAGCAAGGACTTTGTGGAACTGCCAGTTGTCGGGGAGTCGTGTACAGTCATGTGTAATCTTACTACTTCTATGGAAGTCTTACGAGAGTGCTCAGGTACTCTTGTATGTCTATCTCTGGATCTCCCATCCCTATGGTCCTATCAAATATGGACAGCGGTCTTTTGTGTTTATTGTATTCGGTTTCGTAATTGCCTAGTTGCTGAATTAGTGCGTTAGTGTTTTTATCTTTTCGCTTATATACGTTGAAGCTGAGTCTTTTGATAAATTCCTCAATTGAGTGTAGTCTTAGTTCGTTATGCAACAGATTGGCCGGTGCTACCGGCGGTTGCTTTGTGATTATTCGGATTATTCGGTTTTGTAGCGTTTGCAATTTGTGTAAGTGAGTTTTTGCAGCGTATCCCCACACGGGGGCTGCATACGTGATAATAGGCCTTATCAGTGTCTTATATAGGGTAAGGCCCATATGTACTCTAAGTTGGTTGTTGATATTAAATATTGGAAATAATTTATTTAGCTGGCCATTGGCTTTGGCTCTGATCGTAGTAATGTGTTTGGACCAGGTGAGTCCCTGGTCCATTACAAGGCCTAAATAGGTCACTTGGTCCTTCCAGTCAATTCCTTCGCCTTGATAAATTAGCGGCTGAAGGGCACGCTTGTTTTTCCTATGCAGGAGTCTTTTCGTGAAGATTATTGCTTGCGTTTTTCGTGCATTTACTTTAATTCTCCATTTAGAGAACCAAGGTTCTAGTGTATTTAAGGCGTTTTGGAGACGTTGATGAATGAGTCGCGGTTGGGTTGACTGCGTTACAAGAGCGGTGTCGTCAGCATATATATATTTGTTCGTTCTTACTAGATCGGGCATATCATTTATGTATAGGTTGAATAGTGTCGGTCCCAGCAGACTTCCTTGAGGTACGCCTGCTTTGATTGGCTTAACGCTGGATACTGCGTCTTCTACCGAGGTGCGAAAGCACCTACCGGAGAGGTAGTCCCCAATTAGGGCTACTGCCGAGTCAGGGAATTCGTTTTGTTTTAGCTTTTTAATTAGGCCTGCGTGCCATACCTTATCAAAGGCTCTTTCGATGTCTAAATATAGGGCGCCCGTTGACTTTTTCGTGTTAAATCCGTTAGTGATTTGTTCGGTCATTCGCAAAAGTTGGAGTGTGGTAGAGTGCTGAGCTCTGAACCCAAACTGCTCGGGTATAAGAATATTGTTCTTATGGATGTGTTTGTTTATTCTCTTCAGTATTATCTTTTCTAGTACTTTGCTCATCGTGTTTAATAGGCTAATTGGCCTGTAGTTGATTGGAAGTGCTAGATTTTTATTTGCTTTGGGGAACAGGAGTATTTTGGCTTCTTTCCAGCATGGAGGAAACCTTCCACTTTCGAGTGCGAAGTTAAAAATGTTTGCTAAGAGCTTTAATGCTCTTGGTGGTAGGTTCTTTAGTACCACATTTGGTATTCTGTCTGGACCAGGCGCTTTTCTGTTTGGTAGATGCCGTATGATCCAGCCTATTTCGCCTGGGTTTGTCTTGCGCATTTTATTGTGAGTCGGTCTTTGCCCTAAGTCTTTAATTTCGTTTTCGACTTCTGCTATGAAGTCTTCTTGCCCAATCACTGGGTTGGCGGAAAAGACATTTTCCAAGGTGATCGCAAAAGCTTCTGCCTTGGCCTGGGGTGTTTCGGCTATTGTGTTATTAATTTGGAGGGGAGGGATATTCGTTCGTGTTTGTGTAAGGCATTTAACTATTCGCCAAGTTGAGTTTTGTTGGGGATTTAACTTTTCCAGCGTGTTATCCCATTGATTTTGGATGTAATTTCTAGCGCGTGCGTGAGCTAATTCTCTAGCTTTGAGGTAATCTGCGCGATGTAGGATGTTTCTTGTTCTTTGCCATTTGCGTCGGGCTTTGTTTTGCGCTTGCTGGAGAATCTTAATGTCGTGGGGAAATCTAGCATTGATAGCCCGCTGTTGTCTTAGGGGAACACAGGCAGTAGTGGCTATCTTTATGGCTGTTTCGAGTTTATTTATTGCTGCGTTTTGTTCTTCTGCAGAATTGATTTGCAGCTCTGGTAGGTAATAGTTAACTGACTCTTTGAATTCTTCCCAGTCTACTTGGTTGTAATTAAAATTTAAAGTAGCTGTCCTTATTTTGTTGCTGATATATAACTTTCTGTAGGCTTTCGATCTGAAGCACAATAAATTCTGTCACTTTATATTGATTTATATATTAAATATAACTCGAAATTACTATCATTCACATTAAGCACGTCTTCTACTTCAAAACAGAACTTAATGTGTCCTTATGTTCTGTAAGACTTTTGTAATAACTATGATAGTTTGACAAAATACATAGCATTTATAGCTTGCGCGCCATCTACTGACGTCGACCTGCACTTAGTGTTTCACAACACCGACACCGTGTGCCGCTGTGATCCCAGTCACTCTTTAAGCAGACAGAACATTTGTACTGTAGGTCTGTTTCTGGAAGTTTCTACTCTTTTTTCTTCTTTGGCGTTAAATTAATACTTTTTGTACCACGAATATGCGTACAAGGAGGATCGTATTATATTCGGAAACTAAATGCCGAGGTTGCTATGTAAAATATATTCTGGTATCATCTGCAACTAAGATGAACCAAAAGGTCGGTTAAATATTAAACTGTGCATATTTTCAACTTTTTAAGGTGGCACTCGAAACTTTTCAAGAAAAGTGCAAAATAAATCACCATTAAGTAAATGCAACTTTGTAGTTCTAAAAATCACTTTGAGTGACTTTGGTTGAGATATGTTATTATGATTGTTGTTATGATTAATGAAGTGCACATTGAAATAATGTCCTCAGAAGATCTCTTCATTCTCAATGATTCTGTATAACTGGTAAACTGTTAGAGAAAATCTATTAATATTGCTAAACATTTAAATATTAAGAAATAAGGTAAATGATGAAGGAAGAACAAAACCCTAATTTAGTTTAAAACGTGAATTAGTAAATCTCTTACTAAATCAAATGAATAAATACAGTCTAAAGTGTAACAATGAACAGAGGTCGGAGTTGCTATAGCCGCAGGTAAACTCTGCTAATACAACTAATAATGAAATTAAACATTTATTGTACAATCTAAATAATAAATATGATTTTATCTTACAACATTCACGCAATAGCTACATCCTCTACTTGAGTTAATCTTTCGAAATTATAAGATTTTGATAATAAATAACTGAACAATTAAGTGTAACCTCTCCATATATATATAACATAAAGACAAATAATAACATAAAGACAAATATAAAATTACCTAACGCTACAAATTAATACAAACCTAACAAATATAAAGGTAATCTATGTAATATTAATAACAAATACTCAGGACAATAAGCTACAGATAAATAAACAGTTGAAGTGTTACTTGACGTAAACATACTAATGTTAACTCCTGACAGTCTAATAGACAATTCGTATCTTACAAATTACAATTTTACAACAAACTTATATGAAGCAATACAAAACAATTTAGCTCTAAGTTTTATGATTATAATATAATTACATCTTATCTAATTTAATCTTAAAATTATAAATATTTAACGCAAATAAACTAATATGTAAACCCTTAAGTATAACTCATCCTTTAACTAAAACCTCAGCCAATATCTTACATTTTAAGTCCGTCAATCATAAAACATTAAGCTGGCTGGCGTCATCCCAGTTGTGTCGTGTGTTAACGAGCGGTAAGCCAGCAAAAACAGTGGCACCTTGACGTCCCAGTCTCGCTGATGGCTGGCCACGACGTTCCTCAGGTGTTCCTCTAAGGTCTTAATGTATCTTTCGACCATGCCATCCGACTGGGGATTAAGAGGCATCGTGCGGGTCTTGTTCACCCCAAGCCTTTGTAGTGCCTCCTTCATAAGCTTGGACTCAAAGTTGGTACCCTCGTCACTGTGTAGCTTTAACGGTACCCCAAATCGACAGAACATTTGCTCCACGAGGGAGTCTGTGATTGTCTTTGCCTCTTGGTTTGGGATGGCATACACCTCCGGCCACTTGGTGAAGTAGTCCACGAACACCTTAGGTACATGTTGCCTCGGTCGGAATCTATAAACAGTCCCGCAATGTCGACGGTGATCCGTTCGAATGGCGCACAGACGCTGTACCGCTGCATGCGACCCCGGCTCCTAGTTTGGGGGCCAAGACTCGCCGCGCACACGTGACACTGACGGCAAAATTTCTCAGCATCTGCTCGGAGTCTCAGCCAGTAGTAGTGCTGCCGTAGTTTGTCAATCGTTGGGTTCGCTCCTCCCGAAGTACCGGCGTACACTTCCTCCAAGACTTCCGGGACCTTACTCCAGGGAAGTACCAACTGTTCTCTCTGGGCCTTCCCATCGGGTGACTCCCATACCTGGAACAGCATGCCATCTCGGGTCTTCAACGAGTCCCATTGGGCCCAGTACGACTTGTAGGTGGCAATCCTCGGTGCGATGTCCTCCCAGGTTGGTCTCGTCCCTGCCTCCACTTCCCTCAAGAGTGGCCCCAACTCTGCGTCCGTCAGCTGCTTCCTCCTCAGGCCTGCGCTATCGCAGCCGTCCGCAGGCACTGCCACAAATACTCATACTGCTGCGGCAAGCACCTTCTCTTCCACTCTTGTGCACTGGCCGCACTCTTCTGCACAGGGTCTTTGGGATATGGCGTCACCGGTACCGTGGCTCTTCCCTCTAAGATGTTCCGAGGTGAAGTCGTACTCCTGCAGCCTCTGGACCCAACCTGCTGTCTGGCCTTCTGGTCGCGCTGTCACCATCACCTAGCTCCTCGCGGGGACAACCACGTCTTCGTTGAAGACGATCCTGTAGATCCCAAGGCACTCTTCGGGTTGACGGAGTATAACCTCTTCTCCGTTGAGCCGCAGGACCTTCCTGCCGAGGTCGACCGTCGCCTCGTGGCTCTTGAGGGCATCCAATCCCAGAATCACCTCCACAGCCACCTTCGCGACGAACTCCCACAGACGCACGGCACTCCGCCCCAAGTTCAGCTCCAGCAGGGCCTCCTTCTCCACAGGCAAGGTGTCACCCGATGCCGTGACAAGCTCGTATGATCGGCTCTGCTTGCTCGTCAGAAAACCCTTCGCCATGTCAGGTCTGATGATAGTCACGGCTGCTCCAGAGTCCACCAGCACGCGGCACGGCTTCCCTCTCACCCAACCGTCCGCGATGAGGCTGTCATCCATTCGCCGGCTGACGGCGCGCAGTGTCTTTCGAGGGGATGGTGGTAATGGCGCCGAAGTGCCCCTCTCCACTCCGGGGCTTACTCGTTCTTCCGGCTGCTCTTCCTGGTGTGGGCAGTCTCTCTGCAGGTGCCCGGGCCGTCCGCACTCCCAGCACAGGCCACTAGGTGTTCGTCGGCGTCCCTCGGCTGGTCTTTTGTCTCCGGTGTAATGGACACTCCTCGTTCTCGACGTCGGGATAGCTTTGCCGCCTCCATCCTTAATGCTACTGTCAGCGCCCCGTTGATGGTTTTATAATCGCCGAGCATTATGCGCTGACGAATCTCCGTATCTCGTACGCCGTCCACGAATGTGTAGGCAGCTTCCCGGGATACGAACCCGTGTGGGAGGTCGACCAGGGCCTTGCTTGCTAGCTGTTCAACTGCCAGGCGAACTCCTGCAGCGTCTCCCCTGGCAGCTGTGACCTTGCCTTTAGCTAGCTACGGTACGCTGCGGCTAAGCGGTCTTTTCCGAAACGATTCTGCATGGCCTCCCTGGATTTCTTGAGCGCCACCGTTGTCTACACCGCGTTTAGGAATTCCGCGGCCCGTCCCTGGAGGCTGGTTGTTAACTGTGTGGCCTCCTCCTCTGGCGACCATTTGTTGCGCTTGGCCACTCTATCGAACTGGCGGCGGAGGACTTCAAACTTTGACGCGCCATCATTCTTGGGAGGTTTGACGCGCGCAGATGTTTTGTCGCGTCCCGGCGCGTCGGCCTTCAAATCCTTCAGCCTCCTGCCGACGACGTCCTCTACTATAGTGTTCAGGGACTTGACGCTGCTGTCGGCATTTCCTTTCAAGTCGTTAACGCGGCTAGCCAGGACCTGGACGCGCTCCTCCACTTGGCCCATCTCCTTGTCCAGCTCCGTCACGTCATCCCTCACGACGGCCAACTGTTCATCAACTTTGGCGGCGAGAGCCTCGTTCGCCACCTTCATTTTCGTGGTCAGTTCGGCCATCTTTACGGTCATTAACGTGGCCAAGTTGTTGTCTGCCGCTTCTGTTTTTTGCTGTTAACTCGTTCCTCTTCGCGGCCAAGTTGTTATTTGCCGTCTGCACTTGTTTCAACTCTGCGGTCAGGTTGTTATTTGACGCCTCCAATTTCTTTTCCATTTTATTGGTGACGTTTTCATTTGCAGTCTTCATTTCCGAGTCAGTTCGGCCTTCATTTCCATCATCTTCTGCAAAATATTTTCCTATGCCGCGTCCATGGTTGTAATGTTCGGTGGTGTTGTCGTCCCGCATCCTGACACCAGTGTGACTTTGTGGGCTCGTGAAATGAAAAGTCCAATTACACAAACACAACAATGTTCTTTATTTCCACCGACTCACAGTTGAACACTTGCCAATTACACAGAATTACGTAATCCACACAATTACAATTCACCAGTTCGTCCGATACCGTTCCGATGCACGTACATAGTCTTCCCGATCGTTCACTAGCTCGTCAAGCACTGACTGACTTAATTCACTCACTGCAGCTCTTTTTATAGGAATATCGCCGTTTTCTCGAAGCCTCTACCTTCTATGAATCACCGCGAAGGTTCCAGATGGCAGTGGAAGGCGGAAGGAAGCGGTCATCGACAAGTGACACTTCCCTAGCCATCCCCTCAGTTAGTGACAGAGACTAATGGGTGGGTGTGGTTTAGCTGCCTCTGGCCCCTTACTTAGCTCTCGTTAGGTTGTGCTTTCCGTTAATTGGGTGACAATATGTAACATCTCTTTCAGTACAGCGCTGTACTAACACTTCGTGTTTAAGACAGTACTACAGCAAATGATCAGTTGCCGTCAGTATATATTTTTTGATATTCCAAAATAAAAATAAAAATTATGGGAATGTGAATAAATATACAGAAAGTTTTTCGCTCGCTCGCACGTGCTGGCTGGCTGTATACAGCCAGAAGGTTTTTGCATCTTAGTGTTAAATGTTTCTATTGATTCAGTAATTTGTTATTGTGACAATTTTGTAAAAATCTTAACGTGTCTCATTTTTGTATTTAAAAGATTTTCTAGTAATGAATTTGGTGGAAAAAGCGCTTTTCAGCTGATACAAAAATATCTACAGCGGCTCCAGTTTGACATCTAATTTTTGTACAGAATGTGACTCCTCCTCAACATATTATATTTGATGCTGTACAGAAGGCATTATTTAACGCTAAAATAAAGTCCAACAAAGAAACCGGTAGAAACCTGCAGTTCAAATGCCCATGTGTCCCCTCCGACAACAGCGACACGCAGTGGTAGCCTCTCGCAACACGAAGTACACGCAGGAGCTTACAGTTGTCGCGGAGGTTGTAATTGTTATGTATATATCAATGTGTCTTAGTTATTAAACATATTTTATAAAGCTTTAGGATGATTAAGCATTGTTTTGGCGCAGAACATATCCGAGATATGAATCGTAATACTTTAGAGCTATATTTTACACAAGTATGAATATAGACAGACTACAGATAATGTGTTTCGGAACAAAGGTATGCAACATCCTATATAACTACAACAAATTGAACATTTTTCTGTATAAAAATATAAAAATATTTGACTATAGCTCAAGGTCCATCTCTTCGAATTCTTTACTTGTTTAAAGACGATCTTGGAAGTTTAAACAACCTTAATTTAACGTGTGGTATCTGTAAAGCTTTCGCTCACCTCTAGATAACAATTTATACACTTTATTTTATCAATGTTTGATGACTACAGTTAATACAGACTCTTTTGTTACCACAGTGTGACCTGACCTGTTACACGTCACATCGTACCTAGAAGTATGTGTCCTATAACTAAGATAGTTTGACCTGGTATAAATTTAACTACTTTATTTTACCTTGCTTTTATTGAGATCCTATATAAGTTATATTAAGTTAATATAAGTTCAACATGAGCAAGGATGGTACAAGAACATTTGCAAGAAATCTCATAAAAAAAGGAAAATTTTCCAGCAATGTTAACCTTATAAAAGGGTTCCAAGGATTTTTTTAAATATTATATATATATGAATAAGACGTAAATGTGAAGTCTTTAGGTTATTATACAAAGAAGTCTTACATTGTCAATTAAAAATACTAAAGTTGCAAGTTACAACGATATATCAATTATAGGCAAATTATTAAAATAAAAAAGTAAAATATAATACATAATGAAAAATTTCAAAATAAGATGTAAGTAATGAAAAGTGGTATTCATTTAAATAAAATATTTACAGACAGTAGACGCTAAAACTTCAAGAACGGTTATAAACCGATAAAGAAATCAAAGAGGAAGACCTTTGATTATAGTCAAATACTTTAAAACTGGTCACTGTACGATGATTTTGAAGTTCTGATTTATGTGCTTCGTCTACAAATAAGAAAAACAAACGACGACTACTCGGTAATTTGATAATTTTTTATGCTTATTTACGCCCTCTAAAGTTAAGTCCTTCAGGATACGGAGAAAAAACTTTTCCCAGGTAAATCATCCTGACCGAGATTCGAACTCGGGACCTCTTGAACCTGAGGCAGACACGCTACCATCCACGCGACCGAGACGGGCTGTAATTTGATAAAATTAAAGGAACTGATCAATTAAGACAAATTACCAGGAATATCTACAAAGTGGTTGCCTCCACGAAATAAAATATATCACACAAATAATAATAGATAATGGGGATTCAGGTGATCACAAAATATTTATTTGTAGTTGAAACTTGACTCTGAATTTTTGGATGAAGTACAATTCCTCCTCTACCTACTACGTATGATTGTAGTACAGAAAGTATTATTTTAACACATGGTGAACTCAAAAGGGAAAGGGAGAGCTGGTACAATACTGCAGTTCAGATGTTACGAGTGTTCGCTGCAACCACAGCGGCACACAGTGGTAGTGTCATGAAACACGAAGTAAACGTTCTATGGTACAGGTGACGCACGTGGTATAACTGTTAGGTATTTATCAATATGTCTTACTTATTAAGAACATATTACAAAATATTTCAATGGTGATGCATTGGTTTGGTGCAGAACATGTGCGTCATGTGGAATATAGCAAGCTGGAGCTATATTATATACAGAAGTCAATATATATATATATATATACCGAAAAGAAATATTGCGTTTCGGAACAAAAGCCTGCATTTGCTTGTATAGAAGTAACAAAATTAATCCACATTTTGTAATTATCTTCCAATGAATTGTTGCGTTGTAGTACGATGTATATAGTGTGAATGGTTGTGAGTTAAAACCAATGAAACATTTCATATGAAGTAGCAAAATCCTCTCCAAATGAGATGCTGAACTGGGTTCAAAGAGCTCTGTGCATTTAGATCGATTTTTGATATCGTATTTTCAACTGGCTTTACGTTTATTACTAAAACATCTATTCATATATAACACTAAATATTCTTCCGACAAACATCTGAAATCTGGGAAATTTCCATTGATTTACCGACAGTACCATTCCTTAACATTATGTTTCGCTTTACTTTTACCAGTGCTGTAAGCCGCTGAAGCGCGATGGAATTTATAAGTTAATGTTTTGTTTTCTGTAATTTACGTCCTCCAACGTTGTCATATCGTACGATGAATGACATGGGTGAAGAGATGCTCAAATGTGTCCAGGGTCAGTAGAGCTTAGTTACCCGACAAGTTATTAGACAGCTAAAAATGAATATTACAAAAAACTCTCAAGCTACATTGTCAATCTTATATGAAACACAGAAATTACATTACATAGAACATTTCATTTTGATGATATTAGAATAAAAAATTACGTCTACCTCAAGGAATTTCATTAAGCCCTATCTAGTATCAAATATGAAATTTGTAGTTTTACTTACGATTTATTACTATTATGTTGTAGACCCAGGTGACCGCAAAGTGAGATTTATGGTGGACAACACGGCGTTGGGGCGGGTTTTCTCCGGGATCTCCGGTTTTCCCCGCTGTCTCATTCCACCGGTGCTTCATCTTCATCTCATGTATCATCAGTGTCTCGCCTGTGGTGCCGTATATAGTAAAAGTGGGCGTTAAACACTACACACACATTAATGAATTCCAAACTTGTATTGGTAATTCCTGTTTATCAGGTTAAAGAGCTAGTTTTCTGATTTGTTTTTAAACAGTTTTTGGTTTGGCAAACTTAAGTTTCAATAACGACAATATTATCTTTGTGGTTTTTGGTTTTAGCTTTTGTTGGACTTTAAACTAATACCTTACTCAGATATACATGTGCAACAATAGTAATAGATTTTGTCTAACTCTTACGGTTTATGAGTTCTGCGTAATAATCTACAATGAAATGAACCTCTGAGAACATTTCCATAAAATCTATCTTGTGCTTCATATTTGTTATGAAAGTATTTTGAAAATAGAGTACCTTAATTTAAAATTATTAGGCTTATTTTTGACAATATAAAAAGTTTCGAAAATGTTTAATATTACATTAAATTTTTTGAACATCTTCGGGTATAATTCATGAAGATGCTGATCATAGAAATACACAAGTTTTGTGTTTAACATACTTTCGAGGTTGGAGTTTTAATGATTTGTTTTACTTCAGTTACTCTTAATCTAGTACAATCTATACAACGAATTTCGTTAACTACTCCTCTACGTACATTATACCTTTGTGGTAATGAACGTATTATTTTAACGCTAAAATATTCCCCAAAGACGATAACTGGTACAAACCTACAGTTCAAATGTCCCGTGTGTATGTTAGGTAGCTGTGACCACAGCGACACTCAGTGGAAGTTTCGTGCAACGCCAATTACATGTAGGGCGTACAGATGACGCGCATGTAAGGTTCTACTTCTTAAGAAGTATATCCCTCAATTTATTTGATTATATCGAGTTAAACACTGGCAGAGATTGATTGTAGCTGTAAAGAGAATACTATTCTAAAATAGAATTGAAGGTAAAACAATTGTTCTAAGGTGCTGTTCACTATGGACGTTTAACATATTGTTGCCATTGAACATCTGAGAGCTCAAAAGAAAGGAATATCAATTTAGTATTCGACAAAATTATGGATATTTGTTAATTCCGTCATGAAACCAGGAATATGTCCGAAAGAGTCAGATTTTGTTTATCGCTTCTGATGATTAGTAATCTTCTGATGATATTCCAAGGAGAAAAGCAACCTTTATTTTCCTAAATGAGCAGATACCCAAGTACATATTTTCTATGCAGGCTCGACATTTAATATGTGAAACAATGAATAAATGAAAAACTTGTGAAGGAATCCTCTACCTGCTATGTTTAGTTGCGGCATTGGAAGTTATATTTTAACATTAAGGAAGAGCCTGACGAAGAAAACCGGTACAAACATACAGTTTTAATGTCCCGAGCGCTTCTTGAGTACACAGCGACACATAGTGGAGGTCTCATGCATTACGAGGTACGATAAGCCTGACATAGATGACGCACTAGTTATAATTGTAATGTATATAGTAGTGTGTCTTAAATTGTTAAGAATGCTTTAAATCATTTAGAATAAAGATGGTCAGCATTGTTTGCAAGGCAGATAGAAAATTTGTCAGACACTAAGCTATAGCTATATCACTGTAAAAGACGCTCATAGACTGACAGGAAGTATTGTGTTTGGCAACGAAAGTCTACAGAAAGATATATGAGTTAAACAAATCGAGTACACTTCTCTTCGCTTTAAAACCCAACTCCTCAGAACAAAAACCAACCATCAAACCACCGTCCGTTGACTTAACACCCATAGAATGCCAGTAAGGGACAGCGTCCCGGGATGGCAGTAAGTCGAAAGCCCCTGTTCCATGGAGCAGGGTTCATCTTCAACGACACCTCAGTGCTGTGCTAGAATTTTTATATATTCTTTCAAATATGCTCCTATTCCTTCATTGTTTATTGGAGTGTGATAAAAATTTTACACTCACTTACATCTTAATGTAAACTTTACTTGACTGCTGTCCAATTGATTTCCCAGCCGGCAGTCATTTGTCATTGATGATGTTTCAGTACAAATCTGTCAGAGACACATGTGTTGGTCAGGGTATGACTGTTATCACAAACAGCCACATGAACTCCTTTATTATCATTTAGTGAACATACGAGTTTCAAAACGTGCGTTCCCGTTACTGCAATGCAGAATCAAAAGCGTATTTCCCGATTATTCTCCCCAAATATATTGTATAATATAGTTTAGGACTCATGAGCTAGAGTTGTGAGAGGCAGTCCTATAAGACTATATCCTGGACCAGCATGTAACACTACGAACGCACAACGTCACAATTGGTGTCAGGAAGTGGAACATAGACAATGGCCGCTACATTGACAAATATTGTACTAGAGCTGAAAGAAATGAACACGGCTACAGACAACCTCTACGCGACAATGACTGCAATGAAAGCCGACTAAGGCTTTGCTGGCCATATGCTCGATTGCCAGGACTAACTTCTGTAGCGTCTCCCCTGACTGCTGTGACCTCTATTTTAGCCGGCTGCGGTACGGCGCAGCTAAGTGGTGATTTCCAAAGCGGTTCTCCAGGGCCTCCCAGATGTCCTTGGGCGCCGTCGCTGTCTGGACAGCGTCCAGGAATTCTACGGCCCGTCCTAGGAGGCTGGCTATTAACTGTGCGTCCTCTTCCTTTGGTGACCAATTGTGGTTAGTCACCGTGTCGAACTGACGGCGAAAGACTTCGAAATTTGTAGCGCCGTCGCCTGCCGACGATGTCCTGTACCATAGCGTTCAGGGACTTTGTTTATGCGGTGTGCAGGGTTTTCGACGTCTTCCACCATGGCGCTCATCACTTGGCGTTTTTGTCGGCCGTTTGCCCAGCTCAGCGAAGTCATTCCTTAGGCCGGTCAACTGCTCTTCCAACTTTGCGGCGAGGGGCTCGTTTGTCACTTTCAGTTCCGCGGCCAGGTTGTTATCTGCCGCCTCCAGCTTCCTGGTTATTTCGGTCTGCATTTGTTCCATCTTCTCGGTGATGTAGTCTTTAGCCGTCTTCATTTCCTTCAGTTCTGTGGCCAGGTTGTTGTTAGCTGCTTTCATTTCCGAGGTGAGTTCGGCCTTCATTTCCATCATCATCTCCAAAGTCTTTTCCAATGCAGCATCCAAGACACACTGCTGACACCAGTAGTGACTTTGTGGGCTCCTGAAATCAAAGTTTTAGGTTACAAACACAAAACTTATTCTTTATTTCCGTAAAAACTCGCTTCATACGCATACAGAATACAACATACAAGGCTAACAAACTCAGCTGTTTACCCGCAGGCGTTCTTTTACCGACTGACTGTCTTTGGCGGGCTGGCTGACTTTTCATAGTTTACTGACATTCCAGAAAATTTTCAAACAATCGAGAGCCGGCTAGAACAAAGGTGAACTCTCGAGAAATCCATGTCCTCCCCCCCCCCCCGCCGTTTCGGGTATCTTTCATTTACACATGGCATTGCGCATCCCTTTGAATGCCTTGACGCCTCGATGAACAATGGGCTGGCGATACTAATAACGTACTCATATAAAAATTATGTAATATTCACTTAAAAATAAATCCAATGCTCCTCTCCCATACTCTGTATTAAATAACAAAAGCAATACTGTAAAATAAAATTGACTCGGATTGGCTCAGTATAAACCAAATATTACATAGACACAAAAATGAAAATATATGTGACAGTAAGTATCTTGTAATTAACATAATATTCAAGTGTTAATTTTTAGCTTTGATTTTGCCCGACAAAATTTGACGTCATCAATAGCATCCCTGATGGAGCAAGTTAATATACGATTCCCCAAGCGGTTTGCGATCGTATTTTGGTGTGCTGATAGCAACTTTGAAGCCTCCTTCTACCGGGAAATAAGTATACTCTTTGAGAGGTGGGTCATTGTTGTTGTAATTTTACGTCCTCCAACGCTAAGTCATATCGGATGGTGACTGAAATGGTTGATATGAGGCTCAAATGTGCCTGGGATCCATGGAGCTTAGAGATACCCGAAATTCGTCTTTAAGGATAAGGGAAAACTCTGGAAAAAGCCGTATCCAGGTAGTTCACCCTGACTGAGATTCGAACTCGGGACTTATTGAACCTGTGGCAGACACGCTTTCTTATACGCTACCGAGGTGGGCAAAGGTGGGTCGCGCCAACGTTAAGCAAAGTTGCGTAATTTCGCCTGGTGCGTAGATACGATAACCGTTGTAGTTTGTTTTAATGAATGTGAGCACTATAAATGACGGATAAATTCAAACAATATCTTGCGATTTGATGTGTCTCTGTGGAGATAAATCAGTTAATTTAATTGAACAAAGGAATGCCAAATTAATAACTGTATCAGCTTCAAAACATTTTAGTAAAGAAACAGATTTTTGTGTCCTTTCAGCAGTGCACGTCATATCGAATGATGAATGATTAAATCTGTCATCTCCGTAATTAAATTATTCTCCTCCTTATGCAAAACTTCGCCCCTTTATAGATTTTCTTCATTTCTTTTATATATTTTCCACTTTCCCCTTTAATCCTCAATTTCCAAACTAAAGCTTTTCTGTTTATCGTAACAAAAGCTTCCTCAAAATCCGCAAAAAACATATAAACCCTTCCTCTCGTTTTCCTGAGGTATGTGTCTATTATGTTCTTTACTAGCAACAGATTATCCCTTGTTCGTTTTCTTTTCCTGAAACCTGCTCGAAATTCAAACAGCTTTCTTTCTCGATCCGCTTAAATTCTTAGCCTTTCAGCTAATATTCCTGTGTATATATTTCCTAATATAGATAACAGACTTATTCCCTGTAGCTTTCTGGTTTATTTTAACCTCCCTTTCCCTTATAAATAGGTACAATCATGCTTATTTTCCAGCTTTCTGGTATGTCATCACTCTCTTTTATCTTCTTTAGCACCTTTGTCGTTACTTCTCAGCCCTTTTTTGTTTCCTCATACACTTTTCAAAATTCCCCTTCTATACCATCCAGTCCTACTGCCCTCTCTTTTTTATACATTTTAATTGTTAGCAAACTTCTTGCATTGTGCATTGCCTCTCTAGATCTTCATTGCTACTGTTCCCAAATCCCTTATTCCTAATTTTCATTTTCTTCCCTCCCCTATCAACGCCCTGAAATATCTCTGCCATTCATTTGCTTTAATCTCATTTTTTGCCTCCCCTTTCCTGACTACACCTCTTACTGCTTCCCATATATTTTTCACATTTTCTCTCTATATCTTCCTAACCAACAGATGTTTTGTGTCAAGAGATGGCTGCCAAAAGTGATAGATTTATAGTGCGTTCGTGAAGGTGAGCTGATGATGTGCACTACTTGCACAGTGTATTTAGGACGGTTAAAGGGGTAGCTACTTATGGCTAGTCGGTTTAAAGCTATCCATTTTACTGATTTCGTATTTCATCTCATTATTTTTAGTCAACATTTACTTAGAGTTTAAACTGAATATAAAATTGCCTTTAACTTTATTTTAATACGCTCTTTGTGTAAATATTTGAAAATAGACCTTTAAAATTATAATGGTTGTATTTTATAAAGGTATAATAATGTTAAAATGTGTAAATAGATGTTCAGGTACAGGTGGCGCAGTATCGGGATGAAGTAGTACAGATTTTATTTATTTGTGAGATATTGCAGCCCTTTATTGCCGAGGTCAAAATAACTGGAAGTTATGAAGTTAAGGTAATGAACAGTGCTCTCTTCAACTCCACAAAATTCACATATGCCTACCCCATTATTCTCAACCCCTTTAGATATACTATTTCTACTCTCAACCTTGCAACGCCTTCTCTTCCAGTTTTGCCACATTCATCTATACATTTCCCGTATACCATTCTGTCTTTAATTGCTCATCAAATTTCAAGGATTTCTTTTCTTCTATACTTTCCCAAATCTTCTGCCTATCTATGTCTTGTACTCTGGTTCTCTCTTCCAAAAACAGCAATGATTTGACTCCTCGGATCTCCATAAATGTCCCATGCCTAACTTCGATATCATTTTTTCCAATTCCAACCTGTTTGTGTTCGTACTGCTTTTCTGTTTCTTCATGCACAGGTTCAATAATTCCCCTTTCTGCCCTATAATACTCTTATACCAGAATTTCAGTGTTGTTTCTAATATTATTCCCCTCCTTTTTGTATTACCCCACTCTAATAATGTCACTCCTCTTCGTGACGATTTTGGCAACCCCACAGTTTCTTTTCAAAACAATCCATCTATATGGTCTAATTGTGTAGCTATATCTAATGTGCCCGATTCCTCCACTGCATACATTGTTCTGAATTCTTTCTAATACATTATTTCTAACCATTTAACTGACATCTCCAGTTTATGTTTACATATTCTTATCCCTGACATTGCCGCTCTGCCATTAGCTATATTTATTTTATTACTTATATTACTATATTTATCACCATCATCATGGTCTCATCTGAATTTCTGGAATTTCCCGCGGATATAGGATCGTTCGCTCTTCATTTTTCCAACGCTGCTGATATGACTATTGTTGCGAGAAACAGGGCCCTTCAATGGAAATTAATTGTTCTTTCACACTGGCCGGGTGTTGGCTAAATTATGGAAACGTAGATTCAGACTGAAAAATTCAATTCCATGGCCGCCATTTGAACCACGGATCTTCTGGTTTCCGTCCAGCCGCTCTACCATTGAGCTACTATGGAAAACGTATCGCTATGACACGTTTCCACAATTTAGCCAGCACACGGCCAGTGTGAAAAAACAATTAATGTTTCCCATTAACTGACCTAATAGTGGTTAACTATAAATCCCGGGTCTTAAAGTATTTACATGTTGTAACTCGCCATTAAGGTGGTTGTCCAATGTGTTTATGAGATCTCCTAAGTGGTTTACCGGGAAAATACGACTCAGTTGGAGAATTTAATGTCATATCGGCACGTTGGCCATAGTAGCACAATGGTAGAGAGGCTGGACGGAAACCAGAAGATCCTTGGTTCAAATCCCGGCTATGGCATTAAGTTTTTCAGTCTGACTCTACGTTTCCACAGGGCCCTTCATGTTTAATGTGTAATGGATCTTGTGTTAATCCAATCAGACTTTGTTGTTACGAGTCAGTGGAGATTCAAAACTAAAGTCAGGAATGTCTTAATGGAACGCAGCATTATAATTTGAACCAACGTTGCTAACGTTTAAGTTTGGACTTCCTAATGAAAGTACGGAAGCTGTATAACAGTAAATATTGTCACCCAATTAGCGGCAGGTATGACGGCACAGCTGTGAGGAAACCAGAGGGAGCCGAGCCACGCCTCCCGTTAGTCTCTGTCACTAACTGAGGGGTGATTAAAGAACTGTCACTCGTCCCTGGACGTTTCTCTCCCCTTCTCCTATCATCTGGAATCTTCGCGTGGAGACCAGAAAATCCGAGAAGACGGCGAGATGCCTATAAAAAGGGCTGGAGCGAGTCAGACAGACAGTCAGTCAGTGACGTGTTAGCAAAGGAGCGCCGTGTTAACGAACGAGAAGATTGTGCAACGGAAGACTTTACGTAACTGTGTATGTGCATCGGAGTTTACGTAATCGCGAGTACAAGTGAAATTGTAACGGACGAACTGGTGAATTGTAATGGTGTGCAGCACGTAATTCTGTGTAATTGGCCAGTGTTAAACTGTAAGTCGGTAGAAATAAAGAACATTGTTGGGTTTGTGTAATTGGACTTTTCATTTCACGAACCCACAAAGTCACACTGGTGTCAGGAAGCGGGAAGATAACATCACCGAACATTACAACCATGGACGCGGCATTGGAAATGCTTTTGGCGAAGATGAACGAGTTAACAACAAAAACGGAAGCGGCAAATAACAGTCTGGCCGCGAAGCTGGAGACTACAAATAACAACCTCACCGCCGAGTTGAAACAAATGAAGACGGCCAACGACATCACCGCAGAGTTGAAACAAGTGAAGACGGCCAACGACAACATCACCGGGAAGATGGAAGAAATGAAGGCCGAATTAACAGCGAAGATGGAAACGGCAAGCAACAACTTGGCCACGACAATGACCGCAAGGATGGCCGAACTGACAACGGAGATGAGGGAGGCGAACGAGGTCCTCGCCGCCAAGTTTGAGGAACGGTTGGCAGGCGTGAGGGATGACGTCACGAATCTGGGCAAGCGGATGGGTCAAGTAGACGACAGCCTAAATGATTTAGAGGAAAAGGCCGACAACATCGCAAAACCCCTCACCCGCCTGACGGAGGAACACCGGCCCTATGTGTGGACAGAGGACGCCGAAAACGCTTTCCAGCACCTAAAGGAGACCCTGTGCAGTGCTCCAATTTTGGGTTTCCCACAACCGGGTGTCGCCTTCATTGTGGACACCGACGCTAGCGACCATTGCATTGGAGGTGTCCTATCGCAGATCCAGGACGGCCATGAGCGGGTGATAGCCTACTACAGTAAGACGCTATCCAAGGCAGAGAAGAACTACTGCGTCACCCGACGAGAATTATTGGCGGTAGTAAAGACCTTGGAGCACTTCCATAAGCACCTGTACGGCCAGCCATTCCACTTGAGGACTAACCATTCCGCCCTAACCTGGCTATTGAGCTTTAAGAACCTGGAAGGCCAGACAGCACGTTGGGTCCAGAGGCTGCAGGAGTACGACATCACCTCGGAAAATCGTAGAGGGAAGAGCCACGGTAACGCAGACGCCATGTCCCGAAGACCCTGTCCAGTAGAGTGCGGTCAGTGCACAAGAGTGGAAGAGAAAGAGCGTGCCGCAGCAGTCCGAGTAGTTGTGGCAGTGCCTGCGGACGGCTGGCATATCGCAGGCCTGGGGAGGGAGCAGCTGGCGGACGCAGACTTGGTGCCACTCTTGAGCGAAGTGGAGGCAGGGACAAGACCAATCTGGGAGGATATCGCACCAAGGAGCGCCACCTACAAGTCGTACTGGGCCCAATGGGACTCGTTGAAGACCAGAGAGGGCGTGCTGTTCCGGGTATGGGAATCACCCGATGGGAAGACGCAGAGAGAGCAGTTGGTACTTCCCCGGAGTAAGGTCCCGGAAGTCCTGGAAGAAGTGCACGCCGGTACTTCGGGAGGACACCTGGGAGCGAACCGAACGATTGACAAATTACGGCAGCGCTACTTCTGGCTGAGACTCCGAGCAGATGCTGGTGGTGCACCTGGACCGCCTGGCCCGCTACGATGGTGCTGTTCGGGACGACCAGCTTTGAGGAGGGAGCAGTGTCACCCAATTAGCGGAAGGTATGACGGCACAGCTGTGAGGAAACCAGAGGGAGCCGACCCACGCCTCCCATTAGTCTCTGTCACTAACTGAGGGGTGATTAAAGGAATGTCACTCGTCCCTGGACGTTTCTCTCCCCTTCTCCTATCATCTGGAATCTTCGCGTGGAGACTAGAAAAGCCGAGAAGACGGCGAGATGCCTATAAAAAGGGCTGGAGCGAGTCAGACAGACAGTCAGTCAGTGACGTGTTAGCAAAGGAGCGCCGTGTTAACGAACGAGAAGAATGTGCACCGGAACACTTTACGTTACTGTGTATGTGCATCGGAGTTTACGCAATCGCGAGTACAAGTGAAATTGTAACGGACGAACTGGTGAATTGTAATTGTGTGCAGCACGTAATTCTGTGTAATTGGCCAGTGTTAAACTGTAAGTCGGTAGAAATAAAGAACATTGTTGAGTTTGTGTAATTGGAGTTTTCATTTCACGAACCCACAAAGTCACAATATGATATCGTGAGCCACAGGAATCGGAAACTTTGTAGAGAGAAGGACAGATTGTTAGGGAGGGAAAGAAAGCTGGAGAAACGAGAGGACAGAGACTGATGATGATTTTTAACTGTATGGACGTAGAGGAATAGTGAAAGGGAGAAAGAAAAGCAAAGCTAGCTTATTGGATCTCTATATATTTCGATTTTGGTGTAAACGTAGAATTTTTACCATTTTACGATAGGTCGGTGAATATCAATTTACCATTTATATAATTAGGCGAGGATTCTCTGTCTTTCCCATAGACGTGTTTACAGCTTATCGCTTCAAATATGATGAAACTTTGTTATATTCAACTCTCCAGCGTTGTGCAGTAGGAGAGCTAAGTTTCACCTTATTTTCTCCGCATTTATACTCCGTCAATAGCTTCAGTAAATAGATAGCTGATCCTTTAATTCGGAAGATTTTGATTTCGGAATTTTTGTTCGGTATATAATGTCCTTTAGGGAGCTACATATTATATGAGACACTCGCACACATCAGCAGTTTAATTTATAGCTCCATAATCCTGAGATATTGCGTAATGGTCTTCTTAGAAACCGGTCGCCGATTACAGGAATTTGATTACAAATGCTGCATGACTGGAAAACTGTCCTGATTAGGGAATAGAACTGAATATTTACTATTATTTCAATTGTCCTTCAGAATTTATAGTAACTTAGGACTATGGTATCCAAATATTACGTACTTTTATTATTTTCTTTCATCTACTGCATCTTAATACCCTTGGAGAAGTTTTTAAGTTTGACAGTTTAAGCAGAGGAAGATTTTTGAAAAGCTTACTATTTGTTAGTACCTACTATTGTTAGTTTAGTTGATTAATATTTAACAAATATTGTTACACACTATTTTACTATTAATCTTTGCAACACACCTGAAGTCTGGTTACATACAGGTAGCTCTAGACCCGAGAAACAAGAAGACCCCCTGCTCGACAGACCAAGGGCTTTGGTAGTTCACAGTTATGCCGTTTGGTCTTTGCAATGCACTAGCTACCTTCCAACAAATCATGGAGCCAGTGATGAGAGGATTGACTAATGACGCCTAAATGCTATACATAGACATCATCATCATCGGTAAGACCTTCGAAGACCATCTCGAAAACCTGACCAAGGTGCTACAGAGACTGCAGGTGACCAACCTGAAGCTCAACGCGAAGAAAAGGCAACTCTTCCGCAAGGTGGCCACACACCCGGAGAAGACACAGGCCGTGAGATATTGTCCTCGGCCAAAGGATAAGAGTGATTTGCGCAGTTTCCTGCGGCTCTGCAGTTACTACCTCCGTTTCATAAAGGGTTCTCCAACATCACCAAGACAATATTTTTTAGTAAGCCGGCCCCAAACTACGAAGCTGGAATAATAATCCACAGATGTCCTTTGTTCTAGCGGAAACATACATGAGCTATATAAAAAGGTACCACAACTTAACAAAATCATGCTGTTTTCGCTGTCCTCAATTGTATGAGCTGGTTGGAAGTTCTCAATTATCTCTGTACACCGATCTAACATGCCTCCTATCTTCATCTACACTTATCTAACTTTTACATAAATACTGATATAATAACAATAGTTTTACCCTTTCAAAGTTAACTGCAAGCGTCATAACATTCTTACATTCAACACAAAGCGAAAACGTACAGTCAGCTGCAGGAAACTGAATTTCGTATATTAGGATTGCAGAAATAACTAGAAGGTGCAAATTCTATAATTACCTCCTGATGAATGTGTCGTCCTGCTCTGAGAGGGCAGTAGTAGTACAAGAAGGTATTGTAGCGGAGATCTTAAAACCATTTTTCATACATGGTCTGCTGCGAAGGTACAGGTGTCTCTTGCTAATCAGGAACACAGAAATATGGAGGAGCTGTAAGCGCTCCTATTTGTTTGTGCATGGCAGGTTGCGTTGCCATGGTTACAGACAGTTGTATTAGGATAGTAGGAAACAAGAGGTGTTCCCTTTTAACTTACCTGTTTGCAACTGCTACAGGATGATTGCCAAACTGGAATTACACTTTAATTTTACCAACACCACGGAGTTCACTTTCACCCAAGTTACAAAACTTGTAGCTCGTGACAACAAAGTGTCATGTGTTCTTGTATTAACACATGAGGCATAATACCTAAGTAAGCAGGAATCTTGGTCCTCAGGATAAAGATACTCATTGCTAATGATCTTAAAGGAACAATTCATCAGATCCATGTTTTAAAAATGTCCCTAACAAGTATATATGCCCAAAACCATTTTGTTCTGTACAAGATAACAGAGTAAACTGAAAGTTCAACTTACTAAAAATTCTATCACTCACTTTTCTTTCTTTATTTCTTTCCTTGCTACTCTATTTATTTATGTAATTCAGAATAACAACATTACAATTAAACACACCATCGATATTTTCATCCTTATTTCACCAACTATCTCTCTCTCTTTCTCTCTCTCTCTCTTTCTCTCTCTCGCTAAGAATTAGTTTCTCTCAATACCGAGTATATAAATATAATACGGAGTATTATATTTATTGATAAACGATTTCTGCTCTTTTCTATATTATGCGCAAACTTACAGGTCTGCAGTGGTAATTCACAGAGCTATAGCTTAAAACATTTTGTAAATCATATCTTGATCGCAACTATCATTTACGTATAAATTCCTTTCCTCAGAAAACTTAACTCATATTTAACTAAAGTAATGTATGACGAAAAATACAGAGAGAATTATTTTTAAATCAAGACACGTGCTGTTTCTTGAAAGTAGAGCTTTACAGCCTCATCAAAGCACATAAGCCATCACATAAACCGTACTTGATCGACGAGCTCTTATCCCAGCATGGCCATTCAGTGCTGAGGTTACCACCCTACTCACCTAACCTAACTCACATAGAATTTATTTGGGCCTATATCAAACAATGGATAGCAGGTCTAACACAACTTTTAAGTTACAAGATGTATTGCATTCGTGTGAGCAACGGGTTGCTGATATTGGTGAAGAAAAGTGGAAAAATATGTGTCTGTATGTTGAGAAAATTGAAAATATTTACATTGAAAAAGAAGACATCTGCCAAAATGGAATTGAGAGCTTCATAGTACAAATATCAGGAGACAGCTACAGTAATTTCAACGAAGGAGAGGAAACAGAAGACGAAGAAGAGGAGGAAGAAGAATTTCACGATGAGGATAGTGAGTTATCAGTTGTAGAATATCTGGCATATGATGCGAATGCCTTGTTGACTAAACTCTGCGTGTGCTTGTGTCGGAAGCGAAGAGAAGGAAACTGGACCAGAATATTTAAATCTGTTTATAATTATAACAAAAGCCTCGTGTTCTGTGATGAGTGTCATACATTCACCAATGAGCAGCACAATCTCGCAGCCACCATAACAGCCTCATTCCGTGAATGAACAATAATTCGATGAGTCACATTATACCATGTTTAATTTCTTTTATTCACTTTGTTGATTTATTTTAACCTGTTTACTGTTTGACCGTTCATTTGCCATTACACACACACACACACACACACACACACACACACACACACACACACACACACACACACACACACACAACATTTACACGAACAGATACATCCATACCCTCCCAAGGCGGGAGTCGAACTGCGGTCCTCTACGTGACAGACCACCAGTGGCAAACACTAAGGACCATGGCCACGAGAACCGACTAACTCACCTTCAGGCACTGCAAGCCACTTAGGTATAATCTCAGATTTTTATTTTCCCATAAATTAAAAGATTTGTGATATCAAAGTAGTACGAGTAAAATGCAAAGAGCATTTTGTTTCTAAGTAGCTAAGATGTGCAAGTGCTCATATATCTTAAGGTGTGCGATTTAGTAAAGCCGAGTTTTCGAAATATGGCCGTGCTGCATTATCTGCCATGCTCCAACGCAGAGAAGAAGTAGCGCAGGTCCTTCAACATTTTTGCGACAGTAAAGTAGGCTAAATTAGGGTTGTACAGGTCCACGACTTATCAGGATCGCAGGAATATAGAGAAGCTATAAGCGTGCTGTATTGATGCTGCTGCACAGGATGCGTTTCCATGGTATCAGTCAGATGTATTAGGATAGTGGCAAAGAAGAGAAGGTGCTTCGTTTAACCTTATTAGCTTGGAACTACTACAGGCTTGTTAACAAATTGTAATTACAATTGGCTGCTACCACTGTTATTTTAACACAACAGAGTTGTGTTTGACTCAAATTAAAGAATATCTAGGGCGTCACAACAAATTATCATGTTTGTTTGGATTAACACACAATGCATAGAACCTTAAACCTGCAAGAATCGTGGTTCTCACGATAATGAAACACACTGATAATGATTTTGAAGCAACAATTTATAACAGTGGTTCTAAAAATTCAATTACGGAGTACATATGCTCAAAAACATTTCAGTCTGTACATGACAACCGGTTACTTAGATAGTTCAACTTTGATGCCTCTGTTCTGAATAAGTGACTATTAATGCTATGTATTGGAAATCAAATAAAATTTCTAGACGCGCTCCAAAACCTAAGTGAAGTTTGATGAAAATAGTATTGATTTGTATGACATATATATATACATATATATATTGTCACTAAGCATTGCTTTGCTGCCAGCCCATGCCTCGGCGAACGGCGAGAGAGAGAGAGAGAGGGAGAGAGAAAGAAGTGGGTAAAGAAAGTTTCCCAGCGTCAAGTGTGCTCGCGTCATCATTTTGAACGCTTGCCGAGAGCGAGAAAGAGCCAGTAACATGTCTGGATAGTTCCCTCTCCTTCGTCTGCGATTGTGTAAGGCCGTGAAGTTTCGGTAAGTTGCAAGAAACGATGGTTCGGTTACAAATGCGTCGCGGCTGTTCGGACAGCTCAGTGATGCAGCGGAGCTACTAGTGAGTGAATGAAGCTGCAGCTGTATATGGAGTTGTGAATTGAGTGTGCAGCGTTGTGGACGTGAGGCAGACGACTGTGAAGGTTGTGTTTGTTTATGTTACCTAATTGTGGTGCTGCAAAGGGCTGTACAAAACGAATTTTAACTGGCAGTAAAGAGAATTTTCAATTTCTGCAAACTGCTCTTTTAATTTTATGAACCCACAAAGCCAGAAAATATATGTGTAACGCAATCCGATTAGGTTAGATTCTTTTATCCGGGTTGTTCTACAATTATGCCTATCACAAATTTTATCTGTTGAAAAGGTTCTGTTTGAAAAGTATGTAGCTTCTTAACCGAAAAAATTATCGCCTGTCACCTATTTGTCTGTCTGGGTGGCTCAGCTGATAAGGTGCTGGCCTATTCATCTCAAGGATGATTATTCAAACTTGAACTTTAAGTGTGTATAAACGCGATACTACCCTTCATAAGACATTTTAGCACGTAAAAGAACCTATGTCTTGCTCACGCTGGTAACCTTCAAATGATTCTAGTAATTTGCTGAATGGTGAATTTATGAAAAAAAAAAAAAATTGTTCTCCTCTTCTTTCCCTTAGAATCAAATTTAAATGATGATGGATGATTCACGCCAAACTCATATTTCTCATCAGCTAATGATTAACAGTTCTGTCCTTATTTAGGCCAAGTGCGTTTAATTAATAATAGAATTTTTTAAGTCGCTTATACCTCATACCTTCATACTACCATCTTACGTAAGATTTTTTCACCCAGCATACCCTCTACTGAAATACAGCTTCCCACATATTCTCCCATATTTCCAGAAAGCTAAATTAACATCCGATATTTTCCCTTGACGTAATAATATACAGATATTCAAGTGTGAACACACGCGCTGACATATACAATATTAATCCTTGAATTTCGTATTGGACCATTTTACCGCAGTCGCAGGTCTCCAACATCTGAAAAGTGCACACAGAGAATTAAACTAATGTACTATATCTCAACAAAACCCAATTACAGTGTACCAAATTAGCATGGTGGCATTGATAGGACTTTCTTGGAAATGAATTCAGTGTCACCGCTAAATGAAAAACGAATCACGTGATATTCAGTATTAACATTAACAAAGCCGATCATAAGTTTTCCATTACGAAGGTATCGTCTTGGAAAAAGCTTAGTGATATTGGTGCCTTGATTGGTTGCTGAGACAACAGGATGACGTACAACCTTCTGTTATACCTCCTAGCTTTACACTCCTGTTGTCATTCTAGTTAGTTTATAGTTAATTCTAACATTTGCACCTTAGCTTAAGCCGTATAAAATCAGAATATGATGGCAGCCTGAAGTGTAGTCAATTCAATAAATAAATGACACTAATTGTTCGTTTCGAGTTATTGCCTCTAATAGATTACTTTTGTCGAAAATCAACACTTCCTTCTAACTCCTGTAACATTTAACTTGACGCTGTAGTGCGTCAATATGAAGATAGCGTCTTTTTATTTATCAGATTCTAATAAATAAACAAATTATATTCTGATATAACCTACTTTTGTTTCTTATCGGTGCAAGGGTGATCTATGGATTGTTATTCTAGCTTCGTGGATTAGGGACGGATTGTTAACAAACACTGGCATTACACATACATTTTCACCTGCGTGTAAAGATTATGGAAGCCTATCAACCACAATGAAGAATGATTTCTTCTTGTTACTAGTGAGAAACACCGTATTTTGTACCAAAACTCGGTCCTAACTCACTGAGAGCTGCCGGAAGCGTCATCTGAACTTCCGTAGTTCTTCCAGAACTTCGTTTGCTTCATCTTCTGTAATATTTTTTCATTTAATTGAAATTTTTGTCTTTGGTTATTGCATGTTGTCGTATTTCTATTTGTTGTCTCCTTTTACTCTCTCATTTTCAAAGCACACCAATGTGTGAGGTGAGACTCATAGCCACAATTCCATGTCCCCGAAACACAAACTCTAGCCAATTAGCTAGCGCGGCCATGAAGAGTTGCTATAGGCTATATCAGGGGTCCATTCCCGTCGTAGTTTTGTAAGGCAATGTGTCAATTGTGACATTGTGTCCAATAAATAATCTGGCCCAGAAACAAAACACCACATTTCCTATAGGATTACTGAGGTTGATCCTCAATATATAACTGTTGCTGAAATCAAGATTGTCACACTTCGACGTTAGCACATGACCAGCGAAGTACTAGGGAAGTGTAAGACACACTTCATTCTCATACCATCCGTGCAAATCTGCGTAATACTTATGTGAAAGAGCGCAGCCAAAAGTACAATGAGTCTCAGCATGTTTCTGGATAGCAGCCACGCAAACGTCCGCACAATTTGCCAGGAATTGTCAATTCAAAACGAGCCTGAAAGCACATCTTAAAAATAAAAAAGAAATGATATGTAGGGAAACGACTAAGACGAATTCGCTCAACGCAGGTGTGCAGCCCAGCATTCGGTTGAGTGGCATTACCATCAACCGAAATTTGGGCACTCGCTGAACGGTTTTCATTCAGCGACCTCACGAACATCAGTTTCACACTACCCACATATTGTGCAACACATGAGCATGTTAGCATCACATGGAAATTTATTGAAAATGAATTCAGAAGTCTTGCTAAATGGAGAAGCCCGTGGTACTCAAGTTTGAACAGAGCGGAGCTTGCGCTTTTCAATGTGAAGGTACTGATTCGAAACAGCTTGCCTGTGATTGGTGTCCTAATCGGTTGCCATGACATCAGGATGACGTATTAACTTCCATAACCCATCCCGTTTACACTGCTGTTGTCAACTTATCTACATTGTGGCTAAATAAACTATTTAAAAAGTAGAGTTTAGCCATATAAAATCATAACAGGATTACAGCCTGAAGTCTAATCTATTTAGTAATACATAAACAGACATTTCACTTCTATTTACGGCTGCCTAGACGAGGGACCATTGATCTAAACAGAAAGTACCAATCAACACCTCCTATTTCCTCCTACTATCGGAGCAGTGGCCATGTAAGTAACACTAGCATCTGTTTACTTTTGAATGTAAAATGACAAGACATTTCTACTGTATTAATATGTACTACTTCCCTTAAGCGCCAATGCAGGAAAGAACTATGAATCATTATTCCAGCTTCATGGTTTATCGAGGGCTCACTAACATGTTTTGGCATTATATGTAAAAGTTATCTTCTGTACAAATTTCCAAGGCGGCCCGGTTCGATCCCAGGCGACCGCAAAGTGAAATTTGTGGTGGACAACACAGCGTTGGGGCGGGTTTTCTCCGGGACCTCCGGTTTCCCCCGCCATCTCATTCCACCAGTGCTCCATCTTCATCTCATGTATCATCAGTGTTACCACCTGCGGTGCCGTATGTAGTAATAGCGGGCGTTAAACACTACACATTTCATTTCAATGTACAATTTTCAAACAATCTTGCAATATTTGCTTTTTGTAACACAAGAATGCCGCTAGATTTTGCACTATTTTTCGTATAGGGAAACGCTCGATGTCAGTAAGACTTTTTGTTGCATGAGAAACAAAACAATATAATTCCTACAGCAGTATTGAAGTCGACTGCAGATAGCGACCAGACAACAAGGGAAACATATGTGAAATTGCATTCTTATACAAATGTGGAAGGCTGCACAGATGTGGACATTTGCGATATCATTCGCACAGAACACTATGAAGTAAGGAACTCAACACAAACGGAGATTCCAGATTTACTGTGGCTAACACTATCCAAGAAACTGCGGTAACGTGAGGAAGTCCAGGTAATGCGCTGAAGTCTTAAACAGGTACTGTGACTTCATCCTGGACACGTTGCGCAGTCACAAATACTCTACTCCCTATAACCTGAGGACAGAACTATATACATCCCCGTTCGGAGCCAAGAACGGTATTTACAATGTGCAAGCACTAGCACCATCTGTCCGACACCGCGACTACATAACGAGTCAAAAGGCACATCTCAAAAATGAAAAAGAGATGGTTATATAGGGAAACGACAGCGAGGAAAGCGTTCAACGGAGGTAAGCACCCCAGCATTCGGTTAAGTTTTACATTGCTAACAACCGAAATCAGAGTGCACGGTGAAAGGTGATCGAAGCACCAGGAAGCAGTTTCACACGATACAGCATTGCCACTTCGTTTGGTCTCTGATTTTGAAAGGTTTACTTGTGTTCAATATAGTTCATCGTTATTTAAAGCAAGACATAAGCAATGTTCAATGCGCGTTACCAATTACGCAAAAGTACCACAGCGTGACAAAGTCATGCTGTTCTCGCTAGCCTCTTTAGTATGAGGGGGTTGAAAGTTTGTCTTTACCTATGTACACTAGTCTAACCTTTATATAAATAGTGGTATAATACCTTTAATTTTAGCCTTTCAAAGTTAACTGCAAGTGCTAAAACATTTTTACATTCACCATAAGGCGAAAACGTGCCGTCTGCAGAGGAAAACTAAATTCAGAGGTATTAAGATTGCGGAAATAACTTGAAGGTGGTAATTCTGTTGTTACCTCCTGATGTACATGACTTCCTGCCGTCAGCGTGAAAGTTGGATTAGGGCAGAAGCAATAGGATGTATTGTTTTGTTGTACTTTCGTAGGGAATTCTCAATATGTTTGTAAACTAATGAAACCTTCATCTAAACAGTGACAAAGTACGTTTACTTTTAGCCTTTCACACTTCACAGCAACTGTTAGAACAATATTACATTCAACACAATGCGGAAACGTACAGTCACCAGCAGGAGAGTGTATTTAGTGTATTATGAATGCAGAACTACCTATAAGGTACAAATTCTGTTATTACCTCCTGATGTATATGACGTACTGATCTCTCGATGAATTCTATTAGGGCAGGAGGAATACAAGGAGATATTGTAACGCAGATATTTCATCCATTTTGGGAAAGTAAAGTAGGCTATATTTCGGGCTGATTAGGTGTCTGTTACTTATCGGGATTGCAGAAATATAATGAAGCTAAGAGCTTGCTTTATTGATCGTGCCTGACAGGTTGCGTTGCCATGGTTTCAGTCGGTTGGATTAGCATAGTAGGAAACAAGAGAAGGTGTTTCCTTTAACATCTGAAATTACACCGGGCTTGTTTCCAAACAGTAACTACACTTGGCTGTAACCACTGTTATTTTAACAAAACAGATTTGATTTTGACTCAAGTTAAAAATATGTAGCGCGTAACAACAGAGTATCACTTGTGTTTGTATTAACACACGGGGCATAACAACTTAAACTTGGAAGGATTATGGTTATCACGATAAGGAAACTCATTCCCAATGATCTTAAAGGAACAATTATTGATATCATCATTGCTATTTAAACTGCCGCTAAGGAGAATATATGCTCAAAACCATTTTATTCTGTACAAGAAAAGAGGATATATTGATTGTTCAACTTATAAAAAAATTAGAATTTAGTTTTTCTTTCATGTTTCCTTCTTTGCCACTTTATTTAATTCAGGCTAACATCATTACAGTTAAACCCACCATCAGTCTTTTTCTCTCTTTGCCTCCCTCCATCTCCCTCTCTCTCCCTCTCTCTCTCTCTCTACGATTTGGTTTCATTCTCTCCCGAATATCATAGTGTCACCCAATTAGCGGAAAGCGCAACCAACGACAGCTGAGTAAGGGGCCAGAGGCAGCCAGCCACACCCTCCCATTAGTCTCTCTCACTAACTGCGGGGGATGATTAGGGAAATGTCACTTGTCGCTGGCCGCCCCTTTGCCCCCTTGTACTGCCATCTGGCGTTAATTCGTTGAAACCAGAGACTTCTAGAAGACGGTGATATTCCTATAAAAAGGGCTGCAGTGAGTGAATTGAGTCAGTCAGTCAGTGCTTGACGTGCTAGCGAACGGACGAGAAGACTGTGTACGTACATCGGAACGGTAACGGACGAACTGGTGAATCGTAATTGTGTGCATTACGGAATTCTGTGTAATTGGAAAGTGTACAACTGTAAGTCGGTGGAAATTAAGAACATTGTTGAGTTTGTGTAATTGGACTTTTCATTTTACAAAGTCACAATATTTACTGATGTATGATTAGGCGCTTTTCAATATTATGCACAAACCTACAGGTCTGCAATTTTGTTTCAAAGCGCTATAGCTGAAACAGAAGTCCTTAAGCCATTTTCCCGTAGTACTATCACATTATAATCTCTTCTATCATTTACATATGAATTACTCTCTCTTCTTGATTGCTTTCCCATTGAAAACTTAACGCTTATCTAACCAAAGTGAATGTATTCTACCTATGACAAAAGACCAACAAATTTATGGTGCAGGCATGTTTTGGAATGGACAGAGGTGATATTCTTTAGGAATATTTGTGTCTAGACTACCAAAGTTTAAAGTTATACCGTTAGAACCTTCCTGCATTCAACACAAGGCAAAATATGGAAAGTTAGCACCGCAACATTGAAGTCATCGTATTAGAATTGCAAAAATAAATAGATTGTGGAAATTCCGTTGTGACATCCTGTTGTACAGCAACTTACTAAATCTAGAAATCGATGCAAATTCGACCTCCAATATTGTGGCACAGTATTTTAATAATATCAGGCTGTGTACTAATGCACGAGAAAGTGAATTATTTCTATTTGATTTTAGGAGACGTCCTTTAGAACCTCAGCTTAATATAGGCAATAGTCGAGTCCAGTGTGTAAAAGGTGTAAATATTTTAGGTTTACTCCTTGATGACAAGTTAACTTGGAACAACCAGATTGAAAAAACTAGAAAGTAAATTAAGCTCAGGACTTTTTGTGTTGCGATATTTAGCCAATTTACTCTCGGTAGATACTTCTAAGTTAGTTTGCATTAATATATTCATACATCTCTTATGGCATCGAGCTGTGGGGACACACTTCCAAATTGAAATTTAACAGAAACTTTCTCCTACAGAAAATAGCTATCACATACCTGGTAAAAGTAACACGTACGAGTTCATGCAGGCCGTATTTTAAAAACATACTTACTGTTCTCTACATATTTATTCTGCGAACAATACTTCATGTCCATAACAAGAATATAACCTCCACAAATTCTGATGACCACACATATGAAACAGGGCGAAGGAATAACTAATAGTTAAAGGACACTGGCTAAATCTTTTTGAACGTAAGCCGCGATACTTTGGTCCAAAACTACTTAATAAGCTTCCAGAAAGCCTAAAAAATACTGTGTCGGGTGCTAAGTTTAAACGCAAACTGACTAAATTCTTGTTAAGCAGCGCCTATTACAGTATAGATGAATATTTTGATGATAACTTCGATGATTTTGAATAATTATATTTTGCATATATATATATATATATCTGTGTGTGAGTGTGTGTGTGTGTGTGTGTGTTTTAAATATTTATTAACAGCATGCCCCATTACAAGTAATATTACATGCTTTGTATTCTTTGGTAATGAATTTGTTTCTTAATTCGGTCTTTTTTATGTCCATATAGTTCCTATTAATGTTCTTGTAATCATTTATTATATCACTTTCACTGTCACGACTTTAACTCTTTGTTTTACGCTGCACTGCATTTCTCTTCACATCACAGTCCTACTGAGTTGCAGTGTTGTTGGAAATCTCTCAGATATTTGGATACAAGATGTTATGAAGTAGCTGGCCAGCTTCTTCCTTTTTTCCTAATGTCTTCTCCTAATGTGTTTCTTTGTTGTAGTACTTCTGGGCATTCCTATATTATGTGATGTACCATTGGGTGTCCTGTGTTTCATGAATATGTAGGGTTACCTGCGATGTGTAGTCTGTGTTTGTATGAATTGGTTTTTCCATGTCCTGTAGTTACAACGGTAAAAGATGGCGTGAGTGACAGATTCACCTTGAGTCTCTCTCTCTCTCTCTCTAATGGAGGGCAAGAAAGTCTTTGTTATTGCTCCTATAGTTGATGTGTTCAATCCTGTATTTGATTTTCTCTAATCTCTGCTTCGAATGTAGATTTTGGTATCCTGTTATAAACTGTTTCTATTCCTGTTTCTTCTCCTGCTTGCTTTGCTAATTTGACTGCTAGTTCATTTCCAGGGATGCCGATGTGTGCTTTTACCCACTTGAGTATATTTTCCAGTTTTGTTGACTAAGTTCCGCTATAACACTGTGTATATCTGTTGTTATGGAATTATGTTTCTTGTTGTTCACGAGAAGTGACAGTGTTACTTGACTGTCAGTATGGACAGTAACTGTGTTCTCTAGTTCTGCCACCATAAGTTTATTGATTTCTGCTATAGCATTTAGGATTGCTATATGTCCGGCTTGATTACTAGAGAAATTTTGGTTCAACTTGAATTTTAGTAATTTGATAAAGTTGATAAAGTTTAGTAAATTGATAAGTGTGGGAGATGGTATAGAGCCTTCGGGGACTCCGCCTCTCACTGGTTTGAGTGTTAATGCTTTCCCCGCAACTGAGACTTTAACTGTGCGGTGTCGCAAGAAGCTGTTTAGAATGTTGATAATATGTGTTGGGAGCCTTATTTGGCTCAATTTATACAGTATCCAGGCATACCACGTCGTAGAGAAAGCCTTCTCGACATTCAACGAAACCGCAGCAGTGAAGGCGCCTTCCTGGAAGCCCACTCGCCACTCGTCTCCACCACTCGCAGTAACTGCTGAACTATAGAGTGCCCAGGACGAAATCCAAACTGATGGTTGCGTATGGCTTAAATGTCACAGAATGTGGGACAGTCGGATGAGAATCAACCTTTCGACAACTATCGAGAGGTTGGAAAGGAGGCTGAAGGAGTGTTAGCTGGAAGGGTGCACCGGATTCTTCCCAGGTTTCAATATGCACATCACCCGGGCCTCCCTCCACTCTCGTGTAAAGTACCCAAGGGTGAGGCACATATTGAAAAACCAGGTTAAGAAGAGAACCGTGTTTAAGTAAAGATGGCGGAGCATGAGGAGTGTCAGCCCATCAGGTCCCGCCCCATTTTTGGTTTGAGACGCTGGAATGCGCCTTGTACTTCACATGGGACGGATGATTGGGAGTCTTTCCGCGTCCTCAGGAGGAAGACACAGGAGCTGGCGCCGACGCTACACCTGGGGCCCCGGCTGGAAGACTTACTGGAGAGGGCGGCCTTAAGCACTATTATGTTTGCACAATATTAACAACTTTGAAGCAGTGTACTGATATTGATAAATGAGTTACGCAAAAGGTTGTCAGGAATCGATCTAAAGTTTACAGTAATAAACCAGTGTATTGATGACATCTCATTTGGGGTGGTCTGAGTGGTTTCATAACAAATGTTCAATTTGTTTTACATACAACTATGTACACATCCTACTAACTGGTGCTATAAGAATAAATATATAACTGAAACTGTTTAAATGTGTTATAAATAAATTAGCTCTAACAGACTTTTGCTCCGAAACACAATGTTTGTTGCTTGTTTATATTGATTTCTGTATGCAACACGGCTCAAGTTTACTATCCTTGATATTTATAATTACCTTTCAACACGAAGGAAACATTATTAATGTTATATACTTGTGATAATTCCTAATAACTAAGACATTCATATTTACGAAGCAATTTCTACTTCCTCGCCCTCTATAACTCGCTACGCGCACCTTCTGTTTCATGTAACTTCCACCATGTGTGCTGTAGTCAAATTCACGACACGTGAGGGAAATGTCAGCTGGAGGTTTCTATCCATGTTTGCGTGTCAGCTTTATTTTAGTGTTATCTTATTTTATTTTCTGTACCGCAAACATACATAGCAGGTAGTGGAGTAGTTGCATTATAACCAGATACTTAATGACGATGTTTCACTGGAGATAGATATTTTGAGATCACGAAAAGAAAAACTGATTTTTGAGCCAAACTAGAAATTGGAAAATCGGTATGTATTAAACTTATATACCATTTACACGCGATACTGCGCTACTAAATAAATGGAAACATTTTTATCAAAATTAACCCTAATATCATAATTGTTGTAGCATATGATTGTAATATGTTTATGCCAAATGAAATACACTAAATTTGCAGGAAATGTCCTAAGAAGTCGCTTTCATTATGAATCACTTTACATAACTGTACACAGTAGGAGATAAACAAACACTAACTACACATATGACCTAGATTTTGTTATAAAACACAATTTATGCCTGATACAATTTATGTTGTAGAGTCAACAATTTCGGGTTTACACTTTGTTATATTTCACAATTTCCCAATAGTTATATTTTTCAAAAGTGACAAGTCGTTATTGCTTTCTATTATGGACTTACTCGAGTTATAAAGAATTGTAGTGAGTGAGTGTGTGGTGTTTTAGGGCCCGTCGTCAACCAGGTCATTTGTGCCCGTAAAGTTTTGTATTATCGTCCAATAATTCAATATCGATGTTTCAGTAGCAACACAAGTTTTGAAGGCCCCAGAACTAGAACGTATTTACAAATATATCCCATTCTTGCAGGAAATGTAGAGGAGCAATTTCGATTTAAGAAAGCTATGAGAAAACCATATGAAGGTAAGAATGAGATTGTTTATTTTCTGTTGGAGATACAAAGAGTAGGAAATTTCAAACCATCCCCTAGTTAATAACTTTTAAAACATTTGACGGTCACTTAAAATCTATTGTCTTTTGTCTCTTCACGACATTATAGACAGAAATGTTACTGTAATATATCTAGAGTTTGTATATTGATATAAAGTATCCATTAATTATCTAACTTGAATCTTAAAACAATAAAGAATCAATTATTATGTGAAGTATGTTTAATGTGACGACTAATGCCAGGTAAATCCTGAAGAGGCGCTGCTGTCAGCTATATTAAACCTACTTATAAATGTTGCTCATCCGCTTCTCCTTCCTTGTGTAACATTATAGAAAATGCTAGAACAGTCAAAAATAGTTACTGAAAATAAAAACATTGCACCATTTTAAACTTCAATTAATCTTTTGTACGAATAAGTGTGAATGAGGACAGAGACATGCAACATAACTCGAACAAAATTGATGAACTTGTCAATTACATGTGAGTGTTGGTGCTACTGCAGTCGGGAGTAGACACTCAGCCTCAATCTGAGCATTGTTCTACCATGAGGAAGTGGTCAGGTTCATTTAAATCCTCTTTCACTGACCAATATTCAGATGTACTGTCATTTGTCTTTGAAAAGACTTCACAGAGAGACTACTTGAGACTTGCTGTTGTAAATTGCTTTGAGAAGTTGCTTCTTCTTTGTCAACAATGTGCTAGAGATGGTCATTTATATTATCTGTGCTGTGCATTTTCTGTACAATTAATTACTTGAGAGGCGTTGCATTGCGGGCAGTGTCTGAACCTTTAAGACCGTTGAGGCTAAGCAATGCTTTATTTGTGTTAATTCTCGAGGTGAAGTCATAAAAATGAGTTCTCTCTTTTTATTTGAATCACTTTATTTTCAGGTTTGACGTCATTTGCCGTATTTGTTTATTCTCCGGTTACAGACAGAAAGCTCAATGTGAGTGAGCACGGCTTGTACTTGTATTTGTCACGTATCGCAGTTGTCTTTCATTAGAGGTTTGACATGACAAACACCGGTATTTGTAGCCATGTTTTCCCTCACAATATTTTATACTGCTTTTGTTACACGTATTGTACACTTTTTACAAACTGGGGACGTTCTGGACCACTAAGCTGTTGTATTTATTTAGTAATTAATTGTATACTGCTCTGAATTAAATGTATAAAAGAGATGCAAAGTCCATGGTGAGGTGATGCTAAGATTTTTAGAATGTACAACCTGATAACATAAAACACCTGTCAATTGCTCACTACTAAACAGGTTACACAACAGCAAAAAACTGAGTCCTTGAGAGTGTACAATGTCTTTAGTAGACAACAAGTTCTCTCCGTAGCGCAATAAACAATGGATAACTGACGTAACGTTCTTGTTCGATATAATTCATTTTAAATATTTTTGCAGTCGAGAAACCTCTGATATAATACAGCTTTAACAATTTTATTTGTTATTTGATTCTTAACCGAGACATGGAAGTACTTATAATTTTCCTTCATTAAAAGCATAAAATTGTGTACTTGCAGATACATTGTTTTAATCTCGGTATTCAGTGCCAGAAATTACATCAAAACTTAAAAACTTTCGATTATATTTTCAGCGCGTTCTCTAAAGGTTAAGTCAAATTTTCAATTAGGGCTGATGATACTAATGTGAGATGCAGACTCAAGACACGTATTGCCTGTATACCTATGATTTAATTAAATTTTACAGGTATACCCAAATATAATATACTTGCCTTCATATTTGTCAATATCCGCTACTAAATAAAAATGTTTAGAAAGCGTCAAATGAAGTCACAAATGTATACAACTTTTGTGTTTAGCTCATAAGGAAATTAGTCGAATCTTTCCAATGGTAGCTGTTTAATTGTATTTATATCACAACCATCTGTAGATATTCAGAAATACGAGATGATTGAATCAAAATTGGTAAAGTTGATTTTATTTGAAACGAATATACAGAAAATGTCCTTATTTTGTTGCTGATATATAACTTTCTGTAGGCTTTCGTTCTGAAGCACAATAATTTCTGTCACTTTATATTGATTTATATATTAAATATAACTCGAAATTACTATCATTCACATTAAGCACGTCTTCTACTTCAAAACAGAACTTAATGTGTCCTTATGTTCTGTAAGACTTTTGTAATAACTATGATAGTTTGACAAAATACATAGCAATTATAGCTTGCGCGCCATCTACTGACGTCGACCTGCACTTAGTGTTTCACAACACCGACACCGTGTGCCGCTGTGATCCCAGTCACTCTTTAAGCAGACAGAACATTTGTACTGTAGGTCTGTTTCTGCAAGTTTCTACTCTTTTTTCTTCTTTGGCGTTAAATTAATACTTTTTGTACCACGAATATGCGTACAAGGAGGATCGTATTTTATTCGGAAACTAAATGCCGAGGTTGCTATGTAAAATATATTCTGGTATCATCTGCAACTAAGATGAACCAAAAGGTCGGTTAAATATTAAACTGTGCATATTTTCAACTTTTTAAGGTGGCACTCGAAACTTTTCAAGAAAAGTGCAAAATAAATCACCATTAAGTAAATGCAACTTTGTAGTTCTAAAAATCACTTTGAGTGACTTTGGTTGAGATATGTTATTATGATTGGTGTTATGATTAATGAAGTGCACATTGAAATAATGTCCTCAGAAGATCTCTTCATTCTCAATGATTCTGTATAACTGGTAAACTGTTAGAGAAAATCTATTAATATTGCTAAACATTTAAATATTAAGAAATAAGGTAAATGATGAAGGAAGAACAAAACCCTAATTTAGTTTAAAACGTGAATTAGTAAATGTCTTACTAAATCAAATGAATAAATACAGTCTAAAGTGTAACAATGAACTGAGGTCGGAGTTGCTATAGCCGCAGGTAAACTCTGCTAATACAACTAATAATGAAATTAAACATTTATTGTACAATCTAAATAATAAATATGATTTTATCTTACAACATTCACGCAATAGCTACATCCTCTACTTGAGTTAATCTTTCGACATTATAAGATTTTGATAATAAATAACTGAACAATTAAGTGTAACCTCTCCATATATATAACATAAAGACAAATAATAACATAAAGACAAATATAAAATTACCTAACGCTACAAATTAATACAAACCTAACAAATATAAAGGTAATCTATGTAATATCAATAAAAAATACTCAGGACAATAAGCTACAGATAAATAAACAGTTGAAGCGTTACTTGACGTAAACATACTAATGTTAACTCCTGACAGTCTAATAGACAATTCGTATCTTACAAATTACAATTTTACAACAAACTTATATGAAGCAATACAAAACAATTTAGCTCTAAGTTTTATGATGATAATATAATTACATCTTATCTAATTTAATCTTAAAATTATAAATATTTAACGCAAATAAACTAATATGTAAACCCTTTAGTATAACTCATCCTTTAACTAAAACCTCAGCCAATATCTTACATTTTAAGTCCGTCAATCATAAAACATTAAGCTGGCTGGCGTCAGCCCAGTTGTGTCGTGTGTTGACGAGCGGTAAGCCAGCAAAAACAGTGGCACCTTGACGTCCCAGTCTCGCTGATGGCTGGCCACGACGTTCCTCAGGTGTTCCTCTAAGGTATTAATGTATTTTTCGACCATGCCATCCGACTGGGGATTAAGAGGCATCGTGCGGGTCTTGTTCACCCCAAGCCTTTGTAGTGCCTCCTTCATAAGCTTGGACTCAAAGTTGGTACCCTCGTCACTGTGTAGCTTTAACGGTACCCCAAATCGACAGAACATTTGCTCCACGAGGGAGTCTGTGATTGTCTTTGCCCCTTGGTTTGGGATGGCATACACCTCCGGCCACTTGGTGAAGTAGTCCACGAACACCTTAGGTACTTGTTGCCTCGGTCGGAATCTATAAACAGTCCCGCAATGTCGACGGTGATCCGTTCGAATGGCGCACAGACGCTGTACCGCTGCATGCGACCCCGGCTCCTAGTTTGGGGGCCAAGACTCGCCGCGCACACGTGACACTGACGGCAAAATTTCTCAGCATCTGCTCGGAGTCTCAGCCAGCAGTAGTGCTGCCGTAGTTTGTCAATCGTTGGGTTCGCTCCTCCCGAAGTACCGGCGTACACTTCCTCCAAGACTTCCGGGACCTTACTCCAGGGAAGTACCAACTGTTCTCTCTGGGCCTTCCCATCGGGTGACTCCCATACCTGGAACAGCATGCCATCTCGGGTCTTCAACGAGTCCCATTGGGCCCAGTACGACTTGTAGGTGGCAATCCTCGGTGCGATGTCCTCCCAGGTTGGTCTCGTCCCTGCCTCCACTTCCCTCAAGAGTGGCCCCAACTCTGCGTCCGACAGCTGCTTCCTCCTCAGGCCTGCGCTATCGCAGCCGTCCGCAGGCACTGCCACAAATACTCATACTGTTGCGGCAAGCTCCTTCTCTTCCACTCTTGTGCACTGGCCGCACTCTTCTGCACAGGGTCTTTGGGATATGGCGTCACCGGTACCGTGGCTCTTCCCTCTAAGATGTTCCGAGGTGAAGTCGTACTCCTGCAGCCTCTGGACCCAACCTGCTGTCTGGCCTTCTGGTCGCGCTGTCACCATCACCTAGCTCCTCGCGGGGACAACCACGTCTTCTTTGAAGACGATCCTGTAGATCCCAAGGCACTCTTCGGGTTGACGGAGTATAACCTCTTCTCCGTTGAGCCTCAGGACCTTCCTGCCGAGGTCGACCGTCGCCTCGTGGCTCTTGAGGGCATCCAATCCCAGAATCACCTCCACAGCCACCTTCGCGACGAACTCCCACAGACGCACGGCACTCCGCCCCAAGTTCTGCTCCAGCAGGGCCTCCTTCTCCACAGGCAAGGTGTCACCCGATGCCGTGACAAGCTCGTATGGTCGGCTCTGCTTGCTCGTCAGAAAACCCTTCGCCACGTCAGGTCTGATGATAGTCACGGCTGCTCCAGAGTCCACCAGCACGCGGCACGGCTTCCCTCTCACCCAACCGTCCGCGATGAGGCTGTCATCCATTCGCCGGCTGCCGGCGCGCAGTGTCTTTCGAGGGGATGGTGGTGATGGCGCCGAAGTGCCCCTCTCCACTCCGGGGCTTACTCGTTCTTCCGGCTGCTCTTCCTGGTGTGGGCAGTCTCTCTGCAGGTGCCCGGGCCGTCCGCACTCCCAGCACAGGCCACTAGGTGTTCGTCGGCGTCCCTCTGCTGGTCTTTTGTCTCCGGTGTAATGGACACTCCTCGTTCTCGACGTCGGGATAGCTTTGCCGCCTCCATCCTTAATGCTACTGTCAGCGCCCCGTTGATGGTTTTATAATCGCCGAGCATTATGCGCTGACGAATCTCCGTATCTCGTTCCCCGTCCACGAATGTGTAGGCAGCTTCCCGGGATACGAACCCTGGTGGGAGGTCGACCAGGGCCTTGCTTGCTAGCTGTTCAACTGCCAGGCGAACTCCTGCAGCGTCTCCCCCGGCAGCTGTGACCTTGCCTTTAGCTAGCTACGGTACGCTGCGGCTAAGCGGTCTTTTCCGAAACGATTCTGCATGGCCTCCCTGGATTTCTTGGGCGCCACCGTTGTCTACACCGCGTTTAGGAATTCCGCGGCCCGTCCCTGGAGGCTGGTTGTTAACTGTGTGGCCTCCTCCTCTGGCGACCATTTGTTGCGCTTGGCCACTCTATCGAACTGGCGGCGGAAGACTTCAAACTTTGACGCGCCATCATTCTTGGGAGGTTTGACGCGCGCAGATGTTTTGTCGCGTCCCGGCGCGTCGGCCTTCAAATCCTTCAGCCTCCTGCCGACGACGTCCTCTACTATAGCGTTCAGGGACTTGACGCTGCTGTCGGCATTTCCTTTCAAGTCGTTTACGCGGCTAGCCAGGTCCTGGACGCGCTCCTCCACTTGGCCCATCTCCTTGTCCAGCTCCGTCACGTCATCCCTCACGACGGCCAACTGTTCTTCAACTTTGGCGGCGAGAGCCTCGTTCGCCACCTTCATTTTCGTGGTCAGTTCGGCCATCTTTACGGTCATTAACGTGGCCAAGTTGTTGTCTGCCGCTTCTGTTTTTTGCTGTTAACTCGTTCCTCTTCGCGGCCAAGTTGTTATTTGCCGTCTGCACTTGTTTCAACTCTGCGGTCAGGTTGTTACTTGACGCCTCCAATTTCTTTTCCATTTTATTGGTGACGTTTTCATTTGCCGTCTTCATTTCCGAGTCAGTTCGGCCTTCATTTCCATCATCTTCTGCAAAATATTTTCCTATGCCGCGTCCATGGTTGTAATGTTCGGTGGTGTTGTCGTCCCGCATCCTGACACCAGTGTGACTTTGTGGGCTCGTGAAATGAAAAGTCCAATTACACAAACACAACAATGTTCTTTATTTCCACCGACTCACAGTTGAACACTTGCCAATTACACAGAATTACGTAATCCACACAATTACAATTCACCAGTTCGTCCGATACCGTTCCGATGCACGTACATAGTCTTCCCGATCGTTCACTAGCTCGTCAAGCACTGACTGACTTAATTCACTCACTGCAGCCCTTTTTATAGGAATATCGCCGTTTTCTCGAAGCCTCTACCTTCTATGAATCACCGCGAAGGTTCCAGATGGCAGTGGAAGGCGGAAGGAGGCGGTCATCAACAAGTGACACTTCCCTAGCCATCCCCTCAGTTAGTGACAGAGACTAATGGGTGGGTGTGGCTTGGCTGCCTCTGGCCCCTTACTTAGCTCTCGTTAGGTTGTGCTTTCCGTTAATTGGGTGACAATATGTAACATCTCTTTCAGTACAGCGCTGTACTAACACTTCGTGTTTAAGACAGTACTACAACAAATGATCAGTTGCCGTCAGTATATATTTTTTGATATTCCAAAATAAAAATAAAAATTATGGGAATGTGAATAAATATACAGAAAGTTTTTCGCTCGCTCGCTCGCTCGCTCGCACGTGCTGGCTGGCTGTATCCAGCCAGAAGGTTTTTGCATCTTAGTGTTAAATGTTTCTATTGATTCAGTAATTTGTTATTGTGACAATTTTGTAAAAATCTTAACGTGTCTCATTTTTGTATTTAAAAGATTTTCTAGTAATGAATTTGGTGGAAAAAGCGCTTTTGAGCTGATACAAAAATATCTACAGCGGCTCCAGTTTGACATCTAATTTTTGTACAGAATGTGACTCCTCCTCTACATATTATATTTGATGCGGTACAGAAGGCATTATTTAACGCTAAAATAAAGTCCAACAAAGAAACCGGTAGAAACCTGCAGTTCAAATGCCCATGTGTTCCCTCCGACAACAGCGACACGCAGTGGTAGCCTCTCGCAACACGAAGTACACGCAGGAGCTTACAGTTGTCGCGGAGGTTGTAATTGTTATCTATATATCAACGTCTCTTAGTTATTAAACATATTTTATAAAGCTTTAGGATAATTAAGCTTTGTTTTGGCGCAGAACATATCCGAGATATGAATCATAATACTTTACTTTTTACACAAGTATGAATATAGACAGACTACAGGTAATGTGTTTCGGAACAAAGGTATGCAACATCCTATATAACTACAACAAATTGAACATTTTTCTGTATAAAAATATAAAAATATTTGACTATAGCTTAACTATAGTTTAACTATAGTTTGACTATAACTATAACTATAACTATAACTTGACTATAATTTAACTACGTCATTTTACCTTGCTTTTATTAAGATCCTATATAAGTTATATTAAGTTAATATAAGTTCAACATGAGCAAGGATGGTACAAGAACATTTGCAAGAAATCTCATAAAAAAAGAAAAATTTTCCAGCAATGTTAACCTTATAAAAGGGTTCCAAGGATTTTTTTTAAATATAATTATATATATATATATATGAATAAGAAGTAAATGTGAAGTCTTTAGGTTATTATACAAAGAAGTCTTACATTGTCAATTAAAAATACTAAAGTTGCAAGTTACAACGATATACCAATTATAGGCAAATTATTAAAATAAAAAAGTAAAATATAATACATAATGAAAAATTTCAAAATAAGATGTAAGTAATGAAAAGTGGTATTCATTTAAATAAAATATTTACAGACAGTAGACGCTAAAACTTCAAGAACGGTTATAAACCGATAAAGAAATCAAAGAGGTAGACCTTTGACTATAGTCAAATACTTTAAAACTGGTCACTGTACGATGACTTTGAAGTTCTGATTTATGTGCTTGGTCTACAGATAACATAAACAAACGAAGACAACTCGGAATTTGATAATTATTCATGCTAATTTACGCCCTCTAACGTTATGTCATATAGGACGGTAAATGAACTGGTGAATTGAGGCTCAAGTGTGTCCAGGGTCCATAGAGCATAGAGTTACCCGATATTCGTCCTTCAGGATACGGAGAAAAAACTTTTTCCAGGTAAATCATCCTGACCGAGATTCGAACTCAGGACCTCTTGAACCTGAGGCAGACACGCTACCATCCACGCGACCGAGACGTGCTGTAATTTGATAAAATTAAAGGAACTGATCAATTAAGACAAATTACAAGGAATATCTACAAAGTGGTTGACTCCACGAAATAAGATATATCACACAAATAATAATAGATAATGGGGATTCAGGTGATCACAAAATATTTATTTGTAGTTGAAACTTGACTCTGAATTTTTGGATGAAGTACAATTCCTCCTCTACCTACTACGTATGATTGTAGTACAGAAAGTATTATTTTAACACATGGTGAACTCAAAAGGGAAAGGGAGAGCTGGTACAATACTGCAGTTCAGATGTCACGAGTGTTCGCTGCAACCACAGCGGCACACAGTGGTAGTGTCATGAAACACGAAGTAAACGTTCTATGGTACAGGTGACGCACGTGGTATAACTGTTAGGTATTTATCAATATGTCTTACTTATTAAGAACATATTACAAAATATTTCAATGGTGATGCATTGGTTTGGTGCAGAACATGTGCGTCATGTGGAATATAGCAAGCTGGAGCTATATTATATACAGAAGTCAATATATATACCGAAAAGAAATATTGCGTTTCGGAACAAAAGCCTGCATTTGCTTGTATAGAAGTAACAAAATTAATCCACATTTTGTAATTATCTTCCAATGAATTGTTGCGTTGTAGTACGATGTATATAGTGTGAATGGTTGTGAGTTAAAACCAATGAAACATTTCATATGAAGTAGCAAAATCCTCTCCAAATGAGATGCTGAACTGGGTTCAAAGAGCTCTGTGCATTTAGATCGATTTTTGATATCGTATTTTCAACTGGCTTTACGTTTATTACTAAAACATCTATTCATATATAACACTAAATATTCTTCCGACAAACATCTGAAATCTAGGAAATTTCCATTGATTTACCGACAGTACCATTCCTTAACATTATGTTTCGCTTTACTTTTACCAGTGATGTAAGCCGCTGAAGCGCGATGGAATTTATAAGTTAATGTTTGGTTTTCTGTAATTTCCGTCCTCCAACGTTGTCATATCGTACGATGAATGACATGGGTGAAGAGATGCTCAAATGTGTCCAGGGTCAGTAGAGCTTAGTTACCCGACAAGTTATTAGACAGCTAAAAATGAATATTACAAAAAACTCTCAAGCTACATTGTCAATCTTATATGAAACACAGAAATTACATTACATAGAACATTTCATTTTGATGATATTACAATAAAAAATTACGTCTACCTCAAGGAATTTCATTAAGCCCTATCTAGTATCAAATATGAAATTTGTAGTTTTACTTACGATTTATTACTATTATGTTGTAGACCCAGGTGACCGCAAAGTGAGATTTGTGGTGGACAACACGGCGTTGGGGCGGGTTTTCTCCGGGATCTCCGGTTTTCCCCGCTGTCTCATTCCACCGGTGCTTCATCTTCATCTCATGTATCATCAGTGTCTCGCCTGTGGTGCCGTATATAGTAAAAGTGGGCGTTAAACACTACACACACATTAATGAATTCCAAACTTGTATTGGTAATTCCTGTTTATCAGGTTAAAGAGCTAGTTTTCTGATTTGTTTTTAAACAGTTTTTGGTTTGGCAAACTTAAGTTTCAATAACGATAATATTATCTTTGTGGTTTTTGGTTTTAGCTTTTGTTGGACTTTAAACTAATACCTTACTCAGATATACATGTGCAACAATAGTAATAGATTTTGTCTAACTCTTACGGTTTATGAGTTCTGCGTAATAATCTACAATGAAATGAACCTCTGAGAACATTTCCATAAAATCTATCTTGTGCTTCATATTTGTTATGAAAGTATTTTGAAAATAGAGTACCTTAATTTAAAATTATTAGGCTTATTTTTGACAATATAAAAAGTTTCGAAAATGTTTAATAACATTAAATTTTTTGAACATCTTCGGGTATAATTCATGAAGATGCTGATCATAGAAATACACAAGTTTTGTCTTTAACATACTTTCGAGGTTGGAGTTTTAATGATTTGTTTTACTTCAGTTACGCTTAAAACAAGTGTGTGTAGTACAATCTATACAACGAATTTCGTTAACTACTCCTCTACCTACATAATACCTTTGTGGTAATGAACGTATTATTTTAACGCTAAAATATTCCCCAAAGACGATAACTGGTACAAACCTACAGTTCAAATGTCCCGTGTGTATGTTAGGTAGCTGTGACCACAGCGACACTCAGTGGAAGTTTCGTGCAACGCCAATTACATGTAGGACGTACAGATGACGCGCATTAAGTTTCTACTTCTTTAGAAGTATATCCCTCAATTTATTTGATTATATCGAGTTAAACATTGGCAGAGATTGATTGTAGCTGTAAAGAGAATACGATTCTAAAATAGAATTGAAGGTAAAACAATTGTTCTAAGGTGCTGTTCACTATGGACGTTTAACATATTGTTGCCATTGAACATCTGAGAGCTCAAAAGAAAGGAATATCAATTTAGTATTCGACAAAATTATGGATAGTTGTTAATTCCGTCATGAAACCAGGAATATGTCCGAAAGAGTCAGATTTTGTTTATCGCTTCTGATGATTAGTAATCTTCTGATGCTATTCCAAGCAAAGTGAAGATATATATTTAATTTATCATAAATATATCTTAAGGAATTAATGTTTCAAACAAAGGCTTGCAGCTATATCTAATAAAGTTAAAACTTGCGGAAAAATTTCCCTTTAAGGGGAAATCTGTTATTGTGGGATTTACTGGAATTCCTTGTGTACCATTCTTGAACATAGTGAAGTTGCATCCAAGTTTGGTATCTAGCCGACTTTTCCGTTTAGAATTTGGCAGAAAAACAACCTTTATTTTCCTAAATTGAGCAGATACCCAAGTACATATTTTCTATGCAGGCTCGACATTTAATATGTGAAACAATGAATAAATGAAAAACTTGTGAAGGAGTCCTCTACCTGCTATGTTTAGTTGCGGCATTGGAAGTTATATTTTAATATTAAGGAAGAGCCTGACTAAGAAAACCGGCACAAACATACAGTTTTAAGGTCCCGAGCGCTTCTTGAGTACACAGCGACACACAGTGGAGGTCTCATGCATTACGAGGTACGATAAGCCTGACATAGATGACGCACTAGTTATAATTGTAATGTATATAGTAGTGTGTCTTAAATTGTTAAGAATGCTTTAAATCATTTAGAATAAAGATGGTCAGCATTGTTTGCAAAACAGATAGAAAATTTGTCAGACAGTAAGCTATAGCTATATCACTGTAAAAGACGCTCATAGACTGACAGGAAGTATTGTGTTTGGCAACGAAAGTCTACAGAAAGATATATGAGTTAAACAAATCGAGTACACTTCTCTTCGCTTTAAAGCCAACTCATCAGAACAAAAACCAACCATCAAACCACCGTCCGTTGACTTAACACCCATAGAATGCCAGTAAGGGACAGCGTCCCGGGATAGCAGTAAGTCGAAAGCCCCTGTTCCATGGAGCAGGGTTCACCTTCAACGACACCTCAGTGCTGTGCTAGAATTGTTATATATTCTTTCAAATATGCTCCTATTCCTTCATTGTTTATTGGAGTGTGATAAAAATTTTACACTCACTTAAATCTTAATGTAAACTTTACTTGACTGCTGTCCAATTGATTTCCCACCCGGCAGTCATTTGTCATTGATGATGTGTCAGTACAAATCTGTCAGAGACACATGTGTTGGTCAAGTATGACTGTTATCACAAACAGCCACATGAACTCCTTTATTATCATTTAGTGAACATACGAGTTTCAAAACGTGCGTTCCCGTTACTGCAATGCAGAATCAAAAGCGTATTTCCCGATTATTCTCCCCAAATATATTGTATAATATAGTTTAGGACTCATGAGCTAGAGTTGTGAGAGGCAGTCCTATAAGACTATATCCTGGACCAGCATGTAACACTACGAACGCACAACGTCACAATCGGTGTGAGGAAGTGGAACATAGACAATGGCCGCTACATTGACAAATATTGTACTAGAGCTGAAAGAAATGAACACGGCTACAGACAACCTCTACGCGACAATGACTGCAATGAAAGCTGACTAAGGCTTTGCTGGCCATATGCTCGATTGCCAGGACTAACTTCTGTAGCGTCTCCCCTGACTGCTGTGACCTCTATTTTAGCCGGCTGCGGTACGGTGCAGCTAAGTGGTGATTTCCAAAGCGGTTCTCCAGGGCCTCCCAAATGTCCTTGGGCGCCGTCGCTGTCTGGACAGCGTCCAGGAATTCTACGGCCCGTCCTAGGAGGCTGGCTATTAACTGTGCGTCCTCTTCCTTTGGTGACCAATTGTGGTTAGTCACCGTGTCGAACTGACGGCGAAAGACTTCGAAATTTGTAGCGCTGTCGCCTGCCGACGATGTCCTGTACCATAGCGTTCAGGGACTTTGTTTATGCGGTGTGCAGGGTCTTCGACGTCTTCCACCATGGCGTTCATCACTTGGCGTTTTTGTCGGCCGTTTGCCCAGCTCAGCGAAGTCATCCCTTAGGCCGGTCAACTGCTCTTCCAACTTTGCGGCGAGGGGCTCGTTTGTCACTTTCACTTCCGCGGCCAGGTTGTTATCTGCCGCCTCCAGCTTCCTGGTTAGTTCGGTCTGCATTTGTTCCATCTTCTCGGTGATATAGTCTTTAGCCGTCTTCATTTCCTTCAGTTCTGTGGCCAGGTTGTTGTTAGCTGCTTTCATTTCCGAGGTGAGTTCGGCCTTCATTTCCATCATCATCTCCAAAGTCTTTTCCAATGCAGCATCCAAGACACACTGCTGACACCAGTAGTGACTTTGTGGGCTCCTGAAATCAAAGTTTTAGGTTACAAACACAAAAGTTATTCTTTATTTCCGTAAAAACTCGCTTCATACGCATACAGAGTACAACATACAAGGCTAACAAACACAGCTGTTTACCCGCAGGCGTTCTTTTACCGACTGACTGTCTTTGGCGGGCTGGCTGACTTTTCATAGTTTACTGACATTCCAGAAAATTCTCAAACAATCGAGAGCCGGCTAGAACAAAGGCGAACTCTCGAGAAATCCATGTCCTCCCCCCCCCCCGCCGTTTCGGGTATCTTTCATTTACACATGGCATTGCGCATCCCTTTGAATGCCTTGACGCCTCGATGAACAATGGGCTGGCGATACTAATAACGTACTCATATAAAAATTATGTAATATTCACTTAAAAATAAATCCAATGCTCCTCTCCCATACTCTGTATTAAATAACAAAAGCAATACTGTAAAATAAAATTGACTCGGATTGGCTCAGTATAAACCAAATATTACATAGACACAAAAATGAAAATATATGTGACAGTAAGTATCTTGTAATTAAGATAATATTCAAGTGTTAATTTTTAGCTTTGATTTTGCCCGACAAAATTTGACGGCATCAATAGCATCCCTGATGGAGCAAGTTAATATACGATTCCCCAAGCGGTTTGCGATCGTTTTTTGGTGTGCTGATAGCAACTTTGAAGCCTCCTTCTACCGGGAAATAAGTATACTCTTTGAGAGGTGGGTCATTGTTGCTGTAATTTTACGTCCTCCAACGCTAAGTCATATCGGATGGTGACTGAAATGGTTGATATGAGGCTCAAATGTGCCTGGGATCCATGGAGCTTAGAGATACCCGAAATTCGTCTTTAAGGATAAGAAAAAACTCTGGAAAAAGCCGTATCCAGGTAGTTCACCCTGACTGAGATTCGAACTCGGGACTTATTGAACCTGTGGCAGACACGCTTTCTTATACGCTACCGAGGTGGGCAAAGGTGGGTCGCGCCAACGTTAAGCAAAGTTGCGTAATTAAGCGTGGTGCGTAATTACGATAACCGTTGTAGTTTGTTTTAATGAATGTGAGCACTATAAATGACGGATAAATTCAAACAATATCTTGCGATTTGATGTGTCTCTGTGAAAATATATAACTTAATATAATTCAACAAAGGAATGCCAAATCAATAACTGTATCAGCTTCAAAACATTTTAGTAAAGAAACAGATTTTTGTGTCCTTTCAGCAGTGCACGTCATATCGAATGATGAATGATTAAATCTGTCATCTCCGTAATTATATTATTCTCCTCCTTATGCAAAACTTCGCCCCTTTATAGATTTTCTTCATTTCTTTTATATATTTTCCACTTTCCCCTTTAATCCTCAATTTCCAAACTAAAGCTTTTCTGTTTATCGTAACAAAAGGTTCCTCAAAATCCGCAAAAAACATACAAACCCTTCCTCTCGTTTTCCTGAGGTATGTGTCTATTATGTTCTTTACTAGCAACAGATTATCCCTTGTTCGTTTTCTTTTCCTGAAACCTGCTCGAAATTCAAACAGCTTTCTTTCTCGATCCGCTTAAATTCTTAGCCTTTCAGCTAATATTCCTGTGTATATATTTCCTAATATAGATAACAGACTTATTCCCTGTAGCTTTCTGGTTTATTTTAACCTCCCTTTCCCTTATAAATAGGTACAACCTCTTATTTTCCAGCTTTCTGGTATGTCTTCACTCTCTTTTATCTTCTTTAGCACCTTTGTCGTTACTTCTCAGCCCTTTTTTGTTTCCTCATACACTTTTCAAAATTCCCCTTCTATACCATCCAGTCCTACTGCCCTCTCTTTTTTATACATTTTAATTGTTAGCAAACTTCTTGCATTGTGCATTGCCTCTCTAGATCTTCATTGCTACTGTTCCCAAATCCCTTATTCCTAATTTTCATTTTCTTCCCTCCCCTATCAACGCCCTGAAATATCTCTGCCATTCATTTGCTTTAATCTCATTTTTTGCCTCCCCTTTCCTGACTACACCTCTTACTGCTTCCCATATATTTTTCACATTTTCTCTCTATATCTTCCTAACCAACAGATGTTTTGTGTCAAGAGATGGCTGCCAAAAGTGATAGATTTATAGTGCGTTCGTGAAGGTGAGCTGATGATGTGCACTACTTGCACAGTGTATTTAGGACGGTTAAAGGGGTAGCTACTTATGGCTAGTCGGTTTAAAGCTATCCATTTTACTGATTTCGTATTTCATCTCATTATTTTTAGTCAACATTTACTTAGAGTTTAAACTGAATATAAAATTTCCTTTAACTTTATTTTAATACGCTCTTTGTGTAAATATTTGAAAATACACCTTTAAAATTATAATGGTTGTATTTTATAAAGGTATAATAATGTTAAAATGTGTAAATAGATGTTCAGGTACAGGTGGCGCAGTATCGGGATGAAGTAGTACAGATTTTATTTATTTGTGAGATATTGCAGCCCTTTATTGCCGAGGTCAAAATAACTGGAAGTTATGAAGTTAAGGTAATGAACAGTGCTCTCTTCAACTCCACAAAATTCACATATGCCTACCCCATTATTCTCAACCCCTTTAGATATACTATTTCTACTCTCAACCTTGCAACGCATTCTCTTCCAGTTTTGCCACATTCATCTATACATTTCCCGTATACCATTCTGTCTTTAATTGCTCATCAAATTTCAAGGATTTCTTTTCTTCTATACTTTCCCAAATCTTCTGCCTATCTATGTCTTGTACTCTGGTTCTCTCTTCCAAAAACAGCAATGATTTGACTCCTCGGATCTCCATAAATGTCCCATGCCTAACTTCGATATCATTTTTTCCAATTCCAACCTGTTTGTGTTCGTACTGCTTTTCTGTTTCTTCATGCACAGGTTCAATGATTCCCCTTTCTGCCCTATAATACTCTTATACCAGAATTTCAGTGTTGTTTCTAATATTATTCCCCTCCTTTTTGTATTACCCCACTCTAATAATGTCACTCCTCTTCGTGACGATTTTGGCAACCCCACAGTTTCTTTTCAAAACAATCCATCTATCTGGTCTAATTGTGTAGCTATATCTAATGTGCCCGATTCCTCCACTGCATACATTGTTCTGAATTCTTTCTAATACATTATTTCTAACCATCTAACTGACATCTCCAGTTTATGTTTACATATTCTTATCCCTGACATTGCCGCTCTGCCATTAGCTATATTTATTTTATTACTTATATTACTATATTTATCACCATCATCATGGTCTCATCTGAATTTCTGGAATTTCCCGCGGATATAGGATCGTTCGCTCTTCATTTTTCCAACGCTGCTGATATGACTATTGTTGCGAGAAACAGGGCCCTTCAATGGAAATTAATTGTTCTTTCACACTGGCCGGGTGTTGGCTAAATTATGGAAACGTAGATTCAGACTGAAAAATTCAATTCCATGGCCGCCATTTGAACCACGGATCTTCTGGTTTCCGTCCAGCCGCTCTACCATTGATCTACTATGGAAAACGTATCGCTATGACACGTTTCCACAATTTAGCCAGCACACGGCCAGTGTGAAAGAACAATTAATGTTTCCCATTAACTGACCTAATAGTGGTTAACTATAAATCCCGGGTCTTAAAGTATTTACATGTTGTAACTCGCCATTAAGGTGGTTGTCCAATGTGTTTATGAGATCTCCTAAGTGGTTTACCGGGAAAATACGACTCAGTTGGAGAATTTAATGTCATATCGGCACGTTGGCCATAGTAGCACAATGGTAGAGAGGCTGGACGGAAACCAGAAGATCCTTGGTTCAAATCCCGGCTATGGCATTAAGTTTTTCAGTCTGACTCTACGTTTCCACAGGGCCCTTCATGTTTAATGTGTAATGGATCTTGTGTTAATCCAATCAGACTTTGTTGTTACGAGTCAGTGGAGATTCAAAACTAAAGTCAGGAATGTCATAATGGAACGCAGCATTATAATTTGAACCAACGTTGCTAACGTTTAAGTTTGGACTTCCTAATGAAAGTACGGAAGCTGTATAACAGTAAATATTGTCACCCAATTAGCGGAAGGTATGACGGCACAGCTGTGAGGAAACCAGAGGGAGCCGAGCCACGCCTCCCGTTAGTCTCTGTCACTAACTGAGGGGTGATTAAAGAACTGTCACTCGTCCCTGGACGTTTCTCTCCCCTTCTCCTATCATCTGGAATCTTCGCGTGGAGACCAGAAAATCCGAGAAGACGGCGAGATGCCTATAAAAAGGGCTGGAGCGAGTCAGACAGACAGTCAGTCAGTGACGTGTTAGCAAAGGAGCGCCGTGTTAACGAACGAGAAGATTGTGCAACGGAAGACTTTACGTAACTGTGTATGTGCATCGGAGTTTACGTAATCGCGAGTACAAGTGAAATTGTAACGGACGAACTGGTGAATTGTAATGGTGTGCAGCACGTAATTCTGTGTAATTGGCCAGTGTTAAACTGTAAGTCGGTAGAAATAAAGAACATTGTTGGGTTTGTGTAATTGGACTTTTCATTTCACGAACCCACAAAGTCACACTCGTGTCAGGAAGCGGGAAGATAACATCACCGAACATTACAACCATGGACGCGGCATTGGAAATGCTTTTGGCGAAGATGAACGAGTTAACAACAAAAACGGAAGCGGCAAATAACAGCCTGGCCGCGAAGCTGGAGACTACAAATAACAACCTCACCGCCGAGTTGAAACAAATGAAGACGGCCAACGACAACATCACCGCAGAGTTGAAACAAGTGAAGACGGCCAACGACAACATCACCGGGAAGATGGAAGAAATGAAGGCCGAATTAACAGCGAAGATGGAAACGGCAAGCAACAACTTGGCCACGACAATGACCGCAAGGATGGCCGAACTGACAACGGAGATGAGGGAGGCGAACGAGGTCCTCGCCGCCAAGTTTGAGGAACGGTTGGCCGGCGTGAGGGATGACGTCACGAATCTGGGCAAGCGGATGGGTCAAGTAGACGACAGCCTAAATGATTTAGAGGAAAAGGCCGACAACATCGCAAAACCCCTCACCCGCCTGACGGAGGAACACCGGCCCTATGTGTGGACAGAGGATGCCGAAAACGCTTTCCAGCACCTAAAGGAGACCCTGTGCAGTGCTCCAATTTTGGGTTTCCCACAACCGGGTGTCGCCTTCATTGTGGACACCGACGCTAGCGACCATTGCATTGGAGGTGTCCTATCGCAGATCCAGGACGGCCATGAGCGGGTGATAGCCTACTACAGTAAGACGCTATCCAAGGCAGAGAAGAACTACTGCGTCACCCGACGAGAATTATTGGCGGTAGTAAAGACCTTGGAGCACTTCCATAAGCACCTGCACGGTCAGCCATTCCACTTGAGGACTAACCATTCCGCCCTAACCTGGCTATTGAGCTTTAAGAACCTGGAAGGCCAGACAGCACGTTGGGTCCAGAGGCTGCAGGAGTACGACATCACCTCGGAAAATCGTAGAGGGAAGAGCCACGGTAACGCAGACGCCATGTCCCGAAGACCCTGTCCAGTAGAGTGCGGTCAGTGCACAAGAGTGGAAGAGAAGAAGCGTGCCGCAGCAGTCCGAGTAGTTGTGGCAGTGCCTGCGGACGGCTGGCATATCGCAGGCCTGAGGAGGGAGCAGCTGGCGGACGCAGACTTGGTGCCACTCTTGAGCGAAGTGGAGGCAGGGACAAGACCAATCTGGGAGGATATCGCACCAAGGAGCGCCACCTACAAGTCGTACTGGGCCCAATGGGACTCGTTGAAGACCAGAGAGGGCGTGCTGTTCCGGGTATGGGAATCACCCGATGGGAAGACGCAGAGAGAGCAGTTGGTACTTCCCCGGAGTAAGGTCCCGGAAGTCCTGGAAGAAGTGCACGCCGGTACTTCGGGAGGACACCTGGGAGCGAACCGAACGATTGACAAATTACGGCAGCGCTACTTCTGGCTGAGACTCCGAGCAGATGCTGGTGGTGCACCTGGACCGCCTGGCCCGCTACGATGGTGCTGTTCGGGACGACCAGCTTTGAGGAGGGAGCAGTGTCACCCAATTAGCGGAAGGTATGACGGCACAGCTGTGAGGAAACCAGAGGGAGCCGAGCCACGCCTCCCATTAGTCTCTGTCACTAACTGAGGGGTGATTAAAGGAATGTCACTCGTCCCTGGACGTTTCTCTCCCCTTCTCCTATCATCTGGAATTTTCGCGTGGAGACTAGAAAAGCCGAGAAGACGGCGAGATGCCTATAAAAAGGGCTGGAGCGAGTCAGACAGACAGTCAGTCAGTGACGTGTTAGCAAAGGAGCGTCGTGTTAACGAACGAGAAGATTGTGCACCGGAACACTTTACGTTACTGTGTATGTGCATCGGAGTTTACGCAATCGCGAGTACAAGTGAAATTGTAACGGACGAACTGGTGAATTGTAATTGTGTGCAGCACGTAATTCTGTGTAATTGGCCAGTGTTAAACTGTAAGTCGGTAGAAATAAAGAACATTGTTGAGTTTGTGTAATTGGACTTTTCATTTCACGAACCCACAAAGTCACAATATGATATCGTGAGCCACAGGAATCGAAAACTTTGTAGAGAGAAGGACAGATTGTTAGGGAGGGAAAGAAAGCCGGAGAAACGAGAGGACAGAGACTGATGATGATTTTTAACTGTATGGACGTAGAGGAATAGTGAAAGAGAGAAAGAAAAGCAAAGCTAGGTTATTGGATCTCTATATATTTCGATTTTGGTGTAAACGTAGAATTTTTACCATTTTACGATAGGTCGGTGAATATCAATTTACCATTTATATAATTAGGCGAGGATTCTCTGTCTTTCCCATAGACGTGTTTACAGCTTATCGCTTCAAATATGATGAAAATTTGTTATATTCAACTCTCCAGCGTTGTGCAGCAGGTGAGCTAAGTTTCACCTTATTTTCTCCGCATTTATACTCCGTCAATAGCTTCAGTAAATAGATAGCTGATCCTTTAATTCGGAAGATTTTGATTTCGGAATTTTTGTTCGGTATATAATGTCCTTTAGGGAGCTACATATTATATGAGACACTCGCACACATCAGCAGTTTAATTTATAGCTCCATAATCCTGAGATATTGCGTAATGGTCTTCTTAGAAACCGGTCGCCGATTACAGGAATTTGATTACAAATGCTGCATGACTGGAAAACTGTCCTGATTAGGGAATAGAACTGAATATTTACTATTATTTCAATTGTCCTTCAGAATTTATAGTAACTTAGGACTATGGTATCCAAATATTACGTACTTTTATTATTTTCTTTCATCTACTGCATCTTAATACCCTTGGAGAAGTTATTAAGTTTGACAGTTTAAGCACAGGAAGATTTTTGAAAAGCTTACTATTTGTTAGTACCTACTATTGTTAGTTTAGTTGATTAATATTTAACAAATATTGTTACACACTATTTTACTATTAATCTTACCAACACACCTGAAGTCTGGTTACATACAGGTAGCTCTAGACCCGAGAAACAAGAAGACCCCCTGCTCGACAGACCAAGGGCTTTGGTAGTTCACAGTTATGCCCTTTGGTCTTTGCAATGCACTAGCTACCTTCCAACAAATCATGGAGCCAGTGATGAGAGGATTGACTAATGACGCCTAAATGCTATACATAGACATCATCATCATCGGTAAGACCTTCGAAGACCATCTCGAAAACCTGACCAAGGTGCTACAGAGACTGCAGGTGACCAACCTGAAGCTCAACGCGAAGAAAAGGCAACTCTTCCGCAAGGTGGCCACACACCCGGAGAAGACACAGGCCGTGAGATATTGTCCTCGGCCAAAGGATAAGAGTGATTTGCGCAGTTTCCTGCGGCTCTGCAGTTACTACCTCCGTTTCATAAAGGGTTCTCCAACATCACCAAGACAATATTTTTTAGTAAGCCGGCCCCAAACTACGAAGCTGGAATAATAATCCACAGATTTCCTTTGTTCTAGCGGAAACATACATGAGCTATATAAAAAGGTACCACAACTTAACAAAATCATGCTGTTTTCGCTGTCCTCAATTGTATGAGCTGGTTGGAAGTTCTCAATTATCTCTGTACACCGATCTAACATGCCTCCTATTTTCATCTACACTTATCTAACTTTTACATAAATACTGATATAATAACAATAGTTTTACCCTTTCAAAGTTAACTGCAAGCGTCAGAACATTCTTACATTCAACACAAAGCGAAAACGTACAGTCAGCTGCAGGAAACTGAATTTCGTATATTAGGATTGCAGAAATAACTAGAAGGTGCAAATTCTATAATTACCTCCTGATGAATATGTCGTCCTGCTCTGAGAGGGCAGTAGTAGTACAAGAAGGTATTGTAGCGGAGATCTTAAAACCATTTTTCATACATGGCCTGCTGCGAAGGTAGAGGTGTCTCTTGCTAATCAGGAACACAGAAATATGGAGGAGCTGTAAGCGCTCCTATTTGTTTGTGCATGGCAGGTTGCGTTGCCATGGTTACAGACAGTTGTATTAGGATAGTAGGAAACAAGAGAAGGTGTTCCCTTTTAACTTACCTGTTTGCAACTGCTACAGGATGATTGCCAAACTGGAATTACACTTTAATTTTACCAACACCACGGAGTTCACTTTCACCCAAGTTACAAAACTTGTAGCTCGTGACAACAAAGTGTCATGTGTTCTTGTATTAACACATGAGGCATAATACCTAAGTAAGCAGGAATCTTGGTCCTCAGGATAAAGATACTCATTGCTAATGATCTTAAAGGAACAATTCATCAGATCCATGTTTTAAAAATGTCCCTAACAAGTATATATGCCCAAAACCATTTTGTTCTGTACAAGATAACAGAGTAAACTGAAAGTTCAACTTACTAAAAATTTTATCACTCACTTTTCTTTCTTTATTTCTTTCCTTGCTACTCTATTTATTTATGTAATTCAGAATAACAACATTACAATTAAACACACCATCGATATTTTCATCCTTATTTCACCAACTATCTCTCTCTCTTTCTCTCTCTCTCTCTCTCTCTCTCTTTCTCTCTCTCGCTAAGAATTAGTTTCTCTCAATACCGAGTAGATAAATATAATACGGAGTATTATATTTATTGATAAACGATTTCTGCTCTTTTCTATATTATGCGCAAACTTACAGGTCTGCAGTGGTAATTCACAGAGCTATAGCTTAAAACATTTTGTAAATCATATCTTGATCGCAACTATCATTTACGTATAAATTCCTTTCCTCAGAAAACTTAACTCATATTTAACTAAAGTAATGTATGACGAAAAATACAGAGAGAATTATTTTTAAATCAAGACACGTGCTGTTTCTTGAAAGTAGAGCTTTACAGCCTCATCAAAGCACATAAGCCATCACATAAACCGTACTTGATCGATGAGCTCTTATCCCAGCATGGCCATTCAGTGTTGAGGTTACCACCCTACTCACCTAACCTAACTCACATAGAATTTATTTGGGCCTATATCAAACAATGGATAGCAGGTCTAACACAACTTTTAAGTTACACGATGTATTGCATTCGTGTGAGCAACGGGTTGCTGATATTGGTGAAGAAAAGTGGAAAAATATGTGTCTGTATGTTGAGAAAATTGAAAATATTTACATTGAAAAAGAAGACATCTGCCAAAATGGAATTGAGAGCTTCATAGTAAAAATATCAGGAGACAGCTACAGTAATTTCAACGAAGGAGAGGAAACAGAAGACGAAGAAGAGGAGGAAGAAGAATTTCACGATGAGGATAGTGAGTTATCAGTTGTAGAATATCTGGCATATGATGCGAATGCCTTGTTGACTAAACTCTGCGTGTGCTTGTGTCGGAAGCGAAGAGAAGGAAACTGGACCAGAATATTTAAATCTGTTTATAATTATAACAATAGCCTCGTGTTCTATGATGAGTGTCATACATTCACCAATGAGCAGCACAATCTCGCAGCCACCATAACAGCCTCATTCCGTGAATGAACAATAATTCGATGAGTCACATTATACCATGTTTAATTTCTTTTATTCACTTTGCTGATTTATTTTAACCTGTTTACTGTTTGACCGTTCATTTGCCATTACACACACACACACACACACACACACACACACACACACACACACACACACACAACATTTACACGAACAGATACATCCATACCCTCCCAAGGCGGGAGTCAAACTGCGGTCCTCTACGTGACAGACCACCAGTGGCAAACACTAAGGACCATGGCCACGAGAACCGACTAACTCACCTTCAGGCACTGCAAGCCACTTAGGTATAATCTCAGATTTTTATTTTCCCATAAATTAAAAGATTTGTGATATCAAAGTAGTACGAGTAAAATGCAAAGAGCATTTTGTTTCTAAGTAGCTAAGATGTGCAAGTGCTCATATATCTTAAGGTCTGCGATTTAGTAAAGCCGAGTTTTCGAAATATGGCCGTGCTGCATTATCTGCCATGCGCCAAGGCAGAGAAGAAGTAGCGCAGGTCCTTCAACATTTTTGCGACAGTAAAGTAGGCTAAATTAGGGTTGTACAGGTCCACGACTTATCAGGATCGCAGGAATATAGAGAAGCTATAAGCGTGCTGTATTGATGCTGCTGCACAGGATGCGTTTCCATGGTATCAGTCAGATGTATTAGGATAGTGGCAAACAAGAGAAGGTGCTTCGTTTAACCTTATTAGCTTGGAACTACTACAGGCTTGTTAACAAATTGTAATTACAATTGGCTGCTACCACTGTTATTTTAACACAACAGAGTTGTGTTTGACTCAAATTAAAGAATATCTAGGGCGTCACAACAAATTATCATGTTTGTTTGGATTAACACACAATGCATAGAACCTTAAACCTGCAAGAATCGTGGTTCTCACGATAATGAAACTCACTGATAATGATTTTGAAGCAACAATTTATAACAGTGGTTCTAAAAATTCAATTACGGAGTACATATGCTCAAAAACATTTCAGTCTGTACATGATAACAGGTTACTTAGATAGTTCAACTTTGATGCCTCTGTTCTGAATAAGTGACTATTAATGCTATGTATTGGAAATCAAATAAAATTTCTAGACGCGCTCCAAAACCTAAGTGAAGTTTGATGAAAATAGTATTGATTTGTATGACATATATATATATATATATATATTGTCACTAAGCATTGCTTTGCTGCCAGCCCGTGCCTCGGCGAACGGCGAGAGAGAGAGAGAGGGAGAGAGAAAGAAGTGGGTAGGGAAAGTTGCCCAGCGTCAAGTGTGCTCGCGTCATCATTTTGAACGCTTGCCGAGAGCGAGAAAGAGCCAGTAACATGTCTGGATAGCTCCCTCTCCTTCGTCTGCGATTGTGTAAGGCCGTGAAGTTTCGGCAAGTTGCAAGAAACGATGGTTCGGTGATGAAGCTCAGTGATGAAGCGGAGCTACTAGTGAGTGAATGAAGCTGCAGTTATCTATGGAGTTGTGAATTAAGTGTGCAGCAGTGTGGACGTGTGGCAGACGACTGTGAAGGTTGTGTTTGTTTATGTTACCTAATTGTGGTGCTGCAAAGGGCTGTACAAAACGAATTTTTATGTGGCAATAAAGAGAATTTTTAATTTCTGCAAACTGCTCTTTTAATTTTATGAACCCACAAAGCCAGAAAATATATGTGTAACGCAATCCGATTAGGTTAGATTCTTTTATCCGGGTTGTTCTACAAATATGCCTATCACAAATTTTGTCTGTTGAAAAGGTTCTGTTTGAAAAGTATCTAGCTTCTTAACCGAAAAAATTATCGCCTGTCACCTATTTGTCTGTCTGGGTGGCTCAGCTGATATGGTGCTGGCCTATTCATCTCAAGGATGATTATTCAAACTTGAACTTTAAGTGTGTATAAACGCGATACTACCTTTCCTAAGACATTTTAGCACGTAAAAGAACCTATGTCTTGCTCACGCTGGTAACCTTCAAATGATTCTAGTAATTTGCTGAATGGTGAATTTATGAAAAAAAAAAATTGTTCTCCTCTTCTTTCCCTTAGAATCAAATTTAAATGATGATGGATGATTCACGCCAAACTCATATTTCTCATCAGCTAATGATTAACTGTTCTATCCTTATTTAGGCCAAGTGCGTTTAACTAATAATAGAATTTTTTAAGTCGCTTATACCTCATACCTTCATACTACCATCTTACGTAAGATTTTTTCACCCAGCATACTACTGAAATACAGCTTCCCACATATTCTCCCATATTTCCAGAAAGGTAAATTAACATCCGATATTTTCCCTTGACGTAATAATATACAGATATTCAAGTGTGAACACACGCGCTGACATATACAACATTAATCCTTGAACTTCGTTTTGGACCATTTTACCGCAGTCCCATGTCTCCAACAACTGAAAAGTGCACACGGAGAATTAAACTAATGTACTATATGTCAACAAAACCCAATTACAGTGTACCAAATTAGCATGGTGGCATTGATAGGACTTTCTTGGAAATGAATTCAGTGTCACCGCTAAATGAAAAACGAATCACGTGATATTCAGTATTAACATTAACAAAGCCGATCATAAGTTTTCCATTACGAAGGTATCGTCTTTGAAAAAGCTTAGTGATATTGGTGCCTTGATTGGTTGCTGAGACAACAGGATGACGTACAACCTTCTGTTATACCTCCTAGCTTTACACTCCTGTTGTCATTCTAGTTAGTTTATAGTTAATTCTAACATTTGCACCTTAGCTTAAGCCGTATAAAATCAGAATATGATGGCAGCCTGAAGTGTAGTCTATTCAATAAATAAATGACACTAATTGTTCGTTTCGAGTTATTGCCTCTAATAGATTACTTCTGTCGAAAATCAACACTTCCTTCTAACTCCTGTAACATTTAACTTGACGCTGTAGTGCGTCAATATGAAGATAGCGTCTTTTTATTTATCAGATTCTAATAAATAAAAAAATTATATTCTGATATAACCTACTTTTGTTTCTTATCGGTGCAAGGGTGATCTATGGATTGTTATTCTAGCTTCGTGGATTAGGGACGGATTGTTAACAAACACTGGCATTACACATATATTTTCACCTGCGTGTAAAGATTATGGAAGCCTATCAACCACAATGAAGAATGATTTCTTCTTGTTACTAGTGAGAAACACCGTATTTTGTACCAAAACTCGGTCCTAACTCACTGAGAGCTGCCGGAAGCGTCATCTGAACTTCCGTAGTTCTTCCAGAACTTCGTTTGCTTCATCTTCTGTAATATTTTTTCATTTAATTGAAATTTTTGTCTTTGGTTATTGCATGTTGTCGTATTTCTATTTGTTGTCTCCTTTTACTCTCTCATTTTCAAAGCACACCAATGTGTGAGGTGAGACTCATAGCCACAATTCCATGTCCCCGAAACACAAACTCTAGCCAATTAGCTAGCGCGGCCATGAAGAGTTGCTATAGGCTATATCAGGGGTCCATTCCCGTCGTAGTTTTGTAAGGCAATGTGTCAATTGTGACATTGTGTCCAATAAATAATCTGGCCCAGAAACAAAACACCACATTTCCTATAGGATTACTGAGGTTGATCCTCAATATATAACTGTTGCTGAAATCAAGATTGTCACACTTCGACGTTAGCACATGACTACCAGCGAAGTACTAGGGAAGTGTAAGACACATTTCATTCTCATACCATCCGTGCAAATCTGCGTAATACTTATGTGAAAGAGCGCAGCCAAAAGTACAATGAGTCTCAGCATGTTTCTGGATAGCAGCCACGCAAACGTCCGCACAATTTGCCAGGAATTGTCAATTCAAAACGAGCCTGAAAGCACATCTTAAAAATAAAAAAGAAATGATATGTAGGGAAACGACTAAGACGAATTCGCTCAACGCAGGTGTGCAGCCCAGCATTCGGTTGAGTGGCATTACCATCAACCGAAATTTGGGCACTCGCTGAACGGTGTTCATTCAGCGACCTCACGAACATCAGTTTCACACTACCCACATATTGTGCAACACATGAGCATGTTAGCATCACATGGAAATTTATTGAAAATGAATTCAGAAGTCTTGCTAAATGGAGAAGCCCGTGGTACTCAAGTTTGAACAGAGCGGAGCTTGCGCTTTTCAATGTGAAGGTACTGATTCGAAACAGCTTGCCTGTGATTGGTGTCCTAATCGGTTGCCATGACATCAGGATGACGTATTAACTTCCATAACCCATCCCGTTTACACTGCTGTTGTCAACTTATCTACATTGTGGCTAAATAAACTATTTAAAAAATAGAGTTTAGCCATATAAAATCATAACAGGATTACAGCCTGAAGTCTAATCTATTTAGTAATACATAAACAGACATTTCACTTCTATTTACGGCTGCCTAGACGAGGGACCATTGATCTAAACAGAAAGTACAAATCAACACCTCCTATTTCCTCCTACTATCGGAGCAGTGGCCATGTAAGTAACACTAGCATCTGTTTACTTTTGAATGTAAAATGACAAGACATTTCTACTGTATTAATATGTACTACTTCCCTTAAGCGCCAATGCAGGAAAGAACTATGAATCATTATTCCAGCTTCATGGTTTATCGAGGGCTCACTAACATGTTTTGGCATTATATGTAAAAGTTATCTTCTGTACAAATTTCCAAGGCGGCCCGGTTCGATCCCAGGCGACCGCAAAGTGAAATTTGTGGTGGACAACACAGCGTTGGGGCGGGTTTTCCCCGGGACCTCCGGTTTCCCCCGCCATCTCATTCCACCAGTGCTCCATCTTCATCTCATGTATCATCAGTGTTACCACCTGCGGTGCCGTATGTAGTAATAGCGGGCGTTAAACACTACACATTTCATTTCAATGTACAATTTTCAAACAATCTTGCAATATTTGCTTTTTGTAACACAAGAATGCCGCTAGATTTTGCACTATTTTTCGTATAGGGAAACGCTCGATGTCAGTAAGACTTTTTGTTGCATGAGAAACAAAACAATATAATTCCTACAGCAGTATTTAAGTTGACTGCAGATAGCGACCAGACAACAAGGGAGACATATGTGAAATTGCATTCTTATACAAATGTGGAAGGCTGCACAGATGTGGACATTTGCGAGAGCATTCGCACAGAACACTATGAAGTAAGGAACTCAACACAAACGGAGATTCCAGATTTACTGTGGCTAACACTATCCAAGAAACTGCGGTAACGTGAGGAAATCCAGGTAATGCGCTGAAGTCTTAAACAGGTACTGTGACTTCATCCTGGACACGTTGCGCAGTCACAAATACTCTACTCCCTATAACCTGAGGACAGAACTATATACATCCCCGTTCGGAGCCAAGAACGGTATTTACAATGTGCAAGCACTAGCACCATCTGTCCGACACCGCGACTACATAACGAGTCAAAAGGCACATCTCAAAAATGAAAAAGAGATGGTTATATAGGGAAACGACAGCGAGGAAAGCGTTCAACGGAGGTAAGCACCCCAGCATTCGGTTAAGTTTTACATTGCTAACAACCGAAATCAGAGTGCACGGTGAAAGGTGATCGAAGCACCAGGAAGCAGTTTCACACGATACAGCATTGCCACTTCGTTTGGTCTCTGATTTTGAAAGGTTTACTTGTGTTCAATATAGTTCATCGTTATTTAAAGCAAGACATAAGCAATGTTCAATGCGCGTTACCAATTACGCAAAAGTACCACAGCGTGACAAAGTCATGCTGTTCTCGCTAGCCTCTTTAGTATGAGGGGGTTGAAAGTTTGCCTTTACCTATGTACACTAGTCTAACCTTTATATAAATAGTGGTATATAACCTATAATTTTAGCCTTTCAAAGTTAACTGCAAGTGCTAAAACATTTTTACATTCACCATAAGGCGAAAACGTGCCGTCTGCAGAGGAAAACTAAATTCAGAGGTATTAAGATTGCGGAAATAACTTGAAGGTGGTAATTCTGTTGTTACCTCCTGATGTACATGACTTCCTGCCGTCAGCGTGAAAGTTGGATTAGGGCAGAAGCAATAGTATGTATTGTTTTGTTGTACTTTCGTAGGGAATTCTCAATATGTTTGTAAACTAATGAAACCTTCATCTAAACAGTGATAAAGTACGTTTACTTTTAGCCTTTCACACTTCACAGCAACTGTTAGAACAATATTACATTCAACACAAAGCGGAAACGTACAGTCACCAGCAGGAGACTGAATTTAGTGTATTAGGATTGCACAACTACCTAGAAGGTACAAATTCTGTTATTACCTCCTGATGTATATGACGTACTGATCTCTCGATGAATTCTATTAGGGCAGGAGGAATACGAGGAGATATTGTAACGTAGATATTTCAGCCATTTTGGGAAAGTAAAGTAGGCTATATTTCGGGCTGTACAGGTGTCTGTTACTTATCAGGACCGCAGAAAAATAGTGAAGCTAAGAGCGTGCTTTATTGATCGTGCTTGACAAGTTGCGTTGCCATGGTTTCAGTCGGTTCTATTAGCATAGTAGGAAACAAGAGAAGGTGTTTCCTTTAAAATCTGAGATTACACCGGGCTTGTTACCAAACAGTAATTAGACTTGACTGTAACCACTGTTATTTTAACACAACAGATTTGATTTTGACTCAAATTAGCAATATGTAGCGCGTAACAACAAAGTATCACTTGTGTTTGTATTACCACACGGGGCATAACAGCTTAAACTTGGAAGAATTATGGTTATCAGGATAAGGAAACTCATTCCCAATTATCTTAAAGGAACAATTATTGATATCATCATTGCTATTTAAACTGCCGCTAAGGAGAACATATGCTCAAAACCATTTTATTCTGTACAAGAAAAGAGGATATATTGATAGTTCAACTTATAAAAAAATTATAATTTAGTTTTTCTTTCATGTTTCCTTCTTTGCCACTTTATTTAATTCAGGCTAACATCATTACACTTAAACCCACCATCAGCCTTCTTCTCTCTTTGCCTCCCTCCATCTCCCTCTCTCTCTCTCTACGATTTGGTTTCATTCTCTCCCGAATATCATAGTGTCACCCAATTATCGGAAAGCGCAACCAACGACAGCTGAGTAAGGGGCCAGAGGCAGCCAACCACACCCTCCCATTACTCTCTCTCACTAACTGCGGGGGATGATTAGGGAAATGTCACTTGTCGCTGGCCGCCCATTTGCCCCCTTGTACTGCCATCTGGCGTTAATTCGTTGAAACCAGAGACTTCTAGAAGACGGTGATATTCCTATAAAAGGGGCTGCAGTGAGTGAATTGAGTCAGTCAGTCAGTGCTTGACGTGCTAGGGAACGGACGAGAAGACTGTGTACGTGCATCGGAACGGTAACGGACGAACTGGTGAATCGTAATTGTGTGCATTACGGAATTCTGAGTAATTGGAAAGTGTCCAACTGTAAGTCGGTGGAAATTAAGAACATTGTTGAGTTTGTGTAATTGGACTTTTAATTTCACAAAGTCACAATATTTACTGATGTATGATTAGGCGCTTTTCAATATTATGCACAAACCTACAGGTCTGCAATTCTGGTTCAAAGCGTTATAGCTGAAACGGAAGTCCTTAAGCCATTTTGCCGTAGTATTATCACATTATAATCTCTTCTATCATTTACATATGAATTACTCTCTCTTCTTGATTGCTTTCCCATTGAAAACTTAACGCTTATCTAACCAAAGTGAATGTATTCTACCTATGACAAAAACCAACAAATTTATGGTGCAGGCATGTTTTGGAATGGACAGAGGTGATATTTTTTAGGAATATTTGTGTCTAGACTACCAAAGTTTAAAGTTATATCGTTAGAACCTTCCTGCATTCAACACAAGGCAAAATATGGAAAGTTAGCACCGCAACATTGAAGTCATCGTATTAGAATTGCAAAAATAAATAGATTGCGGAAATTCCGTTGTGACCTCCTGTTGTACAGCAACTTACTAAATCTAGAAATCGATGCAAATTCGACCTCCAATATTGTGGCACAGTATTTTAATGATATCAGGCTGTGTACTAATGTACGTAAAAGTGAATTATTTCTATTTGATTTTAGGAGACGTCCTTTAGAACCTCAGCTTAATATAGGCAATAGTCTAGTCCAGTGTGTAAAAGGTGTAAATATTTTAGGTTTACTCCTTGATGACAAGTTAACTTGGAACAACCAGATTGAAAAAACTAGAAAGTAAATTAAGCTCAGAACTTTTTGTTTTGCGATATTTAGCCAATTTTCTCTCGGTAGATACTTCTAAGTTAGTATATCTTGCATTAATATATTCATACACCTCTAATGGCATCGAGCTGTGGGGACACACTTCCAAATTGAAATTTAACAGAAACTTTCTCCTACAGAAAATAGCTATCAGATACCTGGCAAAAATAACACGTACGAGTTCATGCAGGCCGTATTTTAAAAACATGCTGTTCCCTGCATATTTATTCTGCCAACAATACTTCATGTACATAACAAGAATATAACCCCCACAAATTCTGACACAGGACACAGGCTAAAACTTTTTGAACATAAGCCCCGATACTTTGGTCCAAAACTACTTAATAAGCTTCCGGAAAGCCTAAAAAATACTGTGTCGGGTGCTAAGTGTAAACGCAAACTGACTAAATTCTTGTTAAGCAGCGCCTATTACAGTATAGATGAATATTTTGATGATAACTTCTATGATTTTGAATAATTATATTTTGCATATATATATATATATATATATATATATATATATATATCTGTGTGTGTGTGTGTGTGTGTGTGTGTGTGTGTGTGTGTGTGTGTGTGTGTGTGTGTGTGTGTGTGTGTGTGTGTGTGTTTTAAATATTTATTAACAGCATGCCCCATTACAAGTAATATTACATGCTTTGTATTCTTTGGTATTCAATTTGTTTCTTGATTCGGTTTTTTTATATCCTTATAGTTCCTATTAATGTTCTTGTTACCATTGTTGATATCACTTTCACTGTCACGACTCTAACTCTTTGTTTTTACGATGCACTGCATTTCACTTCACATCACAGTCCTAATGAGTTGCAGTGTTGTTGGAAGTCTCTCAGATATTTGGATACAAGATGTTATGTAGTTGCTGGCCAGCTTCCTCCATTTTTCCTAATGTCTTCTCCTAATGTGTTTTTTGGTTGTAGTACTTCTGGGCATTCCTATATTATGTGATGTACTATTGGGTGTCCTGTGTTTCATGAATATGTAGGGTTATCTGCGACGTGGAGTCTGTGTTTGTATGAATTGGTTTTTCCATGTCCTGTAGTTAGAACTGTAAAAGATGGCGTGAGTGACAGATTCACCTTGAGTCTCTCTCTCTAATGGAGGGCAAGAAAGTCTTTGCTATTGCTCCTATAGTTGATTTGTTCCATTTTTTCTGCCAATCCTGTCTTTGCTTTTCTCTAATCTCTGCTTCGAATGTAGATTTTGGTATCCTGTTATAAACTGTTTCTATTCCTGTTTCTTCTCCTGCTTGCTTTGCTAATTTGACTGCTAGTTCATTTCCAGGGATGCCGATGTGTGCTTTTACCCACTTGAGTATATTTTCCAGTTTTGTTGACTAAGTTCTGCTATAACACTGTGTATATCTGTTGTTATGGAATTATGTTTCTTGTTGTTCACGAGAAGTGACAGTGTTACTTGACTGTCAGTATGGACAGTAACTGTGTTCTCTAGTTCTGCCACCATAAGTTTATTGATTTCTGCTATAGCATTTAGGATTGCTATATGTCCGGCTTGATTACTAGAGAAATTTTGGTTTAACTTGAATTTTAGTAATTTGATAAAGTTGATAAAGTTTAGTAATTTGATAAGTGTGGGAGATGGTATAGAGCCTTCGGGGACTCCGCCTCTCACTGGTCTGAGTGTTAATGCTTTCCCCGCAACTGAGACTTTAACTGTGCGGTGTCGCAAGAAGCTGTTTAGAATGTTGATAATATGTGTTGGGAGCCTCAGTTGGCTCAATTTATACAGTATCCAGGCATACCACGTCGTAGAGAAAGCCTTCTCGACATTCAACGAAACCGCAGCAGTGAAGGCGCCTTCCTGGAAGCCCACTCGCCACTCGTCTCCACCACTCGCAGTAACTGCTGAACTATCGAGTGCCCAGGACGAAATCCAAACTGATGGTTGCGTATGGCTTAATTGTCACAGAATGTGGGACAATCGGATGAGAATCAACCTTTCTTAAACTATCGAGAGGTTGGAAAGGAGGCTGAAGGAGTGTTAGCTGGAAGGGTGCACCGGATTCTTCCCAGGTTTCAATATGCATATCACCTTGGCGTCCCTCCACTCTCGTGTAAAGTACCCAAGGGTGAGGCACATATTGAAAAACCAGGTTAAGAAGAGAACCGCGTTTAAGTAAAGATGGCGGAGCATGAGGAGTGTCAGCCCATCAGGACCCGCCGCCATTTTTGGTTTGAGACGCTGGAATGCGCCTTGTACTTCACATGGGACGGATGGTTGGGAGTCTTTCCGCGTCCTCAGGAGGAAGACACAGGAGCTGGCGCCGACGCAACACCTGGGGACCCGGCTGGAACACTTAGAGGGCGGCCTTAAGCACTATTATGTTTGCACAATATTAACAACTTTGAAGCAGTGTACTGATATTGATAAATGAGTTACGCATAACGTTGCCAGGAATCGATCTAAATTTTACAGTAATAAACCAGTGTATTGATGACATCTCATTTGGGGTGGTCTGAGTGGTTTCATAAACAATGTTCAATTTGTTTTACATACAACTATGTACACATCTTACTAACTGGTGCTATAAGAATAAATATATAACTGAAACTGTTTAAATGTGTTATAAATAAATTAGCTCTAACAGACTTTCGCTCCGAAACACAATATTTGTTGCTTGTTTATATTGATTTCCGTATGCAACACGGCTCAAGTTTATTATCCTTGATATTTATAATTACCTTTTAACACGAAGGAATCATTATTAATGTTATATACTTGTGATAATTCCTAATAACTAAGACATTCATGTTTATGAAGCAATTTCTACTTCCGCGCCCTCTATAACTCGCTACGCGCACCTTCTGTTTCATGAAACTTCCACCATGTGTGCTGTAGTCAAATTCACGACACGTGAGGGAAATGTCAGCTGGAGGTTTCTATCCATGTTTGTGTGTCAGCTTTATTTTGGTGTTATCTTATTTTATTTTCTGTACCGCAAACATACATAGCAGGTAGTGGAGTAGTTGCATTATAACCAGATGCTTAATGACGATGTTTCACTGGAGATAGATATTTTGAGATCACGAAAAGAAAAACTGGTTTTTGAGCCAAACTAGAAATTGGAAAATCTGGTATATATTAAACTTATATACCATTTACACGCGATACTGCGCTACTAAATAAATGGAAACATTTTTTATCAAAATTAACTCTAATATCATAATTGTTGTAGCATATGATTGTAATATGTTTATGCCAAATGAAATATACTAAATTTGCAGGAAATGTCCTAAGAAGTCGTTTTCATTATGAATCACTTTACATAATTTACACAGTAAGAGATAAACAAAGACTAACTACACATATGACCTAGATTTTGTTATAAAACACAATTTATGTCTGATGCAATTTATGTTGTAGAGTCAATAATTTCGGAATACACTTTGTTATATTTCACAATTTCCCAATAGTTATATTTTTTTAACAGTGACAAGTCGTTATTAATTTCTATTATGGACCTACTCGAGTTATAAAGTAATGTAGTGAGTGAGTGTGCGGTGTTTTAGGGTCCGTCGACAACCAGGACATTTGGGCCCGTAAAGTATTGTATTATCGTCCAATAATTCAATATCGATGTTTCAGTAGCAACACAAGTTTTGAAGTCCCCAGAACTAGAACGTATTTACAAATATATCCCATTTTTTCAGGAAATGTAGAGGAGCAAATTCGATTTAAGAAAGCTATGAGAAAACTATATGAATGTAAGAATGAGATTGTTTATTTTCTGTTGGAGATACAAAGTGTAGGAAATTTCAAACCATCCCCTAGTTAATCACTTTTAAAACATTTGACGGTCACTTAAAATCGATTGTCTTTTGTCTCTTCACGACAGTATAGACAGAAATGTTACTGTAATATATCTAAAGTTTGTATATTGATATAAAGTATCCATTAATTATCTAACTTGAATCTAAAAACAATAAAGAATCAATTATTATGTTAAGTATGTTTAATGTGACGAATAATGCCAGGTAAATCCTGAAGAGGCGCCGCTGCCAGCTATATTAAACCTATTTATAAATGTTGCTCTTCCGCTTCTCCTTCTTTGTGTAACATTATAGAAAATGCTAGAACAGTCAAAAATAGTTACTGAAAATAAAAACATTGCACCATTTTTAAACTTCAATTAGTCTTTTGTACGATTAAGTTTGAATGAGGACAGAGACATGCAACATAACTCGAACAAAATTGATGAACTTGTCAATTACATGTGAGTGTTGGTGCTACTGCAGTCGGGAGTAGACACTCAGCCTCAATCTGAACATTGTTCTACCATGAGGAAGTGCTCAGGTTTATTTAAATCCTCTTTCTCTGACCAACATTCAGATGTACTGTCATTTGTCTTTGAAAAGGCTTCACAGAGAGACTACTTGAGACTTGCTGTTGTAAATTGCTTTGAGAAGTTGTTTCTTCTTTGTCAACAATGTGCTAGATATGGTCATTGATATTATCTGTGCTATGCATTTTCTGTACAATTAATTACTTGAGAGGCGTTGCATTGCGGGCAGTGTCTGAACCTTTAAGACCGTTGAGGCTAAGCTATGTTTTATTTGTTTTAATTCTCGAGGTGAAGTCATAAAAAAGAGTTCTCTCTTTTTATTTGAATCACTTTATTTTCAGGTTTGACGTCATTTGCCGTATTTGTTTATTCTCCGGTTACAGACAGAAAGCTCAATGTGAGTGAGCACGGCTTGTACTTGTATTTGTCACGTATCGCAGTTGTCTTTCATTAGAGGTTTGACATGACAAACACCGGTATTTGTAGCCATGTTTTCCCTCACAATATTTTAAACTGCTTTTGTTACACGTATTGTACACTTTTGACAAACTGGGGACGTGCTGGACCACTAAGCTGTTGTATTTATTCAGTAATTAATTGTGTACTGCTCTGAATTAAATGTATAAAGGAGATACAAAGTCCATGGTGAGGTGAAGGTAAGATTTTTAGAATGTACAACCTGATAACATAAAACGCCTGTCAATTGCTCACTACAAAACAGGTTACACAACAGCAAAAAACTGAGTCCTTGAGAGTGTACAATGTCTTTAGTAGACAACAAGTTCTCTCCGTAGCGCAATAAACAATGGATAACTGACGTAACGTTCTTGTTCTATATAATTCATTTTAAATATTTTTGCAGTCGAGAATCCTCTGATATAATACAGCTTTAACAATTTTATTTGTTATTTGATTCTTAACCGAGTTGGAAGTACTTATAATTTTCCTGCATTAAAAGCATAAAATTGTGTACTTGCAGAATACCCTTTGATGCATTGTTTTAATCTCGGTATTCAGTGCCAGAAATTACATCAAAACTTAAAAATTTTGATTATATTTTCAGCGCGTTCTCTAAAGGTTAAATCAAATTTGCAATTAGGGCTGATGAGACTAATGTGAGATGCAGACTCAAGACACGTATTGTTTGTATACCTATGATTTAATTAAATTTTACAGGTATACACAGATATATTGTACTTGCCTTCAAATATGTCAATATCCGCTACTAAATAAAAACGTTTAGAAAGTGTCAAATGAAGTCACAAATGTATACAACTTTTGTGTTTAGCTCATAAGGAAATTAGTCTAATCTTTCCAATGGTAGCTGTTTAATTGTATTTATATCACAACCATCTATAGATATTCAGAAATACGAGATGATTGAATCAAAATTGGTTTATTTTATCTTAATTGAAATGAATATACAGAAAATGTCCATATTTTGTTGCTGATGTATAACTTTCTGTAGGCTTTCGTTCTGAAGCACAATAAATTCTGTCACTTTATAGTGATTTATATATTAAATATAACTCGAAATTACTATAATTTACATTAAGCACGTCTTCTACTTCAAAACAGAACTTCATGTGTCCTTATGTTCTGGACGATATTTGTAATAACTATGATAGTTTGACAAAATATATAGCGATTATAGCTTGCGCGCCATCTACTGACGTCGACCTGCACTTAGTGTTTCACAACACCGCCACCGTGTGCCACTGTGATCCCAGTCACTCTTTAAGCAGACAGATCATTTGTACTGTAGGTCTGTTTCTGGAAGTTTCTTCTCTTTTTTCTTCTTTGGCGTTAAATTAATAATTTTTGTACCACGAATATGCGTACAAGGAGGATCGTATTATATTACGAAACTAAATGCCGAGGTTGCTATGTAAAATATATTCTGGTATCATCTGCAACTAAAATGAACCAAAAGGTCTGTTAAATATTAAACTGTGCATATTTTCAACTTTTTAAGGTGGCACTCGAAACTTTTCAGGAAAAGCTCATAATAAATCACCATTAAGTAAATGCAACTTTGTAGTTCTAAAAATCACTTTGAGTGACTTTAGTTGAGATATGTTATTATGATTGTTGTTATGATTAATGAAGTGCACATTGAAATAATGTCCTCAGAAGATCTCTTCATCCTCAATGATTCTGTATAACTGGTAAACTGTAAGAGAAGATCTAATAATATTGCTAAACATTTAAATATTAAGAAATAAGGTAAATTATGAAGGAAGAACAAAACCCTAATTTAGTTTAAAACGTGAATTAGTAAATGTCTTACTAAATCAAATGAATAAATACAGTCTAAGGTGTAACAATGAACTGAGTTCGGAGTTGCTATAGCCGCAGGTAATCTCTGCTAATACAACTAATAATGAAATTAAACATTTATTATACAATCTAAATAATAAATACAATTTTATCTTACAACATTTACGCAATAGCTGCATCTCCTACTTGAGTTAATTTTTCGACATTATAAGATTTTGATAATAAATAACTAAACAATTAAGTGTAACCTCTCCATATATATAACATAAAGACAAATAATAACATAAAGACAAATATAAAATTACCTAACGCTACAAATTAATACAAACCTAACAAATATAAAGGTAATCAATGTAATATTAATAACAAATACTCAGAACAATAAGCTACAGATAAATAAACAGTTGAAGTGTTACTTGGCGTCAACATACTAATGTTAACTCCTGAGAGTCTAATAGACAATTCGTATCTTACAAATTACAATTTTACAACAAACTTATATGAAGCAATACAAAACAATTTAGCTCTAAGTTTTATGATGATAATATAATTACATCTTATCTAATTTAATCTTAAAATTATAAATATTTAACGCAAATAAACTAATATGTAAACCCTTAAGTATAACTCATCCTTTAACTAAAATCTCAGCCAATATCTTACATTTTAAGTCCGTCAATCATAAAACATTAAGCTGGCTCTCGTCTTCCCAGTTGTGTCGTGTGTTGACGAGCGGTAAGCCAGCAAAAACAGTGGCACCTTGACGTCCCAGTCTCGCTGATGGCTGGCCACGACGTTCCTCAGGTGTTCCTCTAAGGTATTAATGTATCTTTCGACCATGCCATCCGACTGGGGATTAAGAGGCATCGTGCGGGTCTTGTTCACCCCAAGCCTTTGTAGTGCCTCCTTCATAAGCTTGGACTCAAAGTTGGTACCCTCGTCACTGTGTAGCTTTAACGGTACCCCAAATCGACAGAACATTTGCTCCACGAGGGAGTCAGTGATTGTCTTTGCCTCTTGGTTTGGGATGGCATACACCTCCGGCCACTTGGTGAAGTAGTCCACGACCACCACTAGGTGCTTGTTGCCTCGGTCGGAATCTATAAACAGTCCCGCAATGTCGACGGTGATCCGTTCGAATGGCGCACCGACGCTGTACCGCTGCATGCGACCCCGGCTCCTAGTCTGGGGGCCAAGACTCGCCGCGCACACGTGACACTGACGGCAAAATTTCTCAGCATCTGCTCGGAGTCTCAGCCAGCAGTAGCGCTGCCGTTGTTTGTTAATCCTTGGGTTCGCTCCCAAGTGTCCTCCAGAAGTACCGGTGTACACTTCCTCCAAGACTTCCGGGACCTTACTCCGGGGAAATACCAACTGTTCTCTCTGCGCCTTCCCATCGGGTGACTCCCATACCTGGAACATCACGCCATCTCTGGTCTTCAACGAGTCCCATTGGGCCCAGTACGACTTGTAGGTGGCACTCCTCTTTGCGATGTCCTCCCAGGTTGGTCTCGTCCCTGCCTCCACTTCCCTCAAGGGTGGCCCCAACTCTGCGTCAGTCAGCTGCTCCCTCCTCAGGCCTGCGCTATCGCAGCCGTCCGCAGGCACTGCCACAACTACTCGTACTGCTGCGGCAAGCTCCTTCTCTTCCACTCTTGTGCACTGGCCGCACTCTTCTGCACAAGGTCTTTGGGATATGGCGTCACCGGTACCATGGCTCTTCCCTCTAAGATGTTCCGAGGTGAAGTCGTGCTCCTGCAGCCTCTGGACCCAACCTGCTGTCTGGCCATCTGGTCGCGCCGTCACCATCACCTCGCTCGTCGCGGGGACAACCACGTCTTCGTTGAAGACGACCCTGTAGATTCCAAGGCGCTCTTCGGGTTGACGGAGTATAACCTCTTCTCCGTTGAGCCGCAGGAGCTTCCTGCCGAAGTCGACCGTCGCGTCGTGGCTCTTGAGGGCATCCAGTCCCAGAATCACCTCCACAGCCACCTTCGCGACGAACTCCAGCTCCAGCAGGGCCTCCTTCTCCACAGGCAAGGTGTCACCCGATGCCGTGACAAGCTCGTATGGTCGGCTCTGCTTGCTCGTCAGCAAACCCTTCGCCACGTCAGGTCTGATGATGGTCACGGCTGCTCCAGTGTCCACCAGCACGCGGCACGGCTTCCCTCTCACCCAACCGTCCGCGATGAGGCTGTCATCCATTGGCCGGCTGACGGCGCGCAGTGTCACTCGAGGGGATGGAGGTAATGGCGCCGAAGTTCCCCTGTCCACTCCGGGGCTTACTCGTTCTTCCGGCTGCCCTTCCTGGTGTGGGCAGTCTCTCTGCAGGTGCCCGGGCCGTCCGCAATCCCAGCACAGGCCACTTGGTGTTCGCCGGCGTCCCTCGGCTGGTCTTTTGTCTCCGGTGTAGCGGACACTCCTCGTTCTCGACGTCGGGATAGCTGTTACCTTTGCCGCCTCCATCCTTAATGCTACTGTCAGCGCCCCGTTGATGGTTTTATAATCGCCGAGCATTATGCGCTGACGAATCTCCGTATCTCGTACCCGGTCCACGAATGTGTAGGCAGCTTCCCGGGATACGAACTCTGGTGGGAGGTCGACCAGGGCCTTGCTTGCGAGCTGTTCAACTGCCAGGCGTTCTCCTGCAGCGTCTCCCCCGGCAGCTGTGACCTTGCCTTTAGCTAGCTGCGGTACGCTGCGGCTAAGCGGTCTTTTCCGAAACGATTCTCCAGGGCCTCCCAGAATTTCTTGGGCGCCACCGTTGTCTGCACCGCGTTTAGGACTTCCGCGGCCCGTCCCTGGAGGCTGGTTGTTAACTGTGTGGCCTCCTCCTCTGGCGACCATTTGTTGCGCTTGGCCACTGTATCGAACTGGCGGCGGAAGGCTTCAAACTTTGACGCGCCATCATTCTTGGGAGGTTTGAGGCGCGCAGAAGTTTTGTCGCGTCCCGGCGCGTCGGCCTTCAAATCCTTCAGCCTCCTGCCGACGACATCCTCTACTATAGCGTTCAGGGACTTGACGCTGCTGTCGGCATTTCCTTTCAAGTCGTTAACGCGGCTGGCCAGGTCCTGGACGCGCTCCTCCACTTGGCCCATCTCCTTGTCCAGCTCCGTCACGTCATCCCTCACTACGGCCAACTGTTCTTCAACTTTGGCGGCGAGAGCCTCGTTCGCCACCTTCATTTTCGTGGTCAGTTCGGCCATCTTTAAGGTAATTAACGTGGCCAAGTTGTTGTCTGCCGCTTCTGTTTTTTGCTGTTAACTCGTTCCTCTTCGCGGCCAAGTTGTTATTTGCCGTCTGCACTTGTTTCAACTCTGCGGTCAGGTTATTTGACACCTCCAATTTCTTTTCCATTTTATCGGTGACGTTTTCATTTGCCGTCTTCATTTCCGAGTCAGTTCGGCCTTCATTTCCATCATCTTCTGCAAAATATTTTCCTATGCCGCGTCCATGGTTTTAATGCTCGGTAGTGTTGTCGTCTCGCTTCCTGACACCAGTGTGACTTTGTGGGCTCGTGAAATGAAAAGTCCAATTACACAAACTCAACAATGTTCTTTATTTCCACCGACTTACACTTGAACACTTGCCAATTTCACAGAATTACGTAATCCACACAATTACAATTCACCAGTTCGTCCGTTATCGTTCCGATGCACGTACATAGTCTTCCCGTCCGTTCACTAGCTCGTCAAGCACTGACTGACTTAATTCACTCACTGCAGCGCTTTTTATAGGAATATCGCCGTTTTCTCGAAGCCTCTAGCTTCTATGAATCACCGCGAAGGTTCCAGATGGCACAATGGCACAAATTGAACATTTTTCTGTATAAAAATATAAAGATATTTGACTATAGCTTAAGGTCCATCTCTTCGAATTCTTTACTTGTTTATAGACGATCTTGGAAGTTTAAACAACCTTTATTTAACGTGTGGTATCTGTAAAGCTTTCGCTCAGCTCTAGATAACAATTTATACACTTTATTTTATCAATGTTTGATGACTACAGTTAATACAGACTTTTTTGTTACTACAGTGTGACCTGACCTGTTACACGTCACATCGTACCTAGAAGTATGTGTCCTATAACTAAAATAGTTTGACCTGGTATAATTTAACTACGTCATTTTACCTTGCTTTTATTGAGATCCTATATAAGTTATATTAAGTTAATATAAGTTCAACATGATCAAGGATGGTACAAGAATATTTTCAAGAAATGTCATAACAAAAGGAAAATTTTCCAGCAATGTTAACCTTATAAAAGGGTTCCAAGGATTTTTTTTAAATATTATATATATATATATATATATATAAGAAGTAAATGTGAAGTCTTTAGGTTATTATACAAAGAAGTCTTACATTGTCAATTAAAAATACTAAAGTTGTAAGTTACAACGATATACCAATTATAGGCAAATTATTAAAATAAAAAAGTAAAATATACATAATGAAAAATTTCAAAATAAGATGTAAGTAATGAAAAGTGGTATTCATTTAAATAAAATATTTACAGACAGTAGACGCTAAAACTTCAAGAACGGTTATAAACCGATAAAGAAATCAAAGAGGAAGACCTTTGATTATAGTCAAATACTGGTCACTGTACGATGACTTTGAAGTTCTGATTTATGTGCTTTGTCTACAAATAACAAAAACAAACGACGACTACTCGGTAATTTGATAATTTTTATGCTTATTTACGCCCTCTAAAGTTAAGTCATATCGCACGGTAAATGAACTGGTGAATTGAGGCTCAAATGTGTCCAGGGTCCATAGAGCATAGAGTTACCCAACATTCGTCCTTCAGGATACGGAGAAAAAACTTTTCCAGGTAACTCATCCTGACCGAGATTCGACCTCCGGACCTCTTGAACGTGAGGCAGACACGCTACCATCCACGCGACCGAGACGGGCTGTAATTTGATAAAATTAAAGGAATTGATCAATTAAGACAAATAACAAGGAATATCTAAAAAGTGGTTCACTCCACGAAATAAAATATATCACACAAATAATAATAGATAATGGGGATTCAGGTGATCACAAAATATTTATTTGTAGTTGAATCTTGGCTCTGAATTTTTGGATGAAGTACAATTCCTCCTCTACCTACTAAGTATGATTGTAGTACAGAAAGTTTTATTTTAACACATGATGAACTCAAAAGGGAAAGGGAGAGCTGGTACAATACTGCAGTTCAGATGTCATGAGTGTTCGCTGCAACCACAGCGGCACACAGTGGTAGTGTCATGAAACACGAAGTAAACGTTGTATGCTACAGGTGACACACGTGGTATAACTGTTAGCTATTTATCTATATGTCTTAATTATTAAGAATATATTACAAAATATTTCAATGGTGATGAATTGGTTTTGTGCAGAACACGTGCGCCATGTGGAATATAGCAAGCTGGAGCTATATTATATACAGAAGTCAATATATATATATATATATATATATATATATATATATATATATATATTGCGTTTCGGAACAAAAGCCTGCATTTGCTTGTATAGAAGTAACAAAATTAATCCATATTTTGTAATTATCTTCCAATGAATTGTTGCGTTGTAGTACGATGTATATAGTGTGAATAGTTGTGATATAAAACCAATGAAACATTTCATACGAAGTAGCAAAATCCCCTCCAAATGAGATGCTGAACTGGGTTCAAAGAGCTCTGTGCATTTAGATCGATTTTTGATATCGTATTTTCAACCGGCTTTAAGTTTGTTACTAAAACATCTATTCATATATAACACTAAATATTCTTCCGACAAACATCTGCAATCTGGGAAATTTCCATTGATTTACCGACAGTACCATTCCTTAACATTATGTTTCGCCCTACTTTTACCAGTGATGTAAGCCGCTGAAGCGCGATGGAATTTATAAGTTAATGTTTTGTTTTCTGTAATTTACGTCCTCCAACGTTGTCATATCGTACGGTGAATGGCATGGGTGAAGAGATGCTCAAATGTGTCCAGGGTCAGTAGAGCTTAGTTACCCGACAAGTTATTAGACAGCTAAAAATGAATATTAAAAAAAATCTCAAGCTGCATTGTCAATCTTATATGAAACAGAGAAATTACATTACATAGAACATTTCATTTTGATGATATTACAATAAAAAATTACGTCTACCTCAAGGAATTTCATTACGCCCTATCTAGTATCAAATATGAAATTTTTAGTTTTACTTACGATTTATTACTATTATGTTGTAGACCCAGGTGACCGCAAAGTGAGATTTATGGTGGACAACACGACGTTGGGGCGGGTTTTCTCCGGGATCTCCGGTTTTCCCCGCTGTCTCATTCCACCGGTGCTTCATCTTCATCTCATGTATCATCAGTGTCTCGCCTGTGGTGCCGTATATAGTAAAAGTGGGCGTTAAACACTACACACACATTAATGAATTCCAAACTTGTATTGGTAATTCCTGTTTATGAGGTTAAAGAGCTAATTTTCTGATTTGTTTTTAAACAGTTTTTGGTTTGGCAAACTTAAGTTTCAATAACGATAATATTATCTTTGTGGTTTTTGGTTTTAGCTTTTGTTGGTCTTCAAACTAATACCTTACTTAGATATACATGTGCAACAATAATAATAGATTTTGTCTAACTCTCACGGTTTATGAGTTCTGCGTAACAATCTACAATGAAATGAACCTCTGAGAACATTTCCATAAAATCTATCTTGTGCTTCATATTTGTTATGAAAGTATTTTGAAAATAGAGTACCTTAATTTAAAATTATTAGGCTTATTTTTGACAACTTAAAAAGTTTCGAAAATGTTTAATATTACATTAAATTTTTTGAACATCTTCGCGTATAATTCATGAAGATGCTGATCATAGAAATACACAACTTTTGTGTTTAACATACTTTCGAGTTTGGAGTTTTAATGATTTGTTTTACTTGAGTTACTCTTAAAACAAATGTGTGTAGTACAATCTATACAACGAATTTCGTTAACTACTCCTCTACCTACATTATACCTTTGTGGTAATGAACGTATTATTTTAACGCTAAAATATTCCCCAAAGACGATAACTGGTACAAACCTACAGTTCAAATGTCCCGTGTGTATGTTAGGTAGCTGTGACCACAGCGACACTCAGTGGAAGTTTCATGCAACGCAAATTACATGTAGGGCGTACAGATGACGCGCATGTAAGGTTCTACTTCTTTAGAAGAATATTCCTCAATTTATTTGATTATATCGAGTTAAACATTGGCAGAGATTGATTGTAGCTGTAAAGAGAATACGATTCTAAAATAGAATTGAAGGTAAAACAATTGTTCTAAGGTGCTGTTCGCTATGGACGTTTAACATATTGTTGCCATTGAACATCTGAGAGCTGAAAAGAAAGGAATGTCAATTTAGTATTCGACAAAATTATGGATATTTGTAAATTCAGTCATGAAACCAGGAATATATCCGAAAGAGTCAGATTTTGTTTATCTCTTCTGATGATTAGTAATCTTCTGGTGATATTCCAACCAAAGTGAAGATATATATTTCATTTGTCATAAATATATCTTAAGCAATTAATATTTCAAACAAAGGCTTGCAGCTATATCTAATAAACTTAAAACTTGCGGAAACATTTCACTTTAAGGGGAAATCTGTTATTATGGGATTTACTGGAATTCCTTGTGTACCATTCTTGAACATAGTGAAGTTGCATACAAGTTTGGTATTTAGCCGACTTTTCCGTTTAGAATTTGGCAGAAAAACAACATTTATTTTCCTAAATTGAGCAGATACCCAAGTACATATTTTCTACGCAGGCTCGACATTTAATATGTGAAACAATAAATAAATGAAAAACTTGTGAAGGAATCCTCTACCTGCTATGTTTAGTTGCGGCATTGGAAGTTATATTTTAACATTAAGGAAGTGCCTGACGAAGAAAACCGGTACAAACATACAGTTTTAATGTCCCGAGCGCTTCTTGAGTACACAGCGACATACAGTGGAAGTCTCATGCATTACGAGGTACAATAAGCCTGACATAGATGACGCACTAGTTATAACTGTCATGTATATAGTAGTGTGTCTTAAATTGTTAAGAATGTTTTATTTCATTTAGAATAAAGATGGTGAGCATTGTTTGCAATTCAGATAGAAAAATTGGTCAGATAGTAAGATATAGCTATATTACTGTAAAAGACGCTCATAGACTGACAGGAAGTATTGTGTTTGGCAACGAAAGTCTACAGAAAGCTATATGAGTTAAACAAATCGAGTACACTCCTCTTCGCTTTAAAGCCAACTCATCAGAACAAAAACCAACCATCAAACCACCGTCCGTTGACTTAACACCCATAGAATCCCAGTAAGGGCCAGCGTCCCGGGATGGCAATAAGTCGAAAGCCCCTGTTCCATGGAGCAGGGTTCACCTTCAAAGACACCTCAGTGCTGTGCTAGAATTGTTATATATTCTTTCAAATATGCTCCTATTCCTTCATTATTTATTGGGTTGTGATAAAAATTTTACACTCACTTAAATCTTAATGTAAACTTTACTTGACTTTGTACTCATATCGGCCTTTCCCTCCAGGTTGTTTACGGGGTATGCAAGGTCTTCGAAGTCTTCCACCATGGCGTTAAGGCACTTGGCGTTATTGTCGGCCTTTTCATCTAAATCGTTTAGGCGCTCGTCCACTCTACCCATCCGTTTGCCTAGCTCCGCGGAGTCATCCCTTACGCCGGTCAACTGCTCTTCCATCTTTGCGGCGAGGGGCTCGTTTGCCGCTTTCAGTTCCGCGGCCAGGGTGTTATTTGCCGCCTCCGGCTTCCTGGTTAATTCGGTCTATATTTGTTCCATCTTCTCGGTGATGCAGTCGTTAGCCGTCTTCATTTCCTACAGTTCTGTGGCCAGGTTGTTGTTAGCTGCTTTTTCTGCCGAGGTGAGTTCGGCCTTCCTTTCCATCATCTTCTCCAAAGTCTTTTCCAATGCAGCATCCAAGACACACTACTGACACCAGATGTGACTTTGTGGGTTCCTGAAATCAAAGGTCAAGGTTACAAACACAAAAAATTGTTCTTTATTTCCGTAGAAATTCGCTTCGTACACACACACACACACACACACACACACACACACACACACACAATACAACATACAAGGTCCACAAACACAGCTATTTACCCGCAGGCATTCAATTACCGACAGACTGTCTTTGGCGGCCTGGCTGACCTTTCATAGTTTACTGACATTCCAGAAAATTCTCAAAAAATCGAGAGCCGCCTAGAACAAAGGTGAACTCTCGAGAACTCAATCTCCTCTCCCCCCCCCCCCCCCCGTTTCGGTGAGCTTTTATCTACACATGCAACTGCGCATCCCTTTAAATGCCTTGACGCCTCGATGAACAATGGCCTGGCGATACTATTAACGTACTCATATTAACATTATGTAATATTCACTTAAAAATAAATCAAATGCTCCTCTCCCATAATCTGTATTAAATAACAAAAGCAATTCTGTAAGATAAAGTTGACTCGGATTGGCTCAGTATAAACCAAATATTACATAGACACAAAAATGAAAATATATGTGACAGTAAGTATCTTGTAATTAAGACATAAAGCACGGTAAAATGAAATCTACAACGTAAATTGTCTAACAAATCGCACTTAAATCAAAGAGTACATAGTAGAAAAAATATATGAGTCAATTAAAGGTAAATAAGCATCTAATATAACTTATTAATGTTCTTCTAGCTAAATAATAATCCTGCGAAACAGAGGAATTCATATGCTTTTACAAAATAAATTAAAATGAATACTGAAGAGATGTAAAGTTCTTTCTGTAATAGATTCTCTATTTTAATGCATTTTGCTCTAATAAAGTGACAAACCCTATGCATTTATAATTAAAACAAATAGAATAAATCTAGGATTGTATTACGCTATGACTAGTTTGAATCTATTGTACCTATGCCTCAAGTGGGACTACCCCAGGAGGAGAATGAGGTGGGAGTATGAAGAGGGCGGTCATCCAAAGAAGACTCGGCTGTACATAGGGTAGGATTCCTACACGTTACTCCCCGGAAGGTCACCAGACTCAGATCGTGAGACGGCCCACTTGGAGACATGAGTCATCATCACCTTGAGGAACAACGCCGATCTTAGTTAACAAAATGGAAAATAAGTAACCCAGCTGGAGGAGGTACTCACCCCAACTCCAATACCAGACATTACTACGAAACTTGACAATCTTCTGGACGACATCCAACACAAACACGACTTCTCTCTTAGGATACTGTACAATACTCTAACGAGTATAAGCAGCACTACCAACGAACAGATGTTGACCATCCGGAGATACATCAAGGAGGAAGTGGCAGCCCTCTAGACGATGCCCGATGGACAGCACACAGCTCCAGAGCACACAGCTCCAGGGGGCCAACTGACTTCAGCGACAGAGGTTATTTCGCCAAATGAAGAGGCCAAACTACAGACAGTAATCCACAATAACCTAATCTAGAATTCCTCAAACATTCTCACCCTTCAATACCTTAACACATCACACACAACTACCCTCACTCAGTATTCCAGACACAGCCCTCACTACTTTACAAGGACGTAAGTAGGGCCTTGATAATGCTTACCTACTGCAGCGTTCCTCACCTTGGACCACGCTACTGCCTGGACAATATATCCCTTCCTTGAATCCGCAGATGCTTACAGCGGTACTGCCACAGCATCACTCCTGAATACTCACTTGTGGAGGTCCTTTAGTCGGTAGGGCTGAGTCCCACAGTCAAATCCCAGGGTTAGTGCGTAACATGTATTTTTCCTCTACTTGTAAAAAGAGGAGACCGTTATAACGGAGAAAGAAATTTCACTTATCATATCATCCTGTCATACAACTCCGAGACATCTGAGACTCTCCTACTCTGAAAGAGAACATCAGATGAGACATGATGTTAAATAATAAAGGAGATAATCCGGGACGCTATCCACGTAAATCAAACCTGGACCTCCCGTCTGCGGAGGGCAACGGAACCACCTGAACCACTTTAAACATCCAGCTCGGTATAAACAAGGCTAAAGTGTCGATTGTTATATTTCTGTTTCCTTTAGTTTTCTATTTGAACTCCTTTGCTTTTGACTTAAACCTGTTGTAGTACTTATTAAATTTGACTGAAAGTTATTTAACAAAGCGCATATATCTCATTTCCATTTGGTATATATAGATTACCAATTAACTAACGCTATGAATTAAATAAATATTTTGCTTATTATTTTGCTGTCAATTTCCAGGATCATATCACCCTATCGGCGTACATGCTGGAAACATCGCTCATATATTTGTGTATAAAAGGTTCGGTTAAATAATCAAGTACCAGAATATTTTATTTTAGCGCCTTTTCGGATGAGACACGAAGTCCGCAGGCAGACTGTACCATATATAGAACATTTTTTGAAAACTCTCACTTCTCAAAAACCACTAACAATTTAGATTAAGGTTAAATATGTTTAAGGTGTATTTATATAAAGTGAAATCTCTATATTGAGTTTTGTAGATATATCGTCGAAATCCCATTCACTATGGACGACTATGATACAGGTGGTGGCAGAAACAAACAGTAAGGGGATTTAGAAAGTTTTGTTCTTGGGAATAATCTCATTTTTATATTATCATCTGTTTTAGATATCTAACATCACTTTCTATACATCGCTGTACTCGGCGTTCAAAGCCTAACACGCCTAAGAAGTGATCGTCACTGTCATAATTGTACTATGTTATTCACAAATAAAAAAGAAATATTAACGGATTATGAATAAATTTACAGAGGAGGCTTAAGGCTTTTTATTTGTAACTTATTTGCCTGGTGCCGGTACATTGGACCCGGCTTACAGACTCTAAATTTACATGGGTTTATAATTCTGGGTATGGTTTTTTTATTGCTTTGGGTTTCTTCTAAATCCCATACGGCGACATGTTCTGGGGCCGCCGAGAACCCGTTTTAACTCGTTATTTGTCTCTGCCTTTCTTTTTCTTGTTTTTATATTTACATATTTACACTGCGTTTATTTTGCGCACGCGCACACACACGCCTGGGCATACCACGTACATCCCAATATCACACGCACTACACTGTACAGACTTGGCTATGTACAATATTTACAGTGTTCGCAGTTAGGCTGTGCGTCAGCGGGTAGCTGACTACTCCTGGTTGCCGATGATGGTGGCCTCCGCCCGGGATATACACAGAAGGAGGTTGAATTTGTGGTAGTTATATAGGATCTTGCATAACTCTGTTCCGAAAACTCATTAACTCTAGTCCGTCTTTATTGATATTTGAATAAAATATAGCTCCAAAGTATTGTGATTCACATCTAGGACATGTTCTACACCAAAATAAAGCTTAATTGTTCTAAAAGTTTATAAACGATGTTTAATAACTAAGACACATTGATATATACATAACAATTTCAACCTCTGCGATATCTGTAAGCTTCTAGGTGTACTTGGTTTTGCCAGAGACTACCACTGCGTGTCGCTGTTGTCAGAGGGAACACTCGGGACATTTGAACTGCAGGTTTCTACGCTACTTTGTTAGGGAACCTTTATATATTGTGACCTTTTGGGTTCCTGAAATATAAAGTCGAGGTTACAAACACAAAACACTGCACTTTATTTTCGTAGCAATACACTGTTCACAATTACAGTTTGCTGGATAACCTAAAAGCTGTTCATTTTAAAAACACTTCGTTCAACTGAATGTCGCTTCCGGTAACGATCGGCCCCGAAGATTCCCGAATCTCCACCGGCCATCATTTATTGATTGGCATCGCGAATCTGCCGGCAGGGTAACACTTCTCCCTCCTCAAGGCTGGTCGTCCCGAACAGCGCCTTCGTAGCGGGCCAGGCGATACAGGTGTACCACCTGAAGTACCGGCGTGCTCTTCTTGCAAGACTTCCGGAACCTTACTCCGGGGAAGTACCAACTGTTCCCTCTGCGTCTTCCCATCGGGTGATTTCCATACCCGGAACAGCACACCCTCTCTGGTCTTCAACGGGTCCCACTGGGCCCAGTAAGACTTGTAGGTGGCGCTCCTCGGTGCGGCGTTCGCCCAGGTTGGACTCGTCCCTGCCTCCACTTAGCTCAAGAGTGGCCCCAGGTCTGCGTCCGCCAGCTGCTCCCTCCTCAGGCCTGCGCTATCCCAGCCATCCGCAGGCACTGCCGTGACTACTCGAACTGCTGCGGCACGCTCCTTCTCCTTCACTCTTGTGCATTGGCGCACTCTTCTGGACGGGGTCTTCGGGACACAGCGTCCGCGTTACCGTGACTCTTCCCTCTGCGATGTTCCGATGTGAAGTCGTACTCCTGCTGCCTCTGGACCCAACCTGCTGTCTGGCCTTCTGGTCGCGCCATCACCATCACCTCCCTCCTTGCGGGGTCAACCACGTCTTCGTTCAAGATAACCCTATCGTTTCCAAGGCGCTCTTCGGGTTGACGGTGTATGACTTCTTATCCGTTGAGCCGCAGGACCTTCATGCCGACGTCGACCGTCGCTTCGTGGCTCCTGAGGGCATCCAGTCCCAGAATCACACAGGCCACTATGTGTTCGCCGGCGTCCCTCAGCTGGTCTTCTGTCTCCGGCGTAGTGGACACTCCTCGTTCTCGACGTCGGGAGAGATGCTACCATGGCCGCCTCCATCCTTAATGCCGCCGTCAGCGCCTTGTGGATGGTTTTATAATTGCCGAGCATTAGGCGCTGAAGAATCTCCGCGTCCCGTACCCAGTCGACAAAGTTGCAGGCGGCTTCCAGGGATACGAACTCCAGTGGCAGGTCAACCAAGGCCTTGCCAGCTAGCTGTTCAATCGCTATGGCGAACTCCTGCAGCGTCTCCCCCGGCTGCTGTGACCTTCCCTTTAGTTGGCTGCGGTACGCTGCGGCTAAGCAATGGTTCCCGAAACGATTCTCCAAGGCCTCCCAGTTGTCCTTGGGCGCTGCCTTTGTCTGCACCGCGTTTAGGTCTTCCGCGGCCCGTCCCTGGAGGCTGGCAATTAACTGTGTGGCCTCCTCCTCTGGTGACCATCTTCTGTGCTTGGCCACTGTGTCGAACTGGCGGCGTAATACCTCAAATGTTGACGCGCCGTCATATTTCGGCGGTTTGACGCGCGCAGATGAGTCGCGTCCCGGCGCGTCGGCCTTCAAATCCTTCAGTTTCCTGCCGACGACGTCCTTTACTATGGCGTTCATTGACTTGACGCTGCTGTCGGCCTTTCCCTCGCCAGGTCCTCGACGCGCTCGTCCACTTGGCCCATCCGCTTGCTCAGCTCCGTCACGTTATTCCTCACGCCGGCCAACTGTTCTTCAAACTTCATGGCAAGGGCCCCGTTTGCCGCTTTCATCTCCGTGGCCAGGCTGTCTTTCGAGGCCCTCATTTCTGTGGTCAGTTCGGCCATCTTTGCGGTCATTGTCGTGGCCAAATTGTTATTTGCCGCTTCCATCTTCGCTGTTATCTCCGCGGCCAGGTTGTTATTTGCCGCTTCTGTCTTTGCTGTTATTTCGGCCTTCAGTTCTTGCATCTTCTCGGCGATGTTGTCGTTGGTCGTCTTCATTTCTTAAATTTTGTGTAAAATCTTTTCCAGTGCCTATTCCATGGCGTTTATCCCACTTCTGACGCCAGTTGTGACTTTGTGGGTTCGTAAAATAAAAAGTCGAGGTTACAAACACAAAAAAGTGTACTTTATTTTCGTAGCAATACACTGTTCACAATTACAATTTGCTAGATAACCTAAAAACTGTTTATTTTAAAAACACTTCGCTCAACTGAATGTGGCTTCCGGTAACGATCGCCCCCGAAGTTTACCGAATCTCCACCTGCCATCATTTATTGATCGGCATCGCGAATCTGCCGCTTATGTAGTGAGTTATCTACCCATCCTCTATAAACTGTTCCACAAATCATCCATTCGAAGACATTCAAAAAACGCGTCGCACATATGTTGTTTAACAAGTTGCATAAATTCAAAAATAAATAGGGGTAGGTGTCTCACCTGGTGTAATGTGTCTGTTAAGTTGAATATTGGAGCTAAATTTTTGTGCTCGTGCCATGTTTGAAGATGCGATGATGTTGCACCACGTTGTGGCACCATCTTGATGCAGGGTTCTTTGAGATGAAGGTGGATGCTGATTAATTTCTCACCTTTGGAGACGATCTTGAAGAAATCTAGAAGTTTGTCCCACAACTCTGATGAATTAGGCGCATCTGTAATTTTTGAGCAATGAGATCTTTTTCTTTTCCAGGATCGCGGTAACGGGGCTGATAAAGATAGTAGTACAATTTTTAAGAACGGATAATACCTTTCTTGTTCAGAGATGGAAATTTAATTCCTCATAGACATTTTTAAATTCTGTGATACAATTCCAAATATTGTTAATGTAGTCTTCTTACAAACAGCAGTAGATTCCACGATGAACTATTTCTATTCTTGCGCACACGCTACTTATGCATTTTTGATGTACACACAAAATTGTTTCTACACACACTCGGAGAAATAAATACCCGTCTGACCCCTAAGACATTCATCAGCGGCAGAACAAAATCTTTTAAACCATTTAACAAATTATGATATTACGTTGTCATAGTCACACCATTACCAACGTTGCATTACTTCTTTAATTTCTTACAAATACTAGTCTCTTTGACTATTATTAACAAAATATGAAATATCTAAAATAACTTCTATAAAACTCAAGTGTTAATTTTTATCTTTGATTTTTCCCAGCAAAATTTGAAGTCATCAATAGCCACGCTGATGGAGCAAGTTAATATACGATTCCCCAAGCGGTTTGCGATCTTATTTTGGTGTGCTGATAGCAACTTTGAAGCGTCCTTCTACCGGGAAATAAGTATACTCTTTGAGAGGTGGGTCATTGTTGTTGTAATTTTACGTCCTCCAACGCTAAGTCATATCGGATGGTGAATGAAATGGTTGATATGAGGCTCAAATGTGTCTGGGATCCATGGAGCTTAGAGATACCCGATATTCGTCTTTAAGGATAAGGGAAAACTCAGGAAAAAGCCGTATCAGGTAGTTCACCCTAAACGAGATTCGAACTCGGGAACTCTTGAACCTGTGGCAGACACGCTTACTTATACGCTACCGAGGTGGGCAAAGCAGGGTCGCGCCCACGTAAAGCAAAGTTGCGTAATTAAGCGTGGTGCGTAATTACGATAACCGTTGTAGTTCGTTTTAATGAATGTGAGCACTATAAATGACTGATAAATTCAAACAATATATTGTCATTTGATGTGTCTCTGTGAAGATAAATCAGTTAATTTAATTCAACAAAGGAATGACAAATTAATAACTGTATCAGCTTCAAAACATTTTAGTAAAGAAACAGATTTTTGTGTCCTTTCAGCAGTGCACGTCATATCGAATGATGAATGATTAAATCTGTCATCTCCGTAATTAAATTATTTCCTTCGTTATGCAAAACCTCGCCCCTTTATAGATTTTCTTAATATTTTTACCTAATTTCCACTTTCCCCTTCATCCTCAATTTCCAAACTAATGCAATTCTGTTTATCGTATCAAAAGGTTCCTCAAAATCCGCAAACAACATATATACCCTTCCTCTCGTTTTCCTGAGGTATATGTCTGTTATGTTCTTTACTAGCAACAGATTATCCATTGTTCGTTTTCTTTTTCTGAAACCCTCTTGAAATTCGAACAGCTTACTCTCTCGTTCTGCTTAAATTCTTAGCCTTTCAGCTAATATTCCTGTGTATATTTTTCCTAATATATATAACAGACTTATTCCCCTGTAGTTTTCTGGTTTATTTTAACCTCCCTTTCCCTTATAAATAGGTACAATCATGCTTATTTTCCAGCTTTCTGTTATGTCATCACTCTTTTTTATCTTCTTTAGCACCTTTGTCATTACTTCTCAGCCCTTTTTTGTTTCCTCATACACTTTCCAAAATTCCCCTTCTATAACATCGAGTCCTACTGCCTTCTCTTTTTTATACATTTTAATTGTTAGTACACTTCTTGTATTGTGCATTGTCTATCTAGATCTTCATTTGATATTTCTACTGTTCCCAAATCTCTTATTCCTAATTTCTATTTTCTTCCCTCCCCTATCAACTCCTTGAAATATCGCTGCCATTCATTTGCTTTAATCTCATTTTTGCCTCCCCTTTCCTGACTACACCTCTTACTGCTTCCCATATATTTTTCATCTTTTCTCTCTATAACTTCCTAACCAACAGATGTTTTCTATCAATAGATGGCTGCCAAAGGTGATAGATTTATAGTGTGTTCGTGAAGGTGAGCTGATGAAGGCTCCTAAATATGGACTACTTGCACAGTGTATTTAGCACGGTTAAAGGAGTAGCTACCTAAGGGTACTCGGTTTCAAGCTATCCATTTTACTGATTTCGTATTTCATCTCATAATTTTTAGTTAACATTTACTTTGAGTTTAAACTGAATATAAAATTTCCCTTCAACTTTATTTTAATACGCTCTTTGTGTATATATTTGAAAATATACTTTTAAAATGATAATGGTTGTATTTTATAAAGGTTTAATAATGTTAAAATGTGTAAATAGATGTTCAGGTACAGGTGGTGCACTATCGGGATGAAGTATTACAGATTTTATTTATTTGTGAGATATTGCAGCCCTTTATTGCCGAGGTCAATATAACTGGAAGTTATGAAGTTAAGGTAACGAACAGTGCTCTCTTCATCTCCACAAAATTCACATATGCCTACCTCATTACTTCTCAACCCCTTTAGATATATTATTCCTATTCTCAACCATGCAATGCCTTCTCTTCCAGTTTTGCCACATTCATCTATATATTTCCCGTACACCATTCTGTCTTTAATTGCTTATCAAATTTAAAGGATTTCTTTTCATCTATACTTTCCCAAATCTTCTGTCTATCTATGTCTTGTACTCTGGTTCTCACATAGTTCCAAAAACCGCTATGATTTGACTCCTTGGCACTCCATAAATGTCCCATGCCTATCTTCGAAACCATTCTTTCCAATTCCGACCTCTTTGTGTTCCTACTGCTTTTCTGTATCTTCATGCACAGATTCAATAATTCCCCTTTCTGCCCTATAGTACACTTATACCAGAAATTCAGTGTTGTTTCTAATATTATTCCCCTCCTTTTTGTATTACCCCACTCTAATAATGTCACTCCTCTTGGTGACGATTTTGGCAACCCCATAAGTTCTTTTCAAAACAATCCATATATCTGGTCTAATTGTGTAGCTATCTCTGATGTGCCCCATTCCTCCACTGCATACACTGTTCTGAATTCTTTCTAATACATTCTTTCTAAGCATCTAACTGACATTTTCAGTTTATGTTTACATATTCTTACCCCTGACATTGCCGCTCTGCCATTAGCTATATTTATTTTATTACTTATATTACTATATTTATCACCATCATCATGGACTCATCTGAATTTCTGGAATTTCCGGCGGATATAGGATCGTTCGCTCTTCATTTTTCCAACGCTGCTTATATGACTTTATTGTAGCGAGAAGCAGGGCCCTTCAATGGAAATTAATTGTTCTTTCACACTGGCCGGGTGTTGGCTAAATTATGGAAACGTAGAGTCAGACTGAAAAATTCAATGCCATGGCCGCCATTTGAACCACGGATCTTCTGGTTTCCGTCCAGTCGCTCTACCATTGAGCTACTATGGAAAACGTGTCGCTATGACACGTTTCCACAATTTAGCCATCACAGGGAAAGTGTGAAAGAACAATTAATTTTTTTCATTAATTGGCCTAATAGTGGTTAACTATAAAACCCGGGCCTTAAAGTATTTACATGTTGTAACTCGCCATTAAGATAGTTCTCCCATGTGTTTATGAAAACTCCTAAGTTGTTTACCGGGAAAATACGACTCAGTTGGAGAATTTAATGTCTTATCGGCACGTTGTCCATAGTAGCACAATGGTAGAGAGGCTGGACGGAAACCAGAAGATCCTTGGTTCAAATCCCGGCTATGGTATTAAGTTTTTCAGTCTGACTCTACGTTTCCACAGGGCCCTTCAAGGTTAATGTGTAATGGATCTTGTGTTAATCCAATCAGACTTTGTTGTTACGAGCCAGACATTCGTTAATTTGAGTCTAAATCAACTCGGTTGTGAAAAATAACACTGGTAGCAGTTAATGTCCAATTACAGTTTAGGTACAGACTGCAGTTGTTTCATACGGATGGGAAAAAATACATTATTTTCTTTACTACTATCCTAATATGATTTATACCGTGGTAACACAAAATCAAGCACCAAGAGTAAATCACCCTTATAGCTTCTCCATCCTCTTATCACAAAATGACATGTGCACAATTCTAACTGAGCATGGTATTGCGGTGCACTATAAGTGGGTAGGTCGGTGACCCCCAATAAATCAGTTTACTTGAAGCTAATCATCATAAGAACACATTTTATTGAAATTCGAACTGCCTATAGTATTAAAATAGAAACAGAACCCTGATATAAATAGGAAACTAAACATAACTAGAAATTTAATTCAAGAAATAGTGGAGATTCAAAACAAAAGTCAGGAATGTCTTAATGGAACGCAGCTTTGTACTTTGAACCAACTCTGCTAACGTTTAAGTTAGGACTTGCTAATGAAAGTACGGAAGCTGTATAACAGTAAATATGATATCCTGAGCCACAGGAATCGAAAACTTTGTAGTGAGGAGAGATTGATAGGGAGGGAGGGAAAGAAAGCCCGAGAAACGAGAGGACAGAGACTGATGATTATTTTTAACTGTATAGACGTAGAGGAATAGTGAAAGAGAGAAAGAAAAGAACAGCTAAGTTATTGGATCTCTACATATTTCGTTCTTGGTATAAACGAAGAATTTTTACCACTTTACGACAAGTCGGTGAATATCAATTTACCATTTATATAATTAGGCGAGGATTCTTCGTCTTTTCCCATAGACGTGTTTACAGCTTATCGCTTCAAATATGACGAAAACTTGTTATATTCAACTCTTCAGCGTTGTGCAGTAGGTGAGCTAAGTTTCCTCTTATTTTCTCCGCATTTATACTCCGTCAATAGCTTCAGTAACTGGATAGCTGATCCTTTAATTCGGAACAATTTGATTTCAGAATTTTTATTCTGTATATAATGTCCTATAGGGAGTTACATAATATGTGAGACACTCGCACACATCAGCAGTTTAATTTATAGCTCCATAATCCTGAGATACTGCGTAATGGTCTTCTTAGAAACCGATCGCCAATTACATGAATTTGATTACAGAAAGGCTGTATGAGCGGAAAACTGTCCTGATTAGGGAATAGAACTGCATATTTACTATTACTGCAATTGTCTTTCAGAATTTACAGTAAGTTAGGACAATGGTATCCAAATATTCCCTACTTTTATTTTTTTTCGTTCATGTACTGCATCTTAATACTCTTGGAGAGTTCGTAAGTTTGACAGCTTAAGCACAGGAAGATTTTTGAAAAGTTTACTTTTTCTTAATACCTACTATTTTTAGTCTAGTTAATCAATATTTAACAAATATTGTTAAACACTCTTTCACTATTAACCTTACCAACACACCTGAAGTCCGGTTACTGGTAGGTATCTCTAGACTCGAGAACCAAGAAGACCATATTCTCGACAGGCCAAGGACTTTGGTAGTTTACAGTTACGTCCTTTGGTCTTTGCAACGCACTAGTTACCTTCCAACGTAGTTAGAGCTGTAAAAGTTGACGTGAGTGACAGTCTCTCCTTGAGTGTCTGTATAATGGAGGGGAAGAAAGTCCTTGTTATTGCTCCTTTAGTTGATTTGTTCCATCTGTTCTGACAATCCTGTATTCCCTTTTCTCTAATCTCTGCTTCGATTGTAGATTTTGGTATCCTGTTAGAAACTGTTTCTATTCCCGTTTCTTCTCCTGCTTACTTTGCTAACTTGTCTGCTAGTTCAATCCCAGGGATGCCGATGTGTGCTTTAACCCATTTGAAGTATATTTTCCAGTTTTGTTGACTAAGTGCTGCTATAACACTGTGTATATCTGTTGTTATGGAATTATGTTTCTTGTTGTTATCGAGAAGTGACAGTGTCACTTGACTGTCAGTATGGACAGTAATTGTCTTCTCTAGTTCTGCTACATTAAGTTTATTTATTTATGCTATAGCTTTTAGGATGCCTATCTGTCCGGCTTGATTATTAGAGCAATTTTGGTTCAACTTGAATTTTAGTCATTTGATGAGGTTCATTCCTTTGAAAATTGCAACTCCTGCTCCAACTTTGTTTGCTATCTTGCTTCCATGTGTGTGGACTTTCAAGTACGTAGCGGTGTCTGCATCTTTTCCTCCCTACCACAATTCCACCGTCTACCACAGTCTATATTTCAACTTCATCTTTCAGCCAGTAAAGGACCTAGTCCTGGAATGGTATCTGTCGGAAGGCCCCACCACCTTTGGTGGGATTCCCTTCCAACGACAATTTCGCTCGTCTCTAATGTCATTTTGATGTGTGTGAGTGTCTGTGTGTGTGTGTGTGAGAGAGAGAGAGAGAGAGAGAGAGAAGATGAAAGACATTTTTTAACATTTCTAATCGTTTACATTTGAGAGAGTATGTATTACAAATGACATGGCTTAATTGTGTTCAAACACCGTATTAAGTTGCAATAAATATGAATATGAATACATAACGTACTGCTCACAGGATTGTGGTCGTATTAGGGTATCAGCAGATAGGAGAAGGTATTGATTTATGGTGCATAGATGTAATCCTTACCTGAAATCGCTCTGAAATATCTTGAATTATTGGAACTTATCAGCAGGTCTCATTGAGCTAGCATAGTTCGGACAACCTATTTGTGTTTCAACTGTCAGCTTTACGAACTTCTCCAAGAATATTAAAATGCAGTAGGTGAAAGGAGATACTAATAGTAGGTAATATAAGGATACTTATGTTGTAAGTAACCACAAATTCTGAGAGACCATAGCAGTTATAGTAAATATTCAACACTTTTCGAATTATGCAGCGTATTAGAATCAATTAGTAGCACAGTTAACTCAGACTGGCCTCAAGACTCACTCCGTACATCATATTCCTGTAATCGACAATTAGTTTCTAAAACAGGCTGTAACGTAACCTCAGTGGGCAATGGGAGGTATAAACGAGACCTCGGATATCTGTGAGTGTGTCAATTTGTGTCCAACCTCCAAGGGACATTATAATTCTTTTTTCAAATTAAAAGGTAACCGATTTAATCACTGAAGCTACAGACGGAGTACAAATATGGAGAAAATAACTTAAAAGTTTAGCTAACCTGCTGTATATTGCTGTAGAGTATATTCTATCAAATGTTCATCATATTTGAATCTATAAGCTGTAAACACGACTATAGTAAAGGACATGATGATCTCACCTAATTATATAAATCTTAAATCCATATTCACCGACTTGTCGTGGAGTGGTAAAACGTTTTTCGTTTTATTCCAAAACTGAAAAAATAAAAAACCTTAGTGTTTCTTTTCCTTTGTCTCCCTTTTTCTTTGTTCCTTACGTCCAATAGACTAATATCAATACAGTTAAAAGCCACCGATCTGTCTCCCCTTCCTCTTTCTCTCTCTCTCCTTCTTTGATTTCTGTTGCTCTTATCCTGTGTATCACAATTACTGTTATACAGAACGAATGCTTCTGATTAGCATGCGGAATCTTAAAAGAGAGTTCCATTAAGTTATTGTTGCCATTTGCTTTGATACTCCACTGGCAAGATGGTTTTTCTCAAGGAATATCCATAAATATGTCATCAATTATAATCTGCTGAAAATAGTTCTGGTTCCTTACAGAGATACCTCTTGGTCTTCTTTCTCGGTCTGGGTGACCAACTGGGTTAGGTACTGGCCGCTGATTTGAAGGCTCAGATTTTAAACATGGCTTAATGCTGATGACTTTTAAGTGCTTTTAAAAGCGAAAACTCCATTAGATAAGACTTACTGACATCAAAGGCTCATCTAAATAAAGATACAATTTGTTTTCTTTTAGCCTTTCAATCTTCACTGCACGTGTTAGTGCATTCTTACATCCAACATAAAGCGTAAACGTACAGTCAGCAGAGGGAAACTGACTTCGGAGGTATTAGGATTGCAGAACAAATTAGCAGTGCAAATACTGCTTTTACCTCCTCATGTACATGACTTCTTGTTCTATGCGTGGAGATATTCTACCGCAGAACTTCCAAGCAATTTGGGAAAGTAAAGTAGGCTATATTAGACTGTACAGGTGTCTCTTACTTATCAGGAACGCAGGAATATAGAGAAGCTTACAGCGTACTTTTTTGTTCCTGCTTGACTGGTTGCGTTGCCATGGTATCAGTCAGTTGTATTAGGATAGTAGGAAAGATGAGAAGGTGTTTCCTTTTCCCTTATCAGTTTGAAACTACTGCACACTGTGACCAAACTTTATTTTGATTTGACTGCCACCGCTCTGATTTTAACGTCACAAAGTTGATTTTGATTCAAATTAAATAATATCTAGCACGTGACAGCAAAATATCAGGTACATACCTTAAATTTTGGGAGAATCAAAGTACACACGATAATGAAGCTCATTGCTAATGACCTTAAAGGAATAATTAATAACATCAGTGGTTTAAAAATGCCGCTAATAGGTAAGTATGCTCAAAATCATTTTATTCTGTAGAAGATTACAGGATACATTGAGAGTTCAACTTATCAAAACTATCATCATTCAGTTTTACTTTCATTATTTCTTTCTTTACTACTTCATTTATTTAATTCAGCCTAAAATCATTACAGTTAATCCGATATGATTTAAGGTTAGAGGACGTAAAATTACATAAAGAATGGAAGGCGTGGTGGACAGGGTGGACTCATCCCCAACCTCCCAAACAGGAGTCGAACACGTCACATCATGTCTATTCTCTTTAGTTGAATGTTTACTTTTGTTACAAATAAAATATCTGTTTTTAAAACAAGACACAGATAAATGTTAAATACGCATTACCAATTACGCAATGGTACCAAGGGTAATAAAGACCATTTGTGCTTGCTGGCTCCAATAAGGGCCTCCTGTGTAGGCTGATTGCAAATTCTCAATTTCCTTTGTAAAAAAATGTAAAAAAACTTTATCTTTGTAATTATAATATTTATTTGACTTTAGCCTGCGAAACTTTAATGTTAAACCTTTAGAACCATCTTCTGTTCAACACAGAGCAAACCATGGAAAGTTAGGACTACAATACCCAATTAAATGCATTAAGATTGCAAAATGTATAGAAAATGTAAATTCCGTTGTCACCTCCTGATATATATGACGTACAGCTCTTAGGATCGTGGTTGTATTACGCTATCACCAGATAGGTAAAGGTATAGATTTCTGGGGCAGTGGTATGAAATAATGCAACTTTTCATTGGCTCTCATGGAGCGAGCAAATTTCGGACAACCTTTTCATGTTTCAACTATCAGCCTCACGAACTTCTCAAAGAGTATTAAACTGCAGCAGATAGAAGAAAATACTAATAGTAGGTAATATATGAAAACTTATGTTATAACTAACCAAAACTTCCGAAAGACTGTTGCAGTAACAGTAAATATTCAGTTCTTCTCAACTCATGCAGCGTATTAGAATCAAACTGTAGCACAGTTAACACAGACTGGCTTCGTGACTCAGTCGGCCCAACATATTCCTCTAAACGTCAATTAGTTTCTAAGACAGGCTGTAACCTAACATCAGAGGAGTTTCGGAGATATAAAGGAGACCTCGGATGTCTGTGAGTGTGTAATTTATTGTGCAAACCGCAAAGGACATATGGATTAATACAATTCCGAAAGTAATTTTTTCTCAATGTAAAAGGTAACCGATTTTTTTTTATGTTTTTTTTTTTTTTTTTTTTTTTTTTGTTAACTTAAGCTACTTGCTTTTATTTTTGAAGCGAAAGAGGGAGGAAGGGAGGGACAAGGAGAGGGAGGAAGGGAGGGGACCGATTTTTATCTTTATTTTATTGTACCTCACTGTTTTACATGTAGGGGAATGATGTCCGAAATTGATATTATTTTGCCTATATCTCTTAAACGTGCAGTATCCACGGTTTGAAGGGTGCTATTTTCTTGAGCTGGATCATTGTCCATCTCTCTTCGCGTAAAAATCGTCTGAGCCGTGATACTGAACAATCACTTGGCGTGTCCAGTGTGTTTATCCAGGTAAATGTACCCATTATGAGCCAGAGCAGTGCACGTTGTAATGAAGGGTTCACCTTAGGAAGATTCAGATGTAATATATCTTCATGTGAAGCATCCCATCCGGCAGGTATCCAGCTATTACATTTGTCTAGCACCCAGTTCCATATATCAGCTTTTCCGGAACATACCATCACCCGATGCGGAAGTGAATCTGCTTCCGAGCAAATAGGGCATCTCGAGCAGTTAGCCATTCTGTGGCGGTACAGTTTGTCTGCCGTTGGAAGAAGTTCATTGACAATTTCATACGTCACCGCTAACCATGTGGTGTTCAGTTGCTGACAGCCAAAACATTTCCATATGCGCTGCCAGGGCAGCTGCGGATATTTTATTTGCACCTGTGGGGTGATTCTAACTGATTGACGAAGATAAGCATAAATGTTCTTTACTGTGCACTTATCACCATCTATTGAGTGCTCCGGGGGTAACCGCTCCAACGCGTAATACGTGTCCCGTAAAATCTCGGGTACCTTGCCTCGTTGTCCTTGGCGCCAAAAATCCATGTGCGTGCGTTGTATCATGGTGTCCACGGGATCACTCTGATTATTTAGGGCAAGCAGAAGCATTTTGATCATCAACGCTTGCGACTGGAGAGCCACCTCTATTAATCCCCAACCACCTTGCCCCTTCGGGAGACGTAGTTGAGCCCGCGCAACACGGTAGAGCTTCCCTGTCCAGATGAAATTGCCCAATATCTGTTCTATCCTCTGGGAATCCCGCTTTGTTGGTGGTAGCACGTGTGCAAGGTACCAAATCCTGCTGAGCGCGAAACTGTTACAATATCGTATACGTTGTACCAAATTCAACATCCGGAGTTTCTGCTTGTACATCATCCCACGCAGTACATTAATCCGGGTCGTCCAGTTATATTCCCTCATGTCCGTCTCGCTATCACTAAAGTAAACTCCCAAAATCTTCGTGCGCCGCACCATAGGTATTCCTAAGATGGATGTGTCCGGCGGATCTGGTCCAATGGCTAAAATCTCGGACTTCTGCATATTAAATGTCATCCCTGTCGATCCCTCGTACTCTTGTAAACAATCTCTTAAGCAAGGACTGTCTTGGGGGGTGGTAACTATTACCGTAATATCGTCTGCGTAGGCCCTCACAACCATTCGCTGCCCATATATCTCAAGTCCATCAAGTGTAGATTGCAGCTGTCGGAGTAGTGGGTCAACATACAGGGAGAATAGCATCATGGACATGGGACATCCTTGTCTGACTGAGCGTTTAATCGGTATAGCAGACGTTAAATAGCCATTGCAGAGAACTTTTGACGAGGCACCAGCATACATGGCTCGAATCAGGTTGCAGAATTTATCAGGCACTTTTAATTCCATCATACGTCTCCACAAACCGTCATGAACAACGCTGTCAAAGGCCCTTTGGAGGTCCAAATTAATAATCGCTGCAGACTGATGTTCCTGTGCGCAATGCAGTATACATCCTCTCAAGGCAGCTAACGTATTTTGCAGGGTCGCTCCCTTCTTTACTGCGGCCTGGAACTCGCTAATGCTATATGGTAGTATCTTTTGCATACGACCAACAATTATTTTAGCGAACAGTTTGTAATCACAGTTTAACAGCGTGATCGGTCGATAATCCTGTAAGGACTTGGGTCTAGCCACCTTCGGAAGTTGTACCACTATCCCATCTGCAAATGTGCGTGGTAAATGCTCTGTATTCCACATTTCCTGAAAGACTTGTAACAGTTCGTTCTGGATGTGACACCAACATTGCTTGTAAAATTCATATGGCAAGCCATCAGGTCCTGGGGAGGCACGCAATTTGGATTTTTGGATTATTTCACGTAACTCTGATTTGGACAGCGACGGCGTGTCCTGCCACAATTCTTCCGGTAGCTCTGGTAGGAATTTTGACATATATGCCTCTACTTTGTGTGCGAGATCTGCGGGGTCGGTGAATCGTTGTGCGTAGAAATTGTTCACTTCACGAATAATTTCGGCTGTAGTGGAAACCTCCCGTCCATCTACTTCAAGTTGAGTGATTAGCTTCCGGCGACCATGATTACGTTCCTTTGCCAAATGAAAAAAACTCGCCTGCTCCCCATGCAGCACTTCCTCCGAGTGTACTCTGGCCAAATATCCCTGAAGTTGTTGTGTTTTACGAGCTTTTATATGTTCTTTGATCTCCCGCACTAGTTGGAGAACATTGTCTCCCTGCTGTTGGCGTACGTGCAGCTCGTGGAGGATTTGGAAGTAATATTCCATGGTTTCTCTTCTAGCCAGCGCTCGACGAATGGCAGCAGCCCGAAAGAAGTTTCGTAATGTAGGTTTGGCTTTACACACCCACCAGTCGACTTTGTTTGGTGCACGTGCAAAGGATTCCCGCAATCGTGACCAGCAGTCCTGGAAATCAGTCATCACTTCCTCATCCGTAAGCAAGGAGCAGTTAAGTTTCTAGTAACCTCTGCCTCTATTGCAGCTCGCCGCCCTGCCCTCAAGTGCATGTATTAGAGCGTTATGATCACTAAATGCCACCGGCAGTATTTCTGTGCGCTGAAGGCGGGGTAAGAGTTCAGCCGTAACATACATGCGGTCCAGTCGTGAAGCTGATGGTCCTCTCACGAATGTAAATTGTACTGCTGAGCCGTGCTTATGTTCCCAGGTATCTGTCAGGTGCATTTGTTCTACTAGCTGTTGCAGAGTACTACACCCATTGACGGCACCCCGTTGATCTTTAGCAGCTAAAGTACAATTAAAATCGCCAACCAGGACGAACGGTGCACTTGCTGGAATATGGGTCAAGATGTCTTGCCTAAAAAAATTTTCTCGCTGCTTTTGTTTATTACTGCCCGCAGGAGCGTAAATGTTCACCAAGGTAATGCCCTCATACACTGCTGAGATGGCTCTACCAGAGGGATGGAGCACGAAATTATGTAGTTGTAAACCTTGACGATACACAATAGCCGTACCGGTACCTTCCGGCCCAAGATTCGTCTCGTACTCGTAGCCATATAAGAAGTCCATATTATCAATATTCACCTCCTGCAAAAAGCAGATATCTATGTCATGATTTATCAAGAAGTCCCTTAAAAGTTGCTGTTTGACCACCTGTCGCAGACCATTAACATTAAGCGAAGACCAGATTTGCGCACCTATCGGCATTCAATGGGCTAGGAGCACATCCTTAGTGATGCCAGGATTTCGAAGAACCAGGAACCACTTTAATATCAGTTGAGCCTCCTTGAACAATGCCTGGGCACGAATCCTCTTTGGTAAGTTTAGCTGAACGTAGTTCTTCTTCATATTCATCACCGTCATCCACTGCCGGCCGCTTGACTGAGTCTATCTCTTTCCCTTGGATGGGAACCGGGGGACCACCTTTCAGGTGTAGCACATCCGGAGGTTGCTGTCGTGGTGGAATTCCTTGCACTTCCATCCTCCTGTGCTGACTTCTTAATCGAGGGTCGCGACCCGACAATGTAATGCCAACCTTTTGCCTTAACTGAGCTATTTCAGTATCAGATACCTCTACTTCTTCATCACTTACAACCTCCATAACACCATCCCGCGAACCCTCAGCTGGAGCAGTAACAGCAGATCTTTTAGGGGCATCCTGTGTCTCAACCATAGGCGTGATATCGTTGGCCACTGCAGACTTTTCGGACTCCGCCGGCTCTCTCGTTAGCTCCACTACTACCGGACCATTGTCTGCCTGTTGTGTAGGTTGCTCCGGCGGCTGGTCTTCTGTGGACGTACTCGTCGAACCTGCTGCGTACTCTCTACCGACAGCAGCAGCATATGAGTTAGCACCTGCTGCGACACTGAAGGTAACTGGACGGTTCCGTGGGTTGATGGGTAACCGCGTAGCACGAAGGGGGCACTCAGCTTTCAGGTGGGTAGTGGCATGACAGAGATGACAAGCTTGCGGTTGACCGATGTAACTGATTCCAATCAAATAGGTATCGATAACCAAGCTAGCAGGTATGTGACGTTTTAGTCCCATCTTCACAGCAATCACTCCGTTGTTAGTCGGAAGAAGATACTGGGAGCTCCATTGCTCTCTGCGTATATCATACACTGTACCGTATTGGCTCAGCTGCTGCGACAACACAGCGAGGGGAACCTCCGAAGGTAAATTGAACACTCTAACATTCACTGTTTGCTGATCACCCGGTGTAATTCGTAACTTTGCCGTTTCTCCAGAGGCGTAGGTAAAGGTTTGTTCATCTTGATAACGGGCTAGGAGATTATCGTATAATACCGCCGAAATCACCTTCACATATATAGCACGTTCTCTTGTGTGCAGCTGGAGCGTGTCAACTTGATCCACTTGTAATCCCATGAAGTTTACAAGCCACTGGTGGATTTCTAATGCAGTAGGTTTACTTGCCGTTGCTTCAAATTGAATTTTTAGTGTATTCACACGTTTGTACATCGCCATGATTACTTTTTAAACTCAAAACCGAACAGGTATAAATATACCCAATTCAACAAAACTACGCGCGGAGCGCTGAACTGTATACACGACAGCACAAACAAAGCCCGCTCTGCCTGGCGTTTACTACCGTGCACAGCGGAACGACAACCTCGCGGTATGCCAGTCACCGCACAACTTGATTTCGTCACTCAAGTTATAGATGGAGAACAAATGTGGAGAAAATAACTTAAAAGTTAGCTAAACTGCTTGAATATTGCTGGAGAGTATATTCTATCAAATTTTTATTATATTTGAATCGAAAAGCTGTAAAGACACCTATAGTAAAGGACATAATGATCTCACCTGATTATATAAACGTTAAATCTATATTCAATGACTTGTCCTGGAGTGACAAAATGTTTTTCGTTTTAAACAAATAGGAAACAATTCAAAAATCCTAATATTTATTTTCCCTTTGTATCCCTATTTATTTGTTCCTTACGTCCATTAGACTAATATCAATAAAGGTAAAAAACGCCATCGATATGTCTCCTTTCGTTTCTCCTCCTCCCTCCCTCCCTCCCTCTCTATCTCTTTCCCTTTGATTTCTGTGGCCTTTATCCTGTGTATCATAATTACTGTTATACAGAACTAATGCTTCTCATTAGCATGCGGAATCTTAAAAGTCTTCAATGTTAGATCAGAGTATTACAGCTGCCTTCCATTAAGTTATTGTGCCCTTTGTTTCGATACTCCATTGGCAGGATGCTCTTTCTCACGTCCTATTCATATATAAGTCATCAATTATATCCTGCTGAAGATAGTCCTGTTTACTTACAGAGATACCTTTTCTCTTCGTCTTCTTTCTCGGTCTGGGTGACCAACTAGGTTAGATACTTCCGGTGATCTCAAGAATCAGAGTTCCAACTCGGCTGAAGGTTGATGCTTTTTAAGTTCTTTTAAAGGCGAAAACCCCATCTGATGAGATTTACAGACATGGAGTAGCACCCCTAACGGAAGAAATTCCGGCACACCGGTGCACTTCATATCAACCTGGCAATGCACAGCGTGGTTAAAAGATAGAATGAAATTTGGATAATGACAGCTGATTTAAAATATTTTCATATTTCTCTTTAAAAGTCTTTAAGTACTGTGTTCCTGGTTATTCCCAGTTCACGTTTTGTTTGGATTTGACGGTAATAACAGAAATTAGAAGTTACCCTCTATATCGCTCTTCTTTAAATTACCTTATTATGCAGCAAATACTTTCAGGCACCTGAACTTCTACCGTAATACCAATTAAGAACTGTTTTCTCATTTTTCCAGAGCCAAAAACTCCTTGATATACGTAATAATATTCACTAGATATTGTGTTAAAAATACCAACGTAATCCCAACTCTCCAGGATTAAACAGTGCTCCCAGACAGGAAAACTGGTGTATTAGGTGTCACCGACTAACTACTTACGGTGGACCATTTTAGCATGCTAGCATTAGATAGAGATTTCTTGGAAACGAATTCAGATGTGTTGCTAAATGCAAAAACTAGTGGTACTCAATATTATTTTTAACAGAGCCGAGCTTGCGCTTTTCAGTGTGAATGTATTGATTGAAAACAGCTTGCCTGCTATTGGTGCCTTTATCGGTTGCTATGGCATCAGGATGACGTATTAACATCCTTACTCCCGCCGCCATTTCCACTGCTGTTGTCAACCTATTTTGGCTAAATATACCACTTTAAACACATAAACATAAACATAACACATATACATAATATACATAAATATACATAATTCCAGGATGAAATCTAGTCTACTTAGCAATAGATAAACTGATACTTCCCTTCAATTAACGGCTAATTTGTACGAGCGGCCATTGATCCAAACAGAAATAGTAAATCAACACCTCCTTTTCCTCCTGTTACACTAATTTGAGTTTCTATATGGTGGGGTGCAATTGCTCTGTAAATAACACTAACATATTATGTTTACTTTTGAAATGAAAAATTTTACGCCACAATTCAGAGCGACATTTCCACTGTTCTAATATAAACTAATTCTTTCCCGTGACAATGCAGGAAACATCTATGCATTATTACTCCAGCTTCGTGGATTGTGGAAGGCTCACTAATATGTATTCGCATTATATACATAAATGATCACCTGTGTACAAACCTTTTGAAAGCTTTTCAACCAGTCTTATAATATTTGCTTCTTGGAACACTTGAAATCCGCTAGATTTTGCACTATTTTTTCGTAAAAGAAAACGCTATATGTCGGTAAGATTTTCTGTTTCATATGAATTAAAACAGCATATTTCCAACAGAAATATTGTTGTTGATTGTTAGTATTAAAATACTGCCGAAATAGTGATTGTCACACTGCGACTCGAGCAATTCCCTACCATACAAGTTAATCTCAAGTTGCATTCTTATGCATCTGTGGATCACCTGACATTTGGGAGACTATCCGTACAGAACACTATCAAGTAAGGAACTTGAGACAACAAACGGAGATACCAGATCTATTGTGAATAACACTACTCAAGAAAATCCGGTAGAGTGAGCGAGATCAGGTGACCACATAGACGACCGATATTGTAAAACAAGTACTTGGACTTCACCCGAGACAAGCCGCCCAATCACAAATACTCTAGTCCCCACATGCCTGAGGACGGAACTATACATCGTCGCGCTGAGCCGAAAACACCATCACCATCTGTCCGACACAGTCGGTTCATAACGGGCACGAAAGCACAGCTGACAAATGAAAATGAAACACATATGTGGGAAATGTCAGGGAGGAAAGCGTTCAACGTAGGTAAGCACCCCAGCATTCGGTAAAATGTTGTATTGCTAAAAACCGAAATCAGGGTGTGCGGTGAACGGTGATCGCAGCACCGATATCATAAACGTCAGTGCCACACGTTACAGTATTACTAATACTTTGCTTGGTCTTTGATGTTGAAAGGTTTGGTTGTGTTTAATATAGTACATGTGTATTTAAAGCAAATCATAAAGAACATTTAATGACGTTACCAATTACGCAAAACATACCACAGCGTAACAAAACGATACTGCACCCGCTGGCCTATTTGAACGAGATGGTTGAAATTTCTCAATTACGTTTGTGCGCTAATGTAACCTTTATCTAAATAGTGAGATAATATCTTTACCTTTAGCCTTTCAAACTTCACTAATACATTCAACAATAAGCGTAAGCGTACAGTCAGCAGAGAAAACCTGAATTCGAGGGTATTAGGATTACAGAAACAATTAGAAGGTGCAAATTCTGTTGTTACCTCCTGATGTACATGACGTCCTGCTCTCAGGAAGATAACTGTCCTAGGATAGGAGCAATAGTAGGAAGTACTGTGTTGTTGTATTTTCGTGGGCCATGCTCGATTGTGTGTACACTAATCAAAGCCTTATCTAAATACTAATACAACTTGTAAACCGTTAGGCTTTCAGTGTGCTCTGCATGTGTTAGAACATTCTTATATTTAACACAAAATGTAAACGTAGGTACAGTCACCAGCAGGAAACTGAATTTAGTTTATTAGGACTGCAGGAATAATTAGGAGGTGCAAATTCTGCGGCTACCTCCTGATGTACATGACTTCCTGCTCTATGCGCGGTGATATTGTACCGCAGAACTTTCAAGCATTTTGGTAAAGTGAAGTGGGCTATATTAGACTGTACAGATGGCTCTTACTTATGAGGAACGCAGGAATATAGAGAAGCTAACAGCGTGCTTTTTTGTTCGTGCTTGACAGGTTGCGTTGCCATGGTATCACTCAGTTGCATTAGGATAGTAGGAAACTGAAAAGGTGTTTCCTTTCCCTTATCTGTTTGAGACTACTGCACACTGTGACCAAACTTTATTTAGATTTGACTGCCACCGCTCTGATTTTAACGTGACAGAGTTGATTTTGACTCAAATCAAATTATATCTAGCATGTGACAGCAAAGTATCAGGTACACACCTTAAATTTCGAAGAATCAAAGTTCACACGATAATGAAGCTCATTGCTAATGATCTTAAAGGAACAATTGATAACATCAGTGCTTTAAAAATGCCGCTAGGAGGTAAATATGCGCAAAATCAATTTATTCTGTACTAGATTACAGGATACATTGAGAGTTCAAGTTATCAAAAATATTATCATTCAGCTTTAACTTCTTTATTTCTTTCTTTGCTACTTCATTTTTTTAAGTCAGCCTAACATCATTACAGTTAATCCGATATGACTTAAGGTTGGAGGACGTAAAATTTTACCAAAAAATCGAAGGCGTGGTGGATAGGATGCACCCATCCCCGACCTCCAAAACAGGAGACCAGCACGATACATCAGGTCTATTTTACCCGTTCTCTGTAGTTGAATATTTACTTTTGTTAAAAATAAAAGATCTGTGTTTAGAACAAAACACAGATGAATGTTAAATACGCATTACATATTACGCAATGGTACCAAGGGTAATAAAGACCATTTGTGCTTGCTGGCTCCAATAAGGGCCTCCTGTATTGGCTGGTTGAAAAATCTGAATTATATTTGTACACAAATGTAAAAAAACTTTATCTATGTCATGATAAAACCTATTTGAAACTGTAATGTTAAACTGTTAGAACCTTCTGCCATTCAACGCAAAGCAAATTATGGAAAACTCCTGCAATAACTGTTAACTGCATTAGGATTCCAAAACGTATAGAGAGTGTAAATTCCATGGTCACCTCCTAATGTATATGACGTACAGCTCTTAGGATGGCGGTTGTATTACGCAATCACCAGATAGGTATAGGTATAGTGTTATGGATTAATGGAACTTTCCACCGGTTCTCGTGGAGCGAGCAAATTTGTGACAACCTTTTCATGTTTCAACTATCACCCTCGCAAACTTCTCCAAGAGTATTAAAATGCAGTAGATAGAAGAAAATACTAACAGTAGGTAATATATGAAAAATTATGTTATAACTAACCATAAATTCCGAAATACTGTTGCAGTAACAGTAAATATTCAGTTCTTTTTAACCCCTGAAGCGTATTAGAATCAAACTGTAGCACAGTTAACTCAGACTAGCCTCGCGACTCACTCCGTACAGCATATTTCTCTAATCGACAATTAGTTCCTAAAACAGGCTGTAACATAACATCAGAGGAGAATGGGAGGTATAAAGGAGACTTCAGATGTCTGTGAGTGTGTAATTTAGTGTCCAACCCACAAAGGACATGTGAATTAAAACAATTCCGAAAGCAATTTTTTCTTCAAATTAAAACGTGACCGATTTCATCACTCAAGTTATAGATGGAGTACAAATGTGGAGGAAATAACTTAAAAGTTAGCTAAGGGGGTGAAGTGTGTAGTGTTTAACGCCCGCTTTTACTACATACGGCACTGCAGGCGATGGCACTGATGATACATGAGATTAACATGGAGCTCCAGTGGAATGAGATGGTGGGGGAAACCGGAGGTCCCGGAGAAAACTCGCCCCAGTGCTGTGTTGTCCACCACAAATCTCATTTTGCGGTCGCCTGGGATCCAACCCCGGCCGCCTTGGTGAGATACAAGCGGTCTAACCACTGTGCCAAGGTGCGGGCGAAAAGTTAGCTAACCTGCTTGTATATTGCTGGAGAGTATATTCTGTCATATTGTTATCATATTTAAATCGATAAGCTGTAAACACGCCTATAGTAAAGGACATAATGCTCTCACCTAATTATATAAACGTTAAATCCATATTCACCGACTTTTCGTGGAGTGGTAAATAGTTTTTCGTTTAAACCAAAAATGAAACAATTCAAAAATCCTAATGTTTATTTTTCCTTTGTATCCCTATTTCTTTGTTCCTTACGTCCATTAAACTAATATCAATAAAGTTAAAAAACCACCAATCTGTCTCATTTCATTTCTCCTCCTCCCTCCCTCTATCTCTCAGCCTCTTTGATTTCTGTTGCCCTTATCCTGCGTATACAGGATGAATGCTTCTCATTAGCATGCGGATTCTTAAAGGTTTCCAATGTTAGTTCAGAGTATTACAACAGCTGCATTCCATTAAGATATAGTTGTCCTTTGTTTTGATACTCCACTGGCAGGATGCTTTTTCTCACGTCTTATCCATCACTTATATCCTGCTGAAGATAGTCCCGGTTGCTTACAGAAATACCTCTTCTCTTCGTCTTCATTCTCGCTACCTCCGTAGGTACCTCCACTGATCTCAAGAATCACAGTTCGAACTCGGTTGAAGGCTGATGGTTTTTGAGTTCTTTTAAAAGCGACAACCCCATCTAATGAGGTTTACTGGCATGAACTAGCACTCCTACCGGAAGAAATTCCGACACACCGGTGTACTTTATATCAACCTGGTAAAGCACAGCGTAGTTAACAGATAGAATGAAATTTGGATGATGACAGCTGATTCAAAAGATATTCATATTTCTCTTTAAAAGTCTTTAAGTACTGTGTTCCTGGTTATTCCCAGTGAACGTTTTGTTTGGCTTTGACGTAATAACAGAAATTAGAAGTTACCCTTTATATCGCTCTTCTTTAAAATACTTTATAATACAGCAAATACCATCATGCACCTGAACTTGTACTGTAATACCACTTAAGAACAGTTTTCTCATTTCTCCAGAACCAAAAACTCCTTTATATACGTAATATTATTTACTAGTTGTTGTGTTAAATATACCAACTCAATCCCAACTCTCCAGGATTAAACAGTGCTCCGGGATAGGAAAACTGGTGTATTATGTGTCACCGAATAACCACTTACGGTGGACCATTTTAGCATGATGCCATTGGATAGAAATTTCTTGGAAATGAATTCAGATGTGATGCTATCTGCAAAAACAAGTGGCACTCAGTGTTACATTTAACAGAGCCGAGCTTGCGCCTTTAAGTTTGAATGTATTGATTGGAAACAGCTTGCCTGCTATTGGTGCCTTTATCGGTTGATATGACATCAGGATGACGTTAGCATCCTTACTCATGCCCCCGTTTAAACTGTTGTTGTAAACTTACTACTTTTTTGGCTAAATATGCCACTTAAGCAGTAGTTTAAACATACCATTTAAACAAATAAAATGCCACATGATTACAACCTGAAAGCTAGACCACTTAGTAATGGATAAACTGATGTTTCGGTTCAATTTATGGTTAATTTGACGAGGGCCATTGATCCAGGCAGAAAGGATAAATCAACACCTCCTATTTCCTCGTGCTACCGTAATTTAAGATTCCATATAATGGGGGGGGGGGGGCAATTTCAATGTAACACTAACATATTTTGTTTATTTATGAGATGAAAAATATTACCACACAAGTCAGAGCGACATTTCCACTGTTCTAATATAGGAAACGCACCAATGCAGGAAATATATTTGAATCAATATTTCAGCTTCCTGATTTGTGAATGGCTCACTCATACGTATTCGCATTACCTATATACAAATGTTCACATATGTACAAATATTGTGGAAGTTCCTCAACCAGTCTTGCAATATTTGCTTCTGAGAACATAAGAAGATCTCTGATTTTTGCACTACTTTACGTAAAAGGCAAGTCTTGCTGTCAGTGAGACTTTTGTTTCATAAAAAACAAAAGGACATAATCCCCGCAGGTATATCGAGGTTCATTGTTAATATTAAATTACTGCAGAAACAGTGATTGTCACACTTCGACTCGAGCAGATGGCTACCATAAAAGGTAATGTCAAATTGCATTCTTATACATCTGTACACGATCACCTGGCATTTGGGAGAATATCCGTACAAAAGGCTATGGAGTAAGGAAATTAAGACAACAAACGGAGATACCCGACATATTGTGGCTAACACTACCCAAGAAAAACCGGTAGTTAAGGAAGCCCAGGTGACCACATAGACGACCGGAATTGTAAAACAAGTACTGGGATTTCACCCAGGACACGCCACCCACTCACAAATACTCTAGGGCCCGCCGGACTGCAGACGGAACTATACATCGTCGCGCTAAGCAGAGAACAGCATTTTAAATATGCAAACACCATCACCATCTGTCTGACAACGTCAGTTCGTAACGGGCCCCAAAGCACATCTGGCAAATGAAAATGAAACACATATGTAGCGAAATGACAGCGAGGAAAGCGTTCAACGGAGGTAAGCACCCCAGCATTCGGGAAAATGTTGCAGTGCTAAAAATCGAAATCTGGATGCAAGGTAACCGGTGATCCAAGCACCGATCTCATAAACGTCAGGGTCACACCTTACAGAATTACTACTTCGCTTAGTCCCTGATGTTGAAAGGTTTACTTTTGTTAAATATAGTACTTGTGTATTTAAAGCAAATCATAAGCAATATTCAATGTGCGTTTCCAATTACGCAAAACATACCACAGCGTAATAAAATGATACTGTTTCCGTTGGCCTATTAAAATGAGATTGTTGAAATTTCTCAATTACGTTTGCGCGCTAGTGTAAACTTTATCTAAATAGTGAGATAAAGTAAGATACTTACTTTTAGCCTTTCAAACTTCACTGCTAATGTTTAGAACATTCTGACATTCAACCCAAAGCGTAAATGTACAGTCAGAAGAGAAAACCTGAATTCAGAGGCATTAGGATTGCAGAAACAATTAGAAGGTGCAATTTATTTTGTTACCTCCTGATGGACATGACGTCTCGCTCTCAGGAAGATAACTGTACTAGGATAGGAGCAACAGTAGGAGGTACTGTTTTGTTGTAATTTCGTGGGTCATGCTCGATTGTGTGTACACTAATCAAAGCTTCATCCAAATAGTCATACAATTTGTTTACTTTTATCCTTTAAAACTTCACTGCATGTGTTAGAACATTCTTACATTCAACACAAAGCGTAAACGTACAGTCAGCAGAGGAAACCTGAATTCAAAGCTATTAGGATTGCAGAACTAATTAGAAGGTGCAAATTCTGCTTCTATCTCCTGATGTACATGATGTCCTGATCTATGCGCGGCGATATTGTACCGCAGAACTTTCAAGCATTTTGGTAAAGTAAAGTAGGCTATATTAGACTGTACAGGTGTCTCTTGCTTATCAGGAACGCAGGAATGTAGAGAAGCTAACAGCGTGCTTTTTTGTTCGTGCTTGACAGGTTCCGTTGCCATTGTATCACTCAGTTGAATCAGGATAGTAGGAAATATGAGAAGGTGTTTCCTTTTCCCTTATCAGTTTGAAACTACTGCACACTGTGACCAAACTTTATTTAGATTTGACTGCCACCGCTCTGATTTTAACGTGACAGAGTTGATTTCGACCAAAAATAAATAATATCTAGCACGTGACAACAAAGTATCATATACATATCTTAAATTTGGAAGAATCAAAGTTCACACAATAATGAAACTCCTTGCTAATGAACTTAAAGGAACAATTGATAACATAAGTGCTTTAAAAATGCCGCTAAGAGGTAAATATGCTCAAAATCATTTTATTCTATACAAGATTACAGGATACATTGAGAGTTCAACTTATCAAAAATATTATCATTCAGTTTTACCTTCGTTATTTCTTTATTTGCTGCTTCATTTATTTAATTCAGCCTAACATCGTTACAGTTAATCCGATATGACGTAAGGTTGGAGGACGTAAAACTACACCAACAAATGGAAGGCGTGGTGGACAGGCTGGGCCCATCCCCGACCTCCCAAGCAGGATTCGAACACGTTACATCACGTCTTCTTTACTCGTTCTCTCTAGTTGAATATTTACTTTTGTTAAAAATAAAAGATCTGTGTTTAAAACAAAACACAGATGAATGTTAAATACACATTAACAATTACGCAATGGTACCAAGGGTAACAAAGACCATATGTGCTTGCTGGCTCCAATAAGGGCCTCATGTATGGGTTCGTTGAAAATTCTCAATTTCATTTGTACACAAATGTAAAACACTTTATCTTTGTAATGTTAATATCTCTTTGACTTGAGCCTGCGAAACTTTAATGTTACACCGTTAGAACCTTCTGCCCTTCAACACAAAGCAAATTATGGAAAGTTAGGACTGCAATACTAAATTAGTTGTATTATTATTCCAAAATTTATAGAAAGTGTGCATTCCGGTGTCACCTCCTAATGTATATGACGTACAGCTGTTAGGATGGCGGTTGTATTACACTATCACCAGATAGGTGAAGGTACATATTTCTGGGGCAGTGGTATGAACCAATGGAACTTTTCACTGGTTCTCATAGAGCGAGCAAATTTCGGACAATCTTTTCATGTTTCAACTATCTCACGAACTTCTCCAAGAGTATTAAAATGCAGTAGGTAGAAGAAAATACTAACAGTAGGTAATATATGAAAACTTATGTTATAGCTAACCGTAAATTCCAAAAGACTGTAGCAACTCATGCAGTGTATTAGAAACAAACTGCAGCACAGTTAATTCAGACTGGCCTCCCGACTTACTCTGTACAGCATATTCCTCTAATCGACAATTAGTTTCTAAAACAGGCTGTAACATAACATCAGTGGGGAATAGGAGGTATAAAGGAGACCTCGGATGTCTGTGAGTGTGAAATTTAGTGTCCAACCCAAAAAAGGTCATATGGACTAACGCAATTCCGAAAGCAATTTTTTTCAAACTAAAAGGTAACCGATTTCGTCACTCAAGTTATAGATGGAGAACAAATAGGGAGAAAATAACTTAAAAGTTAGCTAACCTGCTTGTATATTGCTGGAGAGTATATTCTATCAAATTTTTATCATATTTAAATCGATAAGCTGTAAAGACACCTATAGTAAAGGACATAATGATCACACCTAATTAATTGTATCCCTATTTCTTTGTTCCTTACGTCCGTTAAGCTAATATCAATAAAGTTAAAAAACCACCAATCTGTCTCCTTTCATTTCTCCTCCTCCCTCCCTCTTTGATTTCTGTTGCCCTTATCCAGCGTATACAGGATGAATGCTTCTCATTAGCATGCGGATTCTTAAAGGTTTAAATGTTAGTACAGAGCAATACAGCTGCCTTCCATCAAGATATTGTTGCCTTTTGTTTTGATACTCCATTGTCAGGATGCTTTTTCTCACGTCCTATCCATATTTATGTCATCAATTATATTCTGCTGAAGATAGTCCTGGTTGTTTACAGAGATACCTCTTCTGCTCCTCTTCTTTCTCGGTCTGGATGACCAATTAGTTTAGGTACTTCCGCTGATCTCAAGAATCAGAGTTCCACCTCGGCTGAAGACTGATGCTTTTTAAGTTCTTTTAAGAACGAGAACCACATCTGATGACATCTGCTGACATGGAATAGGACCCCTATCGGAAGAAATTCCGACACACCGGTGTACTTCATATCAAAATTGCAATGCACAGCGTGGTTAACAGATAGAATGAAATTTGGATGATGACAGATCATTCAAAAGATATTCATATTTCCCTTTAAAGGTCTTTAAGTGCTGTGTTTCCGGTTATTCCCAGGGCAAGTTTTCTTTAGGTTTGACGTAACAACAGATATTAGAAGTTACCATTTTTATCGTTCTTCCTTAAATTACCTTATTATGCAACAAATATTTTCATGCACCTAAACTTCTACCGGAATACCAATTAAGAACTGTTTCCTCATTTTTCCAGAACCAAAAACTCCTTGATATACGTAATAATATTCACTTGATGTTGTGTTAAAAATACCAACGTAATCCCAACCCTCCAGGATTAAACAGTACTCCGGGACAAGAAAACTAGTGTATTAGGTGTCACCCAATAACTACTTACGGTGGATCATTGTAGCATGCTAGTATTAGATATAGATTTCTTGGAAATGAATTCAGATGTGTTGCTAAATGGAAAAACAAGTGGCAGTCAATGTTACATTTAACAGAGCCGAGCTTGCGCTTTTCAGTGTGAATGTATTGACTGGAAACTGCTTGTCTGCTATTGGTGACTTTATCGGTTGCTATGGCATCAGGATGACGTATTAACATCCTTACTCCCACCGCATTTTATACTGCTGTTGTACACTTATTCAATTTTGGCTAAATATACCACTTTAAACAAATAAAGTCATAATATTATTCCAGCCTGAAGCCTTGTCTATTTAGCAATAGATAAACTCATTCTTTCCTTCAATTTATGGCTAATTTGTACGAGCGGCCATTGATAAATACAGAAATGATAAATCAACACATCCTTATCCTCCTGTTACCCTAATTTAAGTTTCCATATAATGGGGGGGCAATTGCTCCGTGAGTAACACTAACATATTATGTTTATTTTTGAAATGAAAAATTTTATGCCACAAGCCAGAGCGACATTTCCACTGGTCTAATGTAAACTAATTCTCTCCCGTGACAATGCAGGAAACATCTATGCATTATTACTCCAGCTTCGTGGATTGTGGAAGGCTCACTAATATGTATTCGCATTATATACATAAATGTTCAGTTGTGTACAAATATTGTGAAAGCTTTTCAACCAGTCTTATAATATTTGGTTTTTTGGAACACTTGAAATCCGCTAGATTTTGCACTATTTTTTCGTAAAAAAAAAACACTATATGTCGGTAAGATTTTCTGTTTCGTGTGAATTAAAACAACATCATTCCAACAGAAATATTGTGGTTGATTGTTAATATTAAATTACTGCCGAAATAGTGCGACTCGAGCAGATGGCTACCATATAAGGTCACGTCAAATTGCATTCTTATACATCTGTACAAGATCATCTGACATTTGGGAGACTATCCGTATAGAACGCTATGAAGTAAGGAACTTAAGACAACAAACGGAGATACCAGATCTATTGTAGATAACACTACCCAAGAAAAACCGGTAGGGAGAGGGAGCCAGGTCACCACATAGACGACCGGAATTGTAAAACAAGTAGTGAGACTTCATCCAGGACACGCCGCCGAATCACCAATTATCTAGTTCCCACATGCCTGAGGACGGAACTATATAACCACACGCTGAGCCGAGAACAGAATTTAAAATGTGCAAACACCATCACCATCTGTCCGACTCTGTCATTCCATAACGGGCCCGAAAGCACATCTGAAAAATGAAAATGAAATAGATATGTAGGGAAATATCAGCAAGCAAAGCATTCATCAGAGGTATACTCCTCCACAGGAGAGTACGTCTCCGAGGAATGAGACGCAGGGGGGTTGGCGAAGGTTTCTACACCCTCCCTGGACAGGTTTGACACACCATGTCAGTTCAGTTACAGACCATTCAAAAACATTCTGGCGGCTTCTCCTTTTGTGAATGAATCCTCTCGGTTTTTGTGTACAGAGTAAAAAGGGCGCATGTTTTCCTAACGGTCGGCTCTGCCACACACATTCGCTATCCTTGTTCCACAGCTCATTCCTTACATGGCACTTCTTTGCGTTGCTAAACTATGAGAACCCCAGTATTAGGTAAAATGTTACATTGCTAAAAACCGAAATCAGGGTGTGCGGTGAACGGTGATCGAAACACCGATCTCATAAACGTCAGCGTTACACGTTACAGTATTACCACCATTTCGCTTGCTCTCTGATTTGAAAGGTAACTTGTGTTAAATATAGTACTTGTATATTTAAAGCAAATCATAAGCAATATTCAATGCGCGTTACGAATTACGCAATACATACCACAGCGTAACAAAAGCTGGCCTATTTGAACGAGATGGTTGAAATTTTCCAGTTACGTTTGTGCGCTAATGTAACCTTTATCTAAATAGTGAGATCTTTACTTTTAGCCTTTCAAACTTCACTTAACTGCTTAACTTAACTGCTAGTGTTTAGAAAATTCTTACATTCAACACAAAGCGTAAACGTACAGTCAGCAGAGAAAACCTGAATTCAGAGGTATTGGGATTGCAAAAACAATTTGAAGGTGTAAATTCTGTTGTTACTTCCTGATGTACATGACGTCCTGCTCTCGGGAAGAAAACTGTTCTAGGATAGGAGCAACAGTAGGAGATATTGTTTTGTTGTATTTTTGTGAGTCATGCTCCATTGTGTGTACACTAATAAAAGCCTCATCCAAATAGTGATACAATTTGTTTACTTTTAGCCTTTCAATCTTCTCTGCAGGTTTTAGAACATTCTTACATTCAACACAAAGCGTAAACGTACAGTCAGCAGAGAAAACCTGAATTCAGAGGTATTAGCATTGCAGAACCAATTAGAAGGTGCAAATTCTTCTGTTACCTCCTCATGTCCATGACGTCGTGCTCTATGCGCGGAGATATTGTATCGCAGAACTTTCAAGCATTTTGGGAAAGTAAGGTAGGCTATATCAGACTGTACAGATGTCTCTTACTTATCAGGAAACCATGGATATAGAGAAGCTAACAGCGTGCTTTTTTATTCGTGCTTGACAGGTTGCTTTGCCATGGTATCACTCAGTTGTATTAGGATAGTAGGAAACATGAGAGGGTGTTTCCTTTTCCCTTATCAGTTTGAGGCATGGTAGGTATATATTTATAAGGGCGCTCAACTACGGGGGTCATCAGCGCCCTTTAAAAAAACTAGCCATGGCAAAAGTCAGATATAAAGCTTTCTAAAAACTATACAAGTGTAACAAAACCTATTAAAATACACATACATAAAACATCAATCAGAACCTACTAAAAATTTTGTTCACTAATTTTTAGTAGGTTTTGATTGATGTTTTTTATGTACGTGTATTTTTTGCCGTACACTGTGACCAAACTTTACTTAGATTTGACTGCCACCGCTCTCATTTTAACGTGAAAGAGTTCGCATTGACTCAAATTAAGGAATACCTAACTCGTGGCAAAGTATCATGTACATACCTTAAATTTGGAAGAATCAAAGTTCACCCGATAATGAAGCTCATTGCTAATGATCTTAAAGGAACAATTGATAACATAATTGACTTAAAGAAGCCGCTAAGAGGTGAATATACACAAAGTCATTTTATTCTGTACAAGATTACAGGATACATTGAGAGTTCAACTTATCAAAGATATTATCATTCAGTTTTACTTTCATTATTTTTTATTTGCTACTTCATTTATTAATTCAGCCTAACATCGTTGCAGTTAATCCCATCCATCGTTTCCTCCCTCCTTCACCACGTCACTCTCCCTCTCCTTCTACCCCTCACCTTCCCTCTCCCTCTCCGCCTCCCTCTCTCTCACTAAGATTTTGTTTCCTTCTAGATTATCATAACTGATATACGAGTTTTGCGCTTTTTGATATTATGCGCAGAACAACAGGTCTGCAATGTTAATTCACAGAGCTAATGCTTAAAAACAATGTCTTAACCATATCTTGATCTCTACTATCATTTGCGTATCAATTATGATCTCTTCTTGATTCCATTCCTCAGAAAACCTAATTCCTTTTTAAATAAAGTAAATGTATCTTTCCTATGTCAAAAACACAGCTTACTTTATTTTTTGATTAAGATTTACGCATGTTTAGCATTGGACACAGATATTTTCTAACAAAGTTCCCTACTTCTTCTGCATTCCCAAGGATTGTCAGTATAATCCAGTTCTGGGCTGAAATGTGTTTAATTGTTCTTTCCATGCCGTGTTCGGCCGTCCTGTAAGTCGTGTACACTGAGTTGAGTTATAATTAGGAAGCGGATTTGTACTAAAACTCTGTGAAATAGGCAGGCAAAAAGGCACTAAAAATAGACAAAATAGGCACTTAAAAAGACACTAAAATTTGCTAAGTAAACGCTTAGAAATACACAATTTTAGTAACATGCACTATTAATGCACAATAACAAAATGACAATCATCGCAACATATGCTGCAACAAATTCGCTAAACGGTTCCTTAGGCAAAAGAGTTCTACATTAATGATACCGAAATTAAGGTTTGCCAGAAGTAAAGGATCATGATGGATGTCAAAGGAATGTTGGTTCTTTGTTACGACAAGGGCAAGGGCAGTTGAGTTGGGGGAAAGTGTTGTAACAAAAGCAATGTAAGAAACAGCGTCCTTAGCAGTTTCTAAAGGGGCTCACTTGACGTGTATGAATAGGTAATTCTTTGGGTCATTTACAATGGTGACAAAACAGCCACAAAGGGACTTTGGTTGAAAAGGAGTTTTGAGAGTGAAAGTTACATATACACACACGCAGCTGTGGTCATTCAAGGAGTCTTCGGTTTGAGGTCGATGAGAGCAGTCTGAGGCGTGAGGGCGATTAAGGCAGTCCTCTGGTTTTGTCTGGAATATTTGTCGGTTCGTATATATATGAGGAACGAATAAATTTATCGGGTAATAAACATTCTGCAGTCAGTAACTCTAAACAGAGATTGGTAACCCTTGGTCGGCAACTTTCATTTCGATGTTTTAAAAGAATAAATAATTTGGAGAAGGGCATTCCAGTGTTACTAAAGTCTCCTTCGCACACATCCACGCATACTCTGAGAGAAACCTCATTGCTCGCCGACTTACTTGCACGCCATTATATTTTTGGTAAAAAAACTGGCGTCCACAACGTGGAATTGTGTGCACCCATAAACATTTTAGTTACATTAATCCAAATTTCATAAATGGCTCCACAGCAAGTTAGAATAATAGATATCGTTGTATAATTAAGATACATATAAATCCACTTCAATAAGTAAGAACCACAATGTGCAGAAAGGTGTGAAGTAATTAACCATGTCAAAAAACAAAAACATGGATTTCGTGAGGCTTAAGGGTGAAAATTGAAATATCTGAAGCTTTTGTTACATTTTTTCCAATTTATAACATTTATTTTTGTGATCGATCAGCAATGGAATAACACAAAGTTTCAGCTTTCTAGTTGCAATAGTTACTGAGAAATCAACAGTTTATATCTAAATAACAGGCGATTTTCATAATGTCCTACATATTATAGTGTTATAAATGTATGCTTAGGGTATAAGATGCTTCAGCCATTTTAACCTCCTGTACCTATGTGAAATATTTGTCTTCGGCATATCAACGAAGGGAAAAGATGATCATAACTCTTTAGCAATTTTTATTTTCCTACGCGTTTTCATTAATAAGTAAGCATTATAATTCTTTTCAATACAAATAACAAAAACACAACAAATGTAACATGCAGTTGCCTTTACAGGAATGATTAGATTGCATACAGATTAATAGAAAACTGCATCCTGTGGAAAGTTTTAAAGTTAGGAAAATGTAGAAAATATGGAATCTGAGAAATCTGAGGTTAAAATTACGTAATGGCAGCTACGATACAGGTGTAGGGTTATTTAAATCGTCGTGATGTTTCCTGTGGTGTCGCTATAAAAAAAATTTATACTACTGAAGTCTGTGTATATTAATTTTAAAAAGCAACTAAATTTCGTATTTTAAGTTTTGCGCTATTTAGCACAATGTGTCTCTTTAATAAACCCGTTTTTGTATATCCAATGTGCAGCAGTACGAAATTTGTCTTCCCCGAAAACTTCACGTTGAAACCAACAAATACAAAAGCTGTTGTCACAAATTACAAGCAGAAGAAATTGGCTAAAAAGGCAGTTTTGGGCACTAATAAGCAGAATAGGCACAAACGTATGAAATAGGCATTTATAGGACCTATAAGACTAAGATATTGACTGATAATTTTAGGAAACGAGGCTTATAACTTTAAACCATAGGTTCCTGAACAAAGAAATAAAATAGGCAAAATGGCAAAATCCGTCCCCTAGTTAAAACTAAAAGCTTCCTTGATGGTCTCTCTGAGAACAATTCATTTACGTGTTCATTTCTGTTCTGTATTTAACTATGTCCTATACTAAATTACTATTTATATTAATGTACTCACTTATATGCTTCAATCAGATATTCATTTATTATAACAGGTACGTTCAAGTTCAAATAAAGGTACAACAATAATGGTTAGCTAAAATCGTCATAACACCCAGCACTTACCTTTATAGAATTTTGCCTGTCGGAATTGTGTTAACTCATGAAAAGTGTTACTCATTCGGGCTTTAAGCATTGGAATATACACAGATAAGCATCCATAAGTTATTCCACCCGAGACTCGGGGAAGCTAGGTAATAAATCTGGTTAGAGGGATTTCACCAATTCCAGCCGGGAACCGAATTCTGGAGCAGTCGCACACGAAGCAGGTGCTCTGTCGACTGAGCTACGGAACAACTTGTGCCGAAACTTAACTACAAAATCCTCTCTTAGAGAAACATGTGCTGATAGGAGAACTGAAGGTACTGCGCCGTCCTTTCGGTCAGTCACTTTAAACAGCACTAAGAGCTCAAGTATCCAAATATAATGCCAGTGATATTTTCATTGTCTACTCTACTTTAATACTTTTGGAAAAACTCGCAAATTTATAGTGCGAGCAAAATAAGGTTGTGTGATTTTACCTTACTATAATATCCCTAACGCACAATCATACTGATCTTCCATTATTAACACTATTTTATGTCCATGTTCTGCTGCAGCGTTTGGATACTGTATATGCCAAAACCTACTTGCTTATTTTGGCAAATCACTTTGTCTTTTCCGGATTATACTAAGGGACCTTTAAGTCAAATAACAGAATTGTATTTCACAATGTGCACTTCTGCTAAATGCTTCGTTAAACAACCAAAACATTCTTAGAACCTATATCCTCTCCTTTGAACCTTCATTTAAGGGTCGACAAATTTGGTAATAAACCAATGGAGATCTCTAAGTACGAAGAAGGGTTATTCTTTTGCCTTCATCTAGAGGTACATTAACTGCTAAATTTATTGCGCCATCTGTCCATTATTGTTTGACTTTGTGGCCAGCGTTTACCCATTTCTCGATTCGCTAAACTTGCTTATAAATTTATGAGATCATATTTTCCGGATGCACGAACATGTCGACTCTCTTAGCCATGCTCACTGGAGAGTGCGTCTCTAGCGTTCCAACGCATAGATGGTTGCGGTTTCGAGTACCGCTTTGTGAATGGGTGTTTCTGTGTGTAATGCATATGTGTGAAACTATAGAAAACAGACTGTAAAACAAATGGAAACGATAAAGAAACAGTTAGCCGTTAACGGTCAGCAAGGGCTGACGTAGATGTCACATGCTGGAACGCAGAACACAATCCATATAAGGTAGGTGGCCCAAATGACCTTGCTGTCGACGGGCCCTAAAACACCACACACTCACCCACTATAAGGTAGGATCTTTTATCTCAGATTGTATACACAAATATTGAACTGATTGTGTGCTGTTGAAAACGATCTAGTTTCTTATCCACGATAAATCTCGTCTGATACTTATTTGTTTGTCTGGGAGGCTCAGTGGGTTAGCTCCTGGACTACTGACCCCAAGTTTCGGAGTTTAAACTTGGGCCACGCAGATAAATTTTAAGTGTGTTAAACGCGAAACTCCCTTTTGATGAGACATATTAGCATTTAAGAGAACCTCATTCGAACCGAAATAAGTAACATTGGCGAGGATACTCTCCGTAAAACTTCAGAGAATATGGTGAGACAAGTGCAAACATGTATAGATGCTGGTGGAGGACACTTCCAACATTTTCTCTGAGATGTAAATAGTGTAATGTAATCGCCAAATGGTGTGTTATATTATCCCAAAGTTTCACTGTGTCCCATTATTGGTTAGAAAGTTATGGCCTATTGATATGGTTCAGATTTAAATGGATCGCACCATATATTTGTACAGAAATGTACGAACCTTTATCTATATAACGATATCTTTTAATGTTTAGCCTGCAAACCTTAATGTTATACCATTAGAACCTTCTTGCATTCCACACGAAGCAAAATACGGTAAGTTAGCACCACAACACTGAATTCACTTTTTATGATTGCAAAAATAAATCGAAGGTATACATTCTGATGTGACCTCCTGATGTACATGCTGTGCTGTTCGCAGGATGACAGTTGTATTAGACTATCAGCAGATAAGAGAAGGTATTGTTTTATGTTGCATTGGTATATTCCTTATCTGAAACCGCTGAAGCTAATGCAATATATCATCAGGTCTCATGGAGCGAACTAGTGTGTGTAGTGTAGTGTTTAACGCCCGCTTTTACTACATACGGCACCGCAGGCGGTGACACTGATGATACATGAGATGAAGATGGAGCACAGGTGGAATGAGATGGCGGGGGAAACCGGAGGTCACGGAGAAAGCCCGCCCCAGCGCCGTGTTGTCCACCACAAATCTCACTTTGCGGTTGCCTGGGATCGAACCCGGGCCGCCTTGGTGAGAGCCAAGTGGTCTAACCACTGAGCCACGGCGCGGCCGGGAGCGAACTAGATTCGGAAAACCTTTTGTTTTTGAACTATAAGATCTACAAACTTCTGCAAGGGTATTAAAATGCAGTAGATGAAAGATAAGGGTAGCATTAGGTAATATATGGATACTTATGTTGTAACTAACCATAAAATGTGAGAGACCATTAGTGCAAGAGCAAATATTCAGTTCTTTTCCCTAATCAGTGCACTATTCAACTCATGCAGCATTTTGGAATCAAACTCTGGCACAGATTAGCTCAGGCTGCCCTCGCAACTGAGTCCGCACAGTGAGCCATTTAATGAAGGTTTCATTTAGTATCCAACCGGCAAGTGACATTCTATATGGATTAACAAAACCACAAAAGCACATTTTTCACCAATTTAATCTCTAATGATATACGCGGAGTAGAAGTCTGGAGAAAATAACTTCAAAGTTAGCTCATCTGCTTGTATTGCTGGAGAGTATATTCTATGGAATCTTCATCATATTTGAATCGATATGCAGTAAACACGCCAATAGTAAAGGACAGAATGATTTCGTCTAATTATCCAAAAGGTAAATGGATATTCACCGACATGTCGTGGAGTGGTAAATCGTCGTTCAGTTTAAACCAAAAATGAAACAATTAAAAAATCAAATAATTCCTTTTTTTCCTATGCCTTGCTCTTTCTTTGTTTCTATATGTCCAATACACTAATAATACAGTTAAAGACCCCATCGATCTTTCTCCTTCCATTTCTCCTCCTCCCTCCCTCTGTCTCTCAATCTAACATTCCCGTTGACTTTAGCCCATGTCTCATAATTACTGTTATACATATTTAATGTTTTTCAGTAGCATGCACAAGCTTAGAGGTTTCCATTGTTGGATCAGAGTGTTATAGCTGTTTTCCATTAAGATATTATTGACCTTTGTTTTGATACTCTATTGCCAGGATTCTTTTTCAGAACTCGTGCCTATACATAAACATGTCATCAATTATATCCTGATGACGGTGATCCTGGTTCCTTACAGGGATACTTCTCTTCGTATTCTTTCTGTATCTGGAAGACCTAGTTATTTAGGTACTGGCAGCTGATCTCAAGATTCAGAGTTCGAACTCGGCCCAGGCTGAGTGCTTTTAAAAGTGACAGCCAAATGTGATGAGATTTACTGACACGGAATAGCACCTCTACCGGAAGAAATTTCGACACAACGGTGGCCTACAAATCACCCTGGCTATGTACAGGGTGGTTAAAGATAGAATGAACGTTTTATGATGACAGCTGATTAAAAAATATTCATATTTCTCCTTTCAAATCTTTAAGTATTGTGTTCTTTGCTTATTCCTAGTGCCTGTGAAGTTTGGATTTAACGTATTATTGAAATTAGAAGTTACCCTCTTATCGCTCTTCTTTAAACTACCTTCTTAGACAGCAGTTATCTTCATGAACCTGTACTTTTATTGGAATATCACTTAAGAACATTTCTCCAGGACGAAAATCTCCTTGATATACGTAACAATATTCATTAATTTTGTGTTAAAAACACCAACGTAATCCTATCACTCCAAGATTAAAATGTGCTGTGGTACAAAAATACTATTGTATTAGGTGTCAACGACTAACCACCTACGGTGGAAGTTATTAGCATGCACGCATTATACGGAGACTTTTCGGAAATGAATTCAGATACCTATCTTGGTAAATGGAAATATACGCGGTACTCAATGTTACTTTTAAACAGTGCCGAGTTTGCGCTTTATAGTGTGAAGGTATTGATTGGAAACAGCTTGCCTGTAATTGGTGCATTTATCGGTTGCCATGACATCAGTATATGACGTACTAACATCCTTACTACCGCCCCCTTTACACTGCTGTTGTCCATTTTGTGTCTACATATGCTATTGAAGCAGTAGTTTATATATGCCATTTAAACCAATAAAATCATAACATGAATATATACTGAAGTTTAGGCTATTTAGCATTAGATAAAGAGATACTTCGCTTTAATTTAGTTTTACTTCGAGAAGCCATTAATCCTAACACGAAGGATAAAGCAACACCTCCTATTTTCCTGCTATCCTAATTAAGGTTCCACATCACCGGGGGCGAAGTTGTCATTTGAGTAACATTAAAATCTTCTGTTTACTCCCGAGATGAAAAATTTCACGCCACAATTCAGAGCGACATTTCCACTGTACTAATATACACTATTTCTCAAGCGCCAATGCAGGAAACATCTATCAATTATTATTCCAACTATGTGGTTTGTGGATGGCTCACTAAGTTTCATTGGGATTATATACATAAATGTTACCTTGTGTAAAAATATTGTGGAAGCTTTTCAACCAGTCTTGCAATATTTGATAATTGGGACAGAGGAAACCCGCTGGATTTTGGACTATTTTTCGTAAAATAAAACGTTCGATATAACAGAGAGTTTTTGTTTCATTAGAAACAAAACATAATTCCTAGAGCAATGTTGTGGTTGACTGCTAATATAAAATTACTGCCAAAATAATGATTGTCACTCTGCGACTCGAGCAGATGGCTACCGCACAAGGGAAGCAAGTGTCAAATTGCATTCTCGTACATCTGTGGAAGATCGCCTGACATTTGGGAGACCATACGCACAGAACACTATGAAGTAAGGAACTTAACACAAACGGAGATCCCAGATTTATTATGGCTAACACTACCCAAGAAGAACCGTTAACGTCAGGGAACACAGGTGACGCGTGGACTACATCCTGGACAGGTTGCTCAGTCACAAATACTCTAGTCCCCGCATGCCTGAGGACAGAACTATATATATCGCCGTGCTGAGACGAGAACAGCATTTATAACGTGCAAGCACCAGCAGCATACCTCCGACACTGCTAGTTCGTAACCAGCTTAAAACCACATCTCAGAAATGAAAAGGAGATGAACAAATAGGGAGACTACAATGAGGAGAGCGTTCAATGGAGGTAAGCACCCCAGCACTCGGTTAAGTTTTACATTGCTAAAAACCAAAATCAGGTTGCGCGATGAACTGTGATCGAAACACTGGCCTCAAAAACGGCAGTTTCACACGATACAGCATTGCCACTTCGCTTGGTCTCTGATGTTGAAAGGTTTATTGGTGTTAAATAGAGTACATTTGTATTTAAAGCAAATCATAAGCAATATTCAATGAGAGTTACCAATTACGCAATACATACCACAGCGTAGCAAAACGATACTGTTCCCGCTGGCTTATTTAAATGAGATGGTTGAAATTTCTCAATTACGTTTATGCGCTAATGTAACCTATACCTAAATAGACTTAACTGCTACTGTTTAGAACATTCTTACATTCAACACAAAGCGTAAACGTACAGTCAGCAGAGAAAGCCTGAAATCAGAGGTATTAGGATTGCAGAAACAATTAGAAGGTGCAAATTCTGTCGTTACCTCCTGATCTACATGACGTCCTGCTCTCAGGAAGAAAACTGTACTAGGATAGAAGCAATAGTAGAAGGTATTGGTTTGTTGTATTGTCATGGGTCATGCTTGATTGTGTGTACGCTAAATAAAGCTTCATCTAAATAGTGATACAATTTGTTTAGCTTCAGCCTTTCAATCTTCTCTGCATGTGTTAGAGCATTCTTACATTCGACACAAAGCGTAAACGTACAGTCAGCAGAGAAAACCTGAATTAGGTATTAGAATACCAGAAACAACTAGAAGGTGATGTTACGTGCACCTCTGTTGTTACCTCCTGATGTACATCACGTCCTGCTCTCAGGAAGATAACTGTACTAGGATAGAAGCAATAGTAGGAGGGTTTGGTTTGTTGTATCGTCATGGGTCATGCTTGATTGTGTGTACACTAAACAAAGCCTCATCTAAATAGTGATACAATTTGTTTAGTTTTAGCCTTTCAATCTTCTCTGCATGTGTTAAAACATTCTTACATTCAACACAAAGCGTAAACGTACAGTCAGCAAAGAAAACCTGAATTCAGAGGCATTAGCATTGCAGAACCAATTAGAAGGTGCAAATTCTTCTGTTACCTCCTCATGTCCATGACGTCCTGCTCTATGCGCGGAGATATTGTATCGCAGAACTTTCAAGCATTTTGGGAAGGTAAGGTAGGCTATATTGGTCTGTACAGGTGTCTCTTACTTATCAGGAACGCAGGAATATAGAGAAGCTAACAGCGTACTTTTTTGTTCGTGCTTGACAGGTTGCGTTGCCATGGTATCAGTCAGTTGTATTAGGATAGTAGCAAACATGTGAAGGTGTTTCTTTTCCCTTATCAGTTTGAGACTACTTCAACTGTGACCAAACTTTATGTAGATTTGACTGCCACCGCTCTGATTTTAACGTGACAGAGTTGATTTTGACTCAAATTAAATAATATCTAGCATGTACCAACATGCTATCACGTACATACCTTAAATTTGGAACAATCAAAGTTCACACGATAATGAAGCTCATTGTTAATGATTTTAAAGGAACAATTGATAACATCAGTGCTTTAAAAATGAGGCTAAGAGGTAAATATGCTCAAAATTATTTTATTCTGTACATGATTACAGAATACACTAAGAGTTTAACTTATCAAAAATATTATCATTCAGTTTTACTTTCATTATTTCTTTCTTTGCTACTTCATTTACTTAATTCAGCCTAACCTCATTACAGTTAATCCCATCGATCTTTTCTTCCCTCTTGCACCACTTTACTCTCCCTCTACCTTCCCCCCCCCCCTCTCTCTCACTAAGATTTGGTTTACTTCTATCCTGGATGTCATAATTGATATACTAGTTCTCCCTTTTTAATATTATGTGCAAACCTACATGTCTGCAATGTTAATTCACAGAGCTAAACCTGAAAAGGAAATCCTTAAGCAACTTTTTGCAGTAGTATTACCATATTTTGATATCAATTATCATTTGCATATCATTTATCATCTCTTCGTAATTTCTTTCCTCAGAGAACTGAAATCTTATTTAACCAAAGTGAATATATCCTTCCTATGACAAAGAATATAGCGAAGTTGGTTTTTGCTATTGTCACTTAACCGGATGCTGAGGTGCTTAACTCCATTCAAGGATTTCCTTTCTGTAACTTCTCTTAATGTCCATTTCTTTTTCATTTTTCCGTCTATGCTTCAAGCTATTTTTGAATCTATGGTGCCGGACAGATGAAGCGTCGCTTGCACACTGTAAATGCTGTTCTCGACTCTGCGCGGCGCTGTTTAGTTGCTAGAGCCTCAAGCATGCATAGTGTCACATACTATGAAGCGGTTTAGCACAGATGGTATGAGTACTTCCCTAGTTGTATGGTAGTTGTAACTGCTAACGTCCAAGTGACAGGCACTTTATTTTAGCAATAATTGTATATAAACGTCAACCTTAATACTCCAGTAGGTAATATGTTGTTTTGTTTCTGGACCAAATCATAAGTTACAATGGTTGTTGTAACATTGCCTTTCAAAACTGCGAGGAGAAAGGAGGCTACCATAGTAAAACGCTTGCCTGTTGTATGAGTAAGGGCCTGGGGTTTGATTTTCCCTGGGTTAGGAGCCCTTAAAGATCCAAGATTATGTCACTCATCTGCCCGATTTCACCAACAGATGTTAAAATCGACGCTAACATATGTAACTTAACAATTGAAATAGCGCGAACAAATCTCTTAAATTTCTTGCCTTTCACCAACCTGTTTCCTGAAAATGTTAACAAACCTGTGTTAACGCCAAGAAACTTGTAAATATTACAGCTATAGAAGGCTATGGATGAGTTGTATTGTTTTCTGAACGTACTGCGATGCGCTTTTGTTTTCATTTTCGTCTGCACACATCTAAAAAAATGGTGGATGAACAAAATCATAAACAAAAGCCACGAAAAAAGTTTCTCGTCGATGGAGAAAGAATGGTTAATTGAATTGGTGACGGAGTGTAAAGATATCGTGTAAAATAGGCTAACGGATGCGGTGAATGTAAAAGAGAAAGATGTCACGTGGGAAAGAATTGGAAACCAATTTAATTCAAATGCCAGTGTCATTACTAGAAACAAGAAACATCATCTTCAGTATTACGTAAATTTAAAACGAGGTGCGAAGAAGTACAAGTGACGAGTGACTGGAACATTTCAAGACGGAAGGTGGACAGTATTATCCATATAATTTAGTGAATTATAAAATCGCAAAGTTATTAATACTTGAAGCAAAGGCAAGATCGGCGTATTCCTTTCGATGCATGCTCTAACTCAGTATTACGTAAATTTAAAATGAGGTATGAAGAAGGACAAGTGACTGGAACGTTTCAAGACGGGAGGTGGACAATGTATTATCCACATAATTCACTGAATTATAAAATGTAATGCAAGTTGTATATCTTATGCCCGATTTCACCAACAAATGTTAAGACTTAACACGAGTTTAACACCACCAGCTGTTTCTGCAGTGGCTGCACGTACATAGGGTTTTCCAAAAAGATTCCCTATCTGGTAATCTGTAACCATTCGACCAATATGATTTTGCAGCCATGTTTCGATTCCCTGGAAGTACATGTTTAGTTTCTAGCATGAATATTAAAAGTACAATAGTAGTTCGTAACATAGGGTACCCCAAATTATGCTCTCCATGGTAACCCATAATAGCGAACTCGCCATTTTTAATTTATTAGTTCTTCCCGCTCTTTTGTAATTGAACTAAGCCAAAGGACTGGAGCTATAAAGATAGTTTGATCTTAATACTATAACTTCAGCAAAGGTGTGTTTAAAACAATAAATATCTTATTATATTTGTAGACACGGATGTCAAAAGCAGGAAATAACTACAAGCAGCAAACTTCTTTCGTCAGCTCACTGCGACGCTTTCTCAAGCAGAAATGCCATGATGTAATGGCAGGATGCCCTAGATTACCAACGATTAACGAGGCAGTGTAACTGTTCATAAATAAATACTGTATAAGCTGAAATTTCAGACGCTGCATAGATAATATTGTGTGCTTCATTGCAACAACTAGAATCTTGATGTCTAAAAGGATTTAGAGAATGGTCTTTAGGTACAAGGCACATGGAGCTGAAAAGAATGATATTATACCGAAAGGGGGGATGGGTGACAATTAAATTCGCGATTCCTTAATTTATTAAATTTAATGTACAAAAAGATATTGATTTATACCTGGATACTACAAACAGTTGATATAATAATGATGATGAGATAATTTATAAACTTAAGTATGCATTCTTTATTCACCCGGTAGACAAAATTATGGAAGTTGTTAAAAGGGAAGTCTTCCAAATCTGGAACATTTAACGTTTTTAGTTCTCTTAAGATTGTGAATTTGTGTGTTCGTAAAATTAAAAGTCCAATTTGCAGAAGTTCTAAATGTTCTTGATTTCTGTAGAAATACACTTTGTGCACCTCTGATAACCGCAGAATGACGTAACGCTCACGTACGCAATCTTTAAGTCGTCTGCCGCAGGTCCACATTGCACCTCGTCTCGGCTGCTAGCACTTCTAGCCCACCATTTATAAACGATTAGCTGTTTTACGAAGGCTGGCGAAAGTTCCCGAAGCTTCACGGACCCTTGCGATGGCTATGGAATTGTCTAGACGTTTCTCTGGCCCTTCCTCTCCCCGCTCTCGTCTCAACATCATCTGCGTCAACCAGTCACCACGTGTAGGCGTGGATTAGTCGCTAGTTCGCTATCTGTCTCTTTCGCTCCCCGCTTCTCTCTCTCTCTCTCTCTCTCTCTCTCTCTCTCTCTCTCTCTCTCTCTCTCTCTCTCTCTCTCTCTCTCTCTCTCTCTCTCTCTCTCTCTCTCTCTCTCTCTCTCTCTCGCCACATATTAATCGCCTCGCGACAATATATAACGTTCACAAAGAATGAAGATGATCTCACAGTATACCACTTCATAATGGCAAGGTCAGTAAGTGCCTCAACGGGGATGGAAAACGGAATATAAATTTGCCCATTTCTAGTCCGGGGCATTAACTAGTAGCTGGCCTCTAAAAATTCGAACACCTCCTTCCACACACAATACTTTCCAGACTAAGCAATGAGTAAATACGTTATCTGTAGACCAGTACAAGTCTGAATTCTTTTCTTAGGCCCTAAATTGCCCTTAGAGGTTACGTCTTGCTTCACCCTTCTCGCATACTCATTTCTACAACAATGTAACCAAGTAGTAAAAAAACTGGTTGGCTCAAGAACTAGTTGCACACCTGAAGCTATGCTCATTCCCAGCAATTAATTTATAGATGAGCTGTATTTATTACACATCAGTTTCACTTACGGACATGTCAATATAGGTACGGTAGTAAAGCTGATGATATTGATCCAAATCCAAAATAACTAAAGGGAGTGATAAACCGAAACAAACTGACAATATGGGAGAATACAATATGGAAAAATAAGGACCGAAGTAATGAACTTTGAAAGCCCACCAGTAGATAATCTGACAAAGAGGTTCATAAGATAAGCCAGTACACTTCCTATGCAAGCCAATTTTTTTTCCTTGTTCCATTTATAACCCGCCTTTAACTGCTATGGTCATATCGGCGTCAATTTATTTGCTACAATTCTAGCATAAGCCATGGTTAGCACTGAGCTTCAAAACTTTCAAATGTGCTACTCATTAACTCCCGATAGCTAAAAGAAATCACTCTGAACCCCAGGAGTGTAAATAAATTACTGAGTGAAAACTACAGCTGCATAAGGCTACCATTAACTTTGATTGGGAAATTCTCTAAGAGGTACATACAGATGTTGACAGAGGTTTCTATACAGTCTGTTTGCAACAACATATGACTATCGCATGATAGCATAAACTAACGCCCAAAACCTTAAACTGGAGAACATCATGCTTACGGAGCTAATATATACATATTGTTCGTATATACAGAAAAATGACTCAAATTAAATGAGTCTGATTCAAAGAATGGCTTTTGTTACGTGAAAGGTGACACTCTGTTGATGGGATTAACAGCTCTTGAAAAATGTCCTGTGAAAAACTGAATGAAGCACTGTATCAATCTCTTCTTGATTAACTTTTAATTTTATCATAGCAAAGAAAGTCCCAGGGAATGCACAGGGGAAAATTGCCATTCCAATACCCTCTCTGGTGGTAGTTTGACATTCAAGTAATTTCAGTTGCAGCCCATTCAAAAACTTTGACACCTACTTGTGTGAATAAACGTTCTTGACTTTAGTGTACTGAATGAATTCCTTTTGTGTAGGGTGTATGTTTTATGAGTAATTCTGCTCCTTGTGTAGTATGCATTCCATCACATTCACCACCTTGAAACAGATAAGGGTAGCACATTCCTGTCAGGGACTTTCTTTCAGTTGGCAAACAGTAGGTAGGTATTGCTCGGATTAACATCAAGTCATGAGTTCTTACAATTATGCTTTATTATCAAGATTGTAATTGCTGTTTTGTAGAATCTCTGGGGCAGCCCCATTGTAGACTTGACATGAAGTAACCTAAAATTTTGCCAATGTTTCTTCAGCAGTGGAATAAGGAAGTTAACAGAAAGATGGACATTCTGTACCAATTCATCTTCGGTCATTTCAACATGGATCTCAGCAACTGACAAATGCAGTACCTGCGAACAAAATGTAGTTTATAAAACAGTTAACAGAAATTTAACAGTGAGTTTCCTGTCAATGCAACCTAATGTGAGAAGGATTTTAACCCAGTATAAGCAGAAAGATAAGTTCATAGCAGTTGAAAAGTTTTTGCGACAAAGGGGCATGACAGAACCAAGTATCTTCGAGACAATTAAAAAGCAACTTTGTACATGCTGGTATCTACTCAGCACTATTTGGAACTTCAAATTTCACATTTTGTGTAATTCTGATAAAGAACTACCGCTTGACCCAGATTTGTATCTTGTAATCTTTGGGTTGTGGACAAAACTTCACTAGTTTCAGCAATATAGCATTGTATATTTTCAAAAAAGTAAATTGTATATTGCGAACGACCAACTGTCATATTTACAGTTGCTTCGATTGATCTGTATTTATAGATAAATGGTTGAAACTAATGTCTCCAGCATTAGAGGGATGCACATAATCAGTGCAGCTGTATCATTCAGCCAACCAACACATGTTCTGTTTATGCCTGATTCTATTAGCAGTTATATTTTTACTGCAGCTCATGTTCAAATGGTTCTGAATTTACAGTATTTATACACGCTATTCATTATTTGACTGTATCAAATATGCAATGTAGTAACAAACTATATATTTCCACTCTTGCTTTAGAATTTCACACCCTAAACCGTTGTGCTGCATGAAATATTGACATCCATGTACACGTGACTGTTAGACTACATTAAATAATTATTTAGTCATCCGCCCCAAACAAGCCATCTACCATGTGAACAGCATTGTCTCCAACTTCTACTGCGACAATATTTGGAGAAACTTTCTTTTGTGCGATGCGAGAATATTTTCTAAGTCCAAAGATGCGCATATGCACAAGCAGACAAACAGCTGGTTTTTGCATTGCAGCCAACAAGAGGGAGATATGTAACACTTGTAGCCAACCTCTGCAAAAATGCCCCAGACACCTGCGGTCCCGGCCATGTCGTACAAATTGATGAATGCAGAATAGGATGTTATAAGTTTCATCGTGGGCCCCTCATAGAGACTAACTGGATCTTGGGAATAATCAACGTGGAAACAAATGAGTTGTGGATGACGACATGACCCAACAACAGTAGGGATGCAAATATGCTCTACAACCTAATTGCAGAGCACGTAGAGTTCACCAGAACCATTCACACCAATTCGTGGAAGGGATACTATGGGTTTGCTGTGCACCTCGCAGTAAATCACTCAGTGCAATTTGTCGAGCCAGTGACAAATGTACACAGAAATAACAGTCATGCTGGCAAGGGCTACGGCATCGTCTAACAAGGGACAGCATTCGTAAAAACAGTGTGGACGCTCATATTTCTAAGTATTTGTGGCACAATGACTGCAAAAGCCGGTAAGCAGACCCATTTCAGGTACTAAGTGAAGACATTAGGCACATCTACCCTGTAGTGTAACAATGTTTAGCATAATTAGTTAGCTAGTTGGTGAAAATTAGGGACTATTGCATGTGTTTAGTGTTTAGATTTAGGTACCACTTTGAGTTTGTCTGCTAGATAGTGTAATTTCGAAACAACTAACACTGTTGGCAGCATTGTAGTTCAGTGGAGAAACAAGCATAGTCTGGCTGCACTGAATTCTTCAATATCGGTACATTACACATTAAGTAAATAAACAATAAATGTTAAAAGAGTGCTCTCCAACATGAAATTGCACTAAATAGTAAAATTCTATTAAAAATAATTGTTGTATATAAAAACATCAAAAAGTGTGAAGAAATTAGAGAAAAATCCCGCTTTGCATATTAGAAACAAGAGCCCAATATTTAACTGTTTGTTTCATAACTACCTTCAATTACTGAAGCAATATCTTACAATGATGCACCAGGTGACTTGACACATGCTTCCATAGAACAAATTTTTGCTCCAACAACACTGGTTACAGTACTAATATTTTAACCCCATTGTATCAACGATAAATAGGAAAATTTATTACATTATTGCTTAGTGCCCATCTCTTACACCTACGGCCACTGCAGATGGTATGAGTAGGGGAGGATATGTATCTGGGAATAAACGTAACATTCTGAGTAGTCCTCTTTATATCAATTTACTGTTGCTTAAAACAAAATATATCACACACTTCATATTCTTTAGTTTTAAACTTAATACATGTCTTCACAAGGAAAGCTGAGAATGATATAAAATTCCAATCAGGGCAAAAGTGAACATTTATTTTCGAGATCCTTCATCACCAGTAAAACACAATGTTATTCTGGTATTTCTGGACTCGGCAGCAAATACAATAAAGTTATTTATTTCAGCTTATCCAGAAGCGCACATTTTAAAAACTATTCAAGAGATTCAGCAAAAGCTTCTAATATTATTAGAATAATTATAACTATTATTAAAATAATTATATAATAATTTCTTCAGTCTCAAATTACTTTGTGTTATGTATATTACCTTCTTCATTTGAAACCTTATGGTTGCCTTTACTTCATCTATTTTTGCCATCTTTGCCTCTTGATGAGACAGCAAACCAGGGAACTTTCCAGCCTTATTCAGACCAGGTCCAAGAAGACGTGGTATCTGCTTAATGAGGGCTTCACTGGCCAAGAAAGCATCATACTTTTTTGCTGAAATACAACAATATTGGAATGTTAATTTTTCAAGAATGTCGGTCTTTGGTAGACAGTTCTGATTCAAATTCTCTTAATATAGTGATACAGTAGTGCACACATTGACTTCTTTCTCTGAGAAATCTTACCCACAATTTGGAATTAGGTTAGGAATAGGAACATTATATTAAGTCAGCATTATCAAACCAAAGTAAAAATAAAAGGAAAAGACAAAATTTTTGTTCAAATATCCTGGTGGTATTGTGCAACACAGATACAAATTTCGGAACATTGAGAAAAGCTTAACCTTGGAAATATATGGTTAGCAAACTAACCAGGGTGTACATTTTAGCTTTAACATTCCTTTATAAACTGCATAAATTAGTACTCAATTATTAATTTCAACTTGAAAGAAACTTGCACTAGTAAGCATATAATTTTTTTTTAAATTAACGTCCTCCAAATTTGCCACATGGGACAATAATAGCAAACTCTGTAATACTATAGCTATATCCGAGTAACTTGTGGAAACTTTTCTGTATACAATACCAGTTAGAAGTTTGTGGACACAGTGAAAGTAATATAATCAATTTCAAATACAATTTAGTCTTCATCTTGAGCTATATTACATTTCTTGTATGCTGATTTGTTTTTTAATCAGAAATTCTATTGATAAATAACAGTTATCTCTCGTAAAACTATTTCATATTGCAAACATCATTACTTTACCTCATTGTAATTTGGTTATGCATATTTTTGCAAATGATTAATAGTTGGAGTGAAATATAAAACTCAGTGTCTACATACAAAACTGCACTGCTACTACTGTCCTAGTGTTTTGTAGTGCTTCCTTTTTAGTATTATTTTGTTCATTTGATAAACAATACAACCCTATAAAATATATACAAATGTAACAACTTGTAGCTTAAAACTTCACTTATCTTATAGGAGATTATGAAAGTTTTTGGTTATCTTTGTTGAACGTGACCTTGACAGAATTGTTGGCTGATGAGAGATTTTCTCACGAAATTGAGATCCTGGTTAATTTATAAGAAAACTTTCATTTTTTATTAGATAAGTGAAGTTTAACGTTAAAATTTTTATATTTGTATATTATGTAGAAAATGAAGCTAGCTACAGTGAGGCATTGAATATTATACAAATATAACTATTTGTAACAAAAACTTCACTTAAGAAAGAAGAATTAACACCAAGTTAAGTGAAGTTTTTGTTACAAATTGTAATATTTGAATAAATTTGTTTCCTTTACTGTTAATAGCGTCATATGTTAGGTACCTATAAAATATATTACAGAATGAAGTAAAATGGAAAAGCAGTCATATCAAGTACTTAACTAAAATTAAAAGTACGCATAGCTTAAAGAATGCATTTCAATTCTTAGTTCCAGTTCTGTGTAGTATCACTTATGGTCAAATTTAAATTACTTTAGGATCTTGACAGTTCCTTCAAAGGTTAAGGAAGGGAAAGTTTCTATGGCAAGTGAGCACACCTCTTAGGCCACAGCAGTAGCTTAAACCAATTAAGACAAGCCATTCGCCCTCCACCCACTTATCTTAGTTCTGCCAAGATGTCACTGTGTTCTCACGTAACGCACACATGTAAAGCGTAAATATTGCTTACTTCATTCTTTCACCATGCATAATCTCAGCATACTTAATTGTTTGGTTTACTTTAGCTTTTATAAAAGCTGGTTTCTTAGTTGTTTAGCCATTTTATAGATCATAAGCATTTTAGTCTTATCGGCTGAAGAATACAATGCCACCACTAAAAAAGGAGGTAAACCAAGAATTCCCTCACACAATAACAAATACACAAATGTATGCACTATGCAAACAAGGGAATTCTATACGCCGTGTGAATATTTTGATAAAAAAAGAGAACAGTTAGCTACTGCTATCTTCCTTAAGGCAATACACAGCTGAACATTCTAAGCCTTCAGTAATATATGTGTATTAAGCCTACAGTAAGTACACAAATTAAAATGCATGTTCTGAATTTCTTTCGAAAATACTTTTGTACTTTCTAACCTCATATGGCATAGAGAAAGTATATGTTCTAAAAACAGTTCTATTGGTGTGTTCAGAAAATTTTAGTAAACATACCTTTAAGGCCAAAATATATTAGGTTTCTCTTGCTTATTCTCAATCCTGGCTTTCTAAAAACACTCCAAAACAGAACCATTATGAAAAAAATTCAAACACAGCTGAACATCTTTAGCACTGCCTCAGTTTCTTTCTTTTTATAATTTACGTCCTCCAAGATAAGTCATATAGGGCGATGAATGGAAGGGTGAAATGATGCTCAAATGAGCCCAGGATACAAGGAGCTGAGAGTTACCAGACATTCGTCTTGTAGGATAAAGGTAAATCCTGAGAAAAAACCTTATCCAGGTTCCTTACCCTGACCGAGATTCAAGCTTGGGATCTCTTGAACGTGAGGCAGACATGCTACCATCTACACTACGGAGGCGGGCACCTCAGTTTCACCTGCTTATGGTCTTAACAGGTTATCGTTCAAGACTGTTCCCATGTGTTAGAAATATAAATGACAAGTTCATTTAGGTAGTTTTGGCGCTCTTCTAATCATTGCACATGCCAGCAGCAACAAAGATTTCCCCACCACCCGTAATTCATGGCAGCTGTCAGGATATTTATGTAATTTTAATTTTACTGATGCTGAACTTAATTTGTATTACAGTGAGATGCCTTGCATCTCACAGCTATAATACAAATAGTTGTAGATCAACCTACCTAAATTTTTAACCAACTTTTTGTTCTTATTGAGCTTTTTCAAGGTTTTCATGTCCATGTAAGGCACATCATTTGCCTTAGCCTCATCACAATGCTGCTGGTCTCCTAGGATACATACTTGCATCTTTGTCTAGGAATATGTTTTAGCCTGAAAATTGAAGAACAAATTATTTTCTATACATAATGCATTATCAAAGATGAACATATATATCAACAATCTAAGTAACTCATGCCATTCTGTCATGTTCTGCTCTCAGGTTATCTACATTTGTTTTCAGATAATACATGCTTTTTTATAAACATCATAGAGCATTTATTCGAGCTGTGCCAAATCAAATACAATGTGCTGGAACCCATTTATCTCTTTACACCTATCACTTCTAAAATCTATTTACAGTTTTCAACGCTTGCCGTTTTGAACTTCTTGATTAATTAAGTAAACCTCTATTTATAAAATTAAGAATTATGACTGTGATAAATGTATATATTTATAATACTCTCATCTATGTAAAAAGTAACTTAACCGACCAGCTATTCAGGCAGGATATTCATAACTATAATACTAGGTTTTATTATAAACTCAATATACCATATCAGAGATTAACTAAAACCTCTAAGAGCTTTGAAGTATTGGGCATTAAACTATATAATCAATTACCTTTAGAATTAACTTAATTATCAGGTAATACATTTAAATGCAAATTATATGAATGGTTAGTTTCCAAACCTTATTATTCAATACAGGAATACTTTAACAGGTGTAGTTAAACTTTGGCTTATGTCATGAAGTATTCTTATTTCCTCATTTTATTTTAAGTCTCTATATTTGTATATCTAATGTAAGTATTTTATTGATTTTTTTTATCTTCACTGTATTATAACTGTATTAATTTGTACTCTATTTTTGACTTTGTCTATTGCTGTAATAAGCTTAACGACAATAAATCATTATGCTAAGATTTCTGGACAGCACAAAATTGCTTAAAATGTTAAGAAAACTGAGTGACTTCTTTACAAAAGGACTTACACCAAATGAAATTAAACAGCAATTGGATAGCACATATGGTGAACCAGCCCCTCATTTCAACTGTAAAATGGGCCTAATTTTTTCAAATGCATTGAAAAAGCATTAACAAACAGGTTGCATTATGAAGCGAAGGTGTGCTATGCAACCAGATGTGAGATGGATTTTAAGCCAGTATAAGCAGTTGAAAAGTTTTTGCGACAAAGGGGCATGACAGAACCAAATATCTTCAAGACAATTAAAAACCAGTTTTTGTACATGCTGGTATCTACTCAGCACTATTTGGGACCCCAATTACACATTCTGTGTAATTCTGATAAAGAACTACCACTTGACCCAGATTTGTATCTTGTAATCTTTGGTTTGTGGACAAAAATTCACTAGTTTCAGCAATATAGCATTGTATATATTCAAAATAGTAAACTTGTATATTGCGAACGACCAACTGTCATATTTACAGTTGCTTCGTTTGATCTGTATTTATAGATAAATGGTTGAAACTAATGTCTCCAGCATTAGAGGGATGCACATAATCAGAGCAGCTGTATCATTCAGCCAACCAACACATGTTCTGTTTATGCCTGATTCTAATAGCAGTTATATCTTTTATTGCAGCTCATGTTCGAATGGTTCAGAATTTACAGTATTTATACACGCTATTCATTTCTTGAACGTATCAAATAAGCAATTTAGTAACAAACTATGTATTTCCACTCTTGCTTTAGAATTTCACAACCTTAACCGTTGTGCTGCATGAAATATTGACATCCATGTACACGTGACTGTTAGAATACATTAAATATTTATTTAGTCATCCTCCCCACGCAAGCCATCTACCATGTGAACAGCATTGTCTCCAACTACTATTGCAACAATATTTGGAGAAACCTTCTTTTGTGCGATGCGAGAATATTTTCTAAGTCCAAAGATGCGCATATGCACAAGAAACGAACAGCTGGTTTTGGCATTGCAGCCAACAAGAGGGAGATATGTAACACTTGTAGCCAACCTCTGCAAAAATGCCACAGACACCTGCGGTCCCGGCCATGTCGTACAAATTGATGAATGCAGAATAGGATGTTATAAGTTTCATCGTGGGCCCGTCATAGAGGGCAACTGGATCTTGGGAATAATCAACGTGGAAACAAATGAGGTGCTGATGACAACATGACCCATTAGCAGCAGGGATGCAAATATGCTCTACAACCTAATTGCAGAGCACGTAGAATTCACCAGCACCATTCACACCAATTCGTGGAAGGGATACTATGGGTTGATGGCTAGAGGGTTTGCTGTGCACCTCGCAGTAAATCACTCAGCGCAATTTGTCGAGCCAGTGACAAATGTACACAGAAATAACAGTCATGCTGGCAAGGACTACGGCATCGTATAACAAGGGACAGCATTCGTAAAAACAGTGTGGACGCTCATATTTCTAAGTATTTGTGGCACAATGACTGCAAAAGCCGGTCAGCAGACCCATTTCAGGAATTAAGTGAAGACAATAGGCAAATCTACCCTGTAGTGTAACAATGTTGAGCATAATTAGAGAGCAAGTTGGTGAAAATTAGGGACTAGTGCATGTGCTTAGTGTTTAGATTTAGGTACCACTTTGAGTTTGTCTGCTAGATAGTGTAATTTCGAAACAACTAAGACTGTTGGCAGCATTGTGTTCAGTGGAGAAACAAGCATATTCTGGCTGCACTGAATTCTTCAATATCGGTAGATTACACATTAAGTAAATAAACAATAAATGTTAAAAGAGAGCCCTCCAACATGAAATTGCACTAAATAGTAAAATTTTATTAAAAATAATTGTTGTATATAAAAACATCAAAAAGTGTGAAGAAATTAGAGAAAACTCCCCGCTTTGCATATTAGAAACAAGAGCCCAATATTTAACTGTTTGTTTCATAACTACCTTCAATTACTGAAGAAATATCTTAAAATGATGCACCAGGTGACTTGACACATGCTTCCATAGAACAAATTTTTGCTCCAACAACACTGGTTACAGTACTAATATTTTAACCCTATTTTATCAACGATAAATAGGAAAATTTATTACATTCTTGCTTAGATCCCATCTCCTACAGAGACGGCCACTGCAGGTGGTATGAGTAGGGGAGGATATATATCTGGGAATAAACGTAACATTCTGAGTAGTCCTCTTTATTTCAATTTACTATTGCTTAAAACAAAATATATCACACACTTCATATTCTTTAGTTTTAAACTTAATACATGTCTTCACAAGGAAAGCTGAGAAGGATATAAAATTCCAATCAGGGCAAAGGTGAACATTTATTTTCGAGATCTTTCAACACCAGTAAAACACAATGTTATTCTGGTATTTCTGGACTCGGCAGCAAATACAATAAAGTTATTTATTTCAGCTTATCCAGAAGCGCACATTTTAAAAATTATTCAAGAGTTTCAGCAGAAGCTTCTAATATTATTAGAATAATGATAACTATTATTACAATAATTATATAATATTTTCTTCAGCCTCAAATTACTTTGTGTTATGTATATTACCTTCTTCATTTGAAACTTTATGGTTGCCTTTACTTCATCTATTTTTGCCATCAGTGCCTCTTGATGAGACAGCAAACCAGGGAACTTTCCAGCCTTATTCAGACCAGGTCCAAGAAGACGTGATATCTGCTTAGTGAGGGTTTCACTGGCCAAGAAAGCGTCATACTTTTTTGCTGAAATACAACAATATTGGAATGTTAATTTTTCAGGAAGGACGATCTTTGGTAGACAGTTCTGATTCAAATTCTCTTAATATAGTGATACAGTAGTGCACACATTGACTTCTTTCTCTGAGAAATCTTACCCACAATTTGGAATTAGGTTAAGAATAGGAACATTATATTAAGTCAGCATTATCAAACCAAAGTAAAAATAAAAGGAAAAGACAAAATCATTGTTCAAATATCCTGGTGGTATTGTGCAACAAAGATACAAATTTCGGAACATTGAGAACAGCTTATCCTTGGAAATAAATGGTTAGCAAACTAACCAGGGTGTACATTTTAGCTTTAACATTGCTTTATAAACTGCATAAATTAGTACTCAATTATTAATTTCCACTTGAAAGGAACTTGCACTAGTAAACATATAATTTTTTTTAAATTAACGTCCTGCAAATTTGCCATATGGGACAATAATAGCAAACTCTGAAATACTATAGCTATATCCGAGTAACTTGTGGAAACTTTTCTGTATACAATACCAGTTAGAAGTTTGTGGACACAGTGAAAGTAATATAATCAATTTCAAATACAATTTAGTCTTCATCTTGAGCTATATTACATTTGTTATATGCTGATTTGTTTTTTTAATCAGAAATTCTATTGATAAATAACAGCTATCTCTCCTAAAACTATTTCATATTGCAAACTTCATTACGTTACCTCATTGTAATTTGGTTGTACATAATTTGTGTATTATTAATAGTTGGAGTGAAATATAAAACTCAGTGTCTACATACAAAACTGCACTGTTACTACTGTCCTAGTGTTTTGTAGTGCTTCCTTTTTAGTATTATTTTGTTCCTTTGATAAACAATACAACCCTATAAAATATATACAAATGTAACAATTTGTTACTTAAAACTTCGCTTATCTTATAGGAGATTATGAGAGTTTTTAGTTAACTTTGTTGAACGTGACGTTGACAGAATTGTTGGCTGATGAGAGATTTTTTCACGAAATTGAGATCCTGGTTAATTTATAAGAAAACTTTCATTTTTTATTAGATAAGTATATTTTTAAGTTAAAATTATTATATTTGTATATTATATAGAAAATGAAGCTAGCTACAGTGAAGCATTGAACATTATACAAATATAACTATTTGTAACAAAAACTTCACTTAAGAATGAAGAATTAAAACAAATATTAAAAGCAGAAGCATTAACACAAAGTTAAGTGAAGTTTTTGTTACAAATTGTTATATTTGAATTAATTTGTTTACTTTACTGTAAATAGCTTCATATTTTAGGTACCTATAAAATATATTACAGAATGAAGTAAAATGGAAAAGCAGTCATATCAAGTACTTAACTAAAATTAAAAGTACGCATAGCTTAAAGAATGCATTTCAATTCTTAGTTCCAGTTCTGTGTAGTATCACTTATGGTCAAATTTAAATTACTTTAGGATCTTGACAGTTCCTTCAAAGGTTAAGGGAGGGAAAGTTTCTATGGCGAGTGAGCACACCTCTTAGGCCACACCAGTAGCTTAAACCAATTAAGACAAGCCATTCGCCCTCCACCCACTTATCTTAGTTCTGCCAAAATGTCACTGTGTTGTCACGTAACGCACACATGTAAAGCGTAAATATTGCTTACTTAATTCTTTCACCATGCATAATCTCAGCATACCTAATTGTTTGGTTTACTTTAGCTTTTATAAAAGCTGGTTTCTTAATTGTTTAGTCATTTCATAGATCATAACCATTTTAGTCTTATTGGCTGAAGAATACAATGCCACCACTAAAAAAGGAGGTAAACCAAGAATTCCCTCGCACAAGAACAAATACTCAAAAGTATGCACTACGCAAACAAGGGAATTCTGCACATTGAGTGAATATTTTGATAAAAAAAGAGAAAAGGTAGCTACTGCTATCTTCCTTAAGGCAATACACAGCTGAACATTCTAAACCTTCAGTAATATATGTGTATTAAGCCTACAGTAAGTACACAAATTAAAATGCATGTTCTGAATTTGTTTTGAAAATACTTTTGTACTTTCTTATCTCATATGGCACAGAGAAAGTAGATGTTCTAAAAGCAGTTCTATTGGTGTGTTCAGAAAATTTTAGTAAACTTACATTTAATGCCAAAAGCTATTAGGTTTCTCTTGCTTATTCTCAATCCTGGCTTTCTAAAAACACTCCAAAACAGAACCATTATGAAAAAAATTCAAACACAGCTGAACATCTTTAGCACTGCCTCAGTTTCTTTCTTTTTATAATTTACGTCCTCCAAGATAAGTCATATAGGGCGATGAATGGAAGGGTGAAATGATGCTCAAATGAGCCCAGGATCCAAGGAGCTGAGAGTTACCAGACATTCGTCTTGTAGGATAAGGGAACATCCTGAGAAAAACCTTATCCAGGTTACTCAACCTGACCAAGATTCAAGCTCGGGATCTCTTGAACGTGAGGCAGACATGCTACCATCTACACTACTGAGGCGGGCACCTCAGTTTCACCTGCTTATTGTCTTAACAGGTTATCGTTCAAGACTGTTCCCATGTGTTAGAAATATAAATGTCAAGTTCATTTAGTTAGTTTTGGCGCTCTTCTAATCATTGCACCTGCCAGCAGCAACAAAGATTTCCCCAGCACCCGTAATTCATGGCAGCTGTCAGGATCCTTATGTAATTTTAATTTTACTGATGCTGAACTTAATTTGTATTACAGTGAGGTGCCTTGCATCTCACAGCTATAATACAAATAGTTGTAGGGACAACCTACCTAAATTTTTAACCAACTTTTTGTTCTTATTGAGCTTTTTCAAGGCTCTCACGTCCATGTAAGGCACATCATTTGCCTTAGCCTCATCACAATGCTGCTGGTCTCCTAGGATACAAACTTGCATCTTTCGTCTAGGAATATGTTTTAGCCTGAAAATTGAAAAACAAATTATTTTCTATACATAATGCATTATCAAAGATGAACATATATGTCAGCAATCTAAGTAACTCATGCCATTCTGTCATGTTCTGCTCTCAGGTGATCTACATTTGTTTTCAGATAATACATGCTTTTTTATAAACATCACAGAGCATTTATTCGAGCTGTGCCAAATCAAATACAATGTGCTGGAACCCATTTATCTCTTTACACCATTGACTTCTAAAATCTATTTGCACGTTTCAATGCTTGCCGTTTTGAACTTCTTGGCTAATTAAGTAAACCTCTAAGTATAAAATTAAGAATTATGACTTTGATAAATGTATATATTTATAATACTCTTATCTGTGTAAAAAGTAACTTAACCGACCAGCTATTCAGACAGAATATTCATAATTATAATACTAGGTTTAATTATAAACTCAATATACCATATCAGAGACTAACTAAAAGTTCTAACAGCTTTGAAGTATTGGGCATTAAACTATATAACCAATTACCTTTAGAATTAACTGAATTATCAGGTAATACATTTAAATGCAAATTATATGAATGGTTAGTTTCCATACCTTATTATTCAATACAGGAATACTTTAACAGGTGTAGTTAAACTTTGGCTTATGTCATGAAGTATTCTTATTTCCTCATTTTATTTTAAGTCTCTATATTTGTATATCTAATGTAAGTATTTTCTTGATTTTTTTTATCTTCACTGTATTATAACTGTATTAATTTGCACTCTATTTTTGACTTTGTCTATTGCTGTAATAAGCTTAAAGACAATAAATCATTATGCTAAGATTTCTGGACACCACAAAATTGCTTAAAATGTCAAGAAAACTGAGTGACTTCTTTACAAAAGGACTTACACCAAATGAAATTAAACAGCAATTGGATAGCACATATGGTGAACCAGCCCCTCATTTCAACTGTAAAATGGGCCTAATTTTTTCAAATGCATTGAAAAAGCATTAACAAACAGGTTGCATTATGAAGCGAAGGTGTGCTATGCAACCAGATGTGAGATGGATTTTAAGCCAGTATAAGCAGTTGAAAAGTTTTTGCGACAAAGGGGCATGACAGAACCAAGTATCTTCAAGACAATTAAAAACCAGTTTTTGTACATGCTGGTATCTACTCAGCACTATTTGGGACCCCAATTACACATTCTGTGTAATTCTGATAAAGAACTACCACTTGACCCAGATTTGTATCTTGTAATCTTTGGTTTGTGGACAAAAATTCACTAGTTTCAGCAATATAGCATTGTATATATTCAAAAAAGTAAACTTGTATATTGCGAACGACCAACTGTCATATTTACAGTTGCTTCGTTTGATCTGTATTTATAGATAAATGGTTGAAACTAATGTCTCCAGCATTAGAGGGATGCACATAATCAGAGCAGCTGTATCATTCAGCCAACCAACACATGTTCTGTTTATGCCTGATTCTAATAGCAGTTATATCTTTTATTGCAGCTCATGTTCGAATGGTTCAGAATTTACAGTATTTATACACGCTATTCATTTCTTGAACGTATCAAATAAGCAATTTAGTAACAAACTATGTATTTCCACTCTTGCTTTAGAATTTCACAACCTTAACCGTTGTGCTGCATGAAATATTGACATCCATGTACACGTGACTGTTAGAATACATTAAATATTTATTTAGTCATCCTCCCCAAGCAAGCCATCTACCATGTGAACAGCATTGTCTCCAACTACTATTGCAACAATATTTGGAGAAACCTTCTTTTGTGCGATGCGAGAATATTTTCTAAGTCCAAAGATGCACATATGCACAAGAAACGAACAGCTGGTTTTGGCATTGCAGCCAACAAGAGGGAGATATGTAACACTTGTAGCCAACCTCTGCAAAAATGCCACAGACACCTGCGGTCCCGGCCATGTCGTACAAATTGATGAATGCAGAATAGGATGTTATAAGTTTCATCGTGGGCCCGTCATAGAGGGCAACTGGATCTTGGGAATAATCAACGTGGAAACAAATGAGGTGCTGATGACAACATGACCCATTAGCAGCAGGGATGCAAATATGCTCTACAACCTAATTGCAGAGCACGTAGAATTCACCAGCACCATTCACACCAATTCGTGGAAGGGATACTATGGGTTGATGGCTAGAGGGTTTGCTGTGCACCTCGCAGTAAATCACTCAGCGCAATTTGTCGAGCCAGTGACAAATGTACACAGAAATAACAGTCATGCTGGCAAGGACTACGGCATCGTATAACAAGGGACAGCATTCGTAAAAACAGTGTGGACGCTCATATTTCTAAGTATTTGTGGCACAATGACTGCAAAAGCCGGTCAGCAGACCCATTTCAGGAATTAAGTGAAGACAATAGGCAAATCTACCCTGTAGTGTAACAATGTTGAGCATAATTAGAGAGCAAGTTGGTGAAAATTAGGGACTAGTGCATGTGCTTAGTGTTTAGATTTAGGTACCACTTTGAGTTTGTCTGCTAGATAGTGTAATTTCGAAACAACTAAGACTGTTGGCAGCATTGTGTTCAGTGGAGAAACAAGCATATTCTGGCTGCACTGAATTCTTCAATATCGGTAGATTACACATTAAGTAAATAAACAATAAATGTTAAAAGAGAGCCCTCCAACATGAAATTGCACTAAATAGTAAAATTTTATTAAAAATAATTGTTGTATATAAAAACATCAAAAAGTGTGAAGAAATTAGAGAAAACTCCCCGCTTTGCATATTAGAAACAAGAGCCCAATATTTAACTGTTTGTTTCATAACTACCTTCAATTACTGAAGAAATATCTTAAAATGATGCACCAGGTGACTTGACACATGCTTCCATAGAACAAATTTTTGCTCCAACAACACTGGTTACAGTACTAATATTTTAACCCTATTTTATCAACGATAAATAGGAAAATTTATTACATTCTTGCTTAGATCCCATCTCCTACAGAGACGGCCACTGCAGGTGGTATGAGTAGGAGAGGATATATATCTGGGAATAAACGTAACATTCTGAGTAGTCCTCTTTATTTCAATTTACTATTGCTTAAAACAAAATATATCACACACTTCATATTCTTTAGTTTTAAACTTAATACATGTCTTCACAAGGAAAGCTGAGAAGGATATAAAATTCCAATCAGGGCAAAGGTGAACATTTATTTTCGAGATCTTTCAACACCAGTAAAACACAATGTTATTCTGGTATTTCTGGACTCGGCAGCAAATACAATAAAGTTATTTATTTCAGCTTATCCAGAAGCGCACATTTTAAAAATTATTCAAGAGTTTCAGCAGAAGCTTCTAATATTATTAGAATAATGATAACTATTATTACAATAATTATATAATATTTTCTTCAGCCTCAAATTACTTTGTGTTATGTATATTACCTTCTTCATTTGAAACTTTATGGTTGCCTTTACTTCATCTATTTTTGCCATCAGTGCCTCTTGATGAGACAGCAAACCAGGGAACTTTCCAGCCTTATTCAGACCAGGTCCAAGAAGACGTGATATCTGCTTAGTGAGGGTTTCACTGGCCAAGAAAGCGTCATACTTTTTTGCTGAAATACAACAATATTGGAATGTTAATTTTTCAGGAAGGACGATCTTTGGTAGACAGTTCTGATTCAAATTCTCTTAATATAGTGATACAGTAGTGCACACATTGACTTCTTTCTCTGAGAAATCTTACCCACAATTTGGAATTAGGTTAGGAATAGGAACATTATATTAAGTCAGCATTATCAAACCAAAGTAAAAATAAAAGGAAAAGACAAAATCATTGTTCAAATATCCTGGTGGTATTGTGCAACAAAGATACAAATTTCGGAACATTGAGAACAGCTTATCCTTGGAAATAAATGGTTAGCAAACTAACCAGGGTGTACATTTTAGCTTTAACATTGCTTTATAAACTGCATAAATTAGTACTCAATTATTAATTTCAACTTGAAAGGAACTTGCACTAGTAAACATATAATTTTTTTTAAATTAACGTCCTGCAAATTTGCCATATGGGACAATAATAGCAAACTCTGAAATACTATAGCTATATCCGAGTAACTTGTGGAAACTTTTCTGTATACAATACCAGTTAGAAGTTTGTGGACACAGTGAAAGTAATATAATCAATTTCAAATACAATTTAGTCTTCATCTTGAGCTATATTACATTTCTTATATGCTGATTTGTTTTTTTAATCAGAAATTCTATTGATAAATAACAGCTATCTCTCCTAAAACTATTTCATATTGCAAACTTCATTACGTTACCTCATTGTAATTTGGTTGTACATAATTTGTGTATTATTAATAGTTGGAGTGAAATATAAAACTCAGTGTCTACATACAAAACTGCACTGTTACTACTGTCCTAGTGTTTTGTAGTGCTTCCTTTTTAGTATTATTTTGTTCCTTTGATAAACAATACAACCCTATAAAATATATACAAATGTAACAATTTGTTACTTAAAACTTCGCTTATCTTATAGGAGATTATGAGAGTTTTTAGTTAACTTTGTTGAACGTGACGTTGACAGAATTGTTGGCTGATGAGAGATTTTTTCACGAAATTGAGATCCTGGTTAATTTATAAGAAAACTTTCATTTTTTATTAGATAAGTATATTTTTAAGTTAAAATTATTATATTTGTATATTATATAGAAAATGAAGCTAGCTACAGTGAAGCATTGAACATTATACAAATATAACTATTTGTAACAAAAACTTCACTTAAGAATGAAGAATTAAAACAAATATTAAAAGCAGAAGCATTAACACAAAGTTAAGTGAAGTTTTTGTTACAAATTGTTATATTTGAATAAATTTGTTTACTTTACTGTAAATAGCTTCATATTTTAGGTACCTATAAAATATATTACAGAATGAAGTAAAATGGAAAAGCAGTCATATCAAGTACTTAACTAAAATTAAAAGTACGCATAGCTTAAAGAATGCATTTCAATTCTTAGTTCCAGTTCTGTGTAGTATCACTTATGGTCAAATTTAAATTACTTTAGGATCTTGACAGTTCCTTCAAAGGTTAAGGGAGGGAAAGTTTCTATGGCGAGTGAGCACACCTCTTAGGCCACACCAGTAGCTTAAACCAATTAAGACAAGCCATTCGCTCTCCACCCACTTATCTTAGTTCTGCCAAAATGTCACTGTGTTGTCACGTAACGCACACATGTAAAGCGTAAATATTGCTTACTTAATTCTTTCACCATGCATAATCTCAGCATACCTAATTGTTTGGTTTGCTTTAGCTTTTATAAAAGCTGGTTTCTTAATTGTTTAGTCATTTCATAGATCATAACCATTTTAGTCTTATTGGCTGAAGAATACAATGCCACCACTAAAAAAGGAGGTAAACCAAGAATTCCCTCGCACAAGAACAAATACTCAAAAGTATGCACTACGCAAACAAGGGAATTCTGCACATTGAGTGAATATTTTGATAAAAAAAGAGAAAAGGTAGCTACTGCTATCTTCCTTAAGGCAATACACAGCTGAACATTCTAAACCTTCAGTAATATATGTGTATTAAGCCTACAGTAAGTACACAAATTAAAATGCATGTTCTGAATTTGTTTTGAAAATACTTTTGTACTTTCTTATCTCATATGGCACAGAGAAAGTAGATGTTCTAAAAGCAGTTCTATTGGTGTGTTCAGAAAATTTTAGTAAACTTACATTTAATGCCAAAAGCTATTAGGTTTCTCTTGCTTATTCTCAATCCTGGCTTTCTAAAAACACTCCAAAACAGAACCATTATGAAAAAAATTCAAACACAGCTGAACATCTTTAGCACTGCCTCAGTTTCTTTCTTTTTATAATTTACGTCCTCCAAGATAAGTCATATAGGGAGATGAATGGAAGGGTGAAATGATGCTCAAATGAGCCCAGGATCCAAGGAGCTGAGAGTTACCAGACATTCGTCTTGTAGGATAAGGGAACATCCTGAGAAAAACCTTATCCAGGTTACTCAACCTGACCAAGATTCAAGCTCGGGATCTCTTGAACGTGAGGCAGACATGCTACCATCTACACTACTGAGGCGGGCACCTCAGTTTCACCTGCTTATTGTCTTAACAGGTTATCGTTCAAGACTGTTCCCATGTGTTAGAAATATAAATGTCAAGTTCATTTAGGTAGTTTTGGCGCTCTTCTAATCATTGCACCTGCCAGCAGCAACAAAGATTTCCCCAGCACCCGTAATTCATGGCAGCTGTCAGGATCCTTATGTAATTTTAATTTTACTGATGCTGAACTTAATTTGTATTACAGTGAGGTGCCTTGCATCTCACAGTTATAATACAAATAGTTGTAGGGACAACCTACCTAAATTTTTAACCAACTTTTTGTTCTTATTGAGCTTTTTCAAGGCTCTCACGTCCATGTAAGGCACATCATTTGCCTTAGCCTCATCACAATGCTGCTGGTCTCCTAGGATACAAACTTGCATCTTTCGTCTAGGAATATGTTTTAGCCTGAAAATTGAAAAACAAATTATTTTCTATACATAATGCATTATCAAAGATGAACATATATGTCAACAATCTAAGTAACTCATGCCATTCTGTCATGTTCTGCTCTCAGGTGATCTACATTTGTTTTCAGATAATACATGCTTTTTTATAAACATCACAGAGCATTTATTCGAGCTGTGCCAAATCAAATACAATGTGCTGGAACCCATTTATCTCTTTACACCATTGACTTCTAAAATCTATTTGCACGTTTCAATGCTTGCCGTTTTGAACTTCTTGGCTAATTAAGTAAACCTCTAAGTATAAAATTAAGAATTATGACTTTGATAAATGTATATATTTATAATACTCTTATCTGTGTAAAAAGTAACTTAACCGACCAGCTATTCAGACAGAATATTCATAATTATAATACTAGGTTTAATTATAAACTCAATATACCATATCAGAGACTAACTAAAAGTTCTAACAGCTTTGAAGTATTGGGCATTAAACTATATAATCAATTACCTTTAGAATTAACTGAATTATCAGGTAATACATTTAAATGCAAATTATATGAATGGTTAGTTTCCATACCTTATTATTCAATACAGGAATACTTTAACAGGTGTAGTTAAACTTTGGCTTATGTCATGAAGTATTCTTATTTCCTCATTTTATTTTAAGTCTCTATATTTGTATATCTAATGTAAGTATTTTATTGATTTTTTTTATCTTCACTGTATTATAACTGTATTAATTTGTACTCTATTTTTGACTTTGTCTATTGCTGTAATAAGCTTAAAGACAATAAATCATTATGCTAAGATTTCTGGACACCACAAAATTGCTTAAAATGTTAAGAAAACTGAGTGACTTCTTTACAAAAGGACTTACACCAAATGAAATTAAACAGCAATTGGACAGCACATATGGTGAACCAGCCCCTCATTTCAACTGTAAAATGGGCCTAATTTTTTCAAATGCATTGAAAGAGAATTGACAAACAGGTTGCAGGATGAAGCGAAGGTGTGCTATGCAACCAGATGTGAGATGGATTTTAAGCCAGTATAAGCAGAAAGATAAGTTCATAGCAGTTGAAAAGTTTTTGTGATAAAGGGGCGTGACAGAACCAAGTATATTCCAGACAATTAAAAACCAATTTTTGTACATGCTGGTATCTACTCAGCACTATTTGTGACCCAAAATACACATTCTGTGTAATTCTGATAAAGAACTACCGCTTGACCCAGATTTGTATCTTGCAATCTTTGGGTTGTGGACAAAACTTCACTAGTTTCAGCTATATAGCATTGTATATTTTCAAAAAAGTAAACTTGTATATTGCGAACGACCAACTGTCATATTTACAGTTGCTTCGATTGATCTGTATTTATAGATAAATGTTTGAAACTATGTCTCCAGCATTAGAGGGATGCACATAATCAGAGCAGCTGTATCATTCAGCCAACCAACACATGTTCTGTTTATGCCTGATTCTAATAGCAGTTATATATTTTACTGCAACTCATGTTCAAATGGTTCAGAATTTACAGTATTTATACATGCTATTCATTACTTGAATGTATCAAATAAGCAATGTAGTTACAAACTACGTATTTCCACTCTTGCTTTAGAATTTCACAACCTTAACCGTTGTGCTGCATGAAATATTGACATCCATGTACACGTGACTGTTAGAATACATTAAATAATTATTTAGTCATCCTCCCCAAGCAAGCCATCTACCATGTGAGCAGCATTGTCTCCAACTTCTACTGCAACAATATTTGGAGAAACTTTCTTTTGTGCGATGCGAGAATATTTCCTAAGTCCCAAGATGCGCGTATGCACAAGCAGACGAACAGCTGATCTTGGCATTGCAGCCAACAAGACGGAGATATGTAACACTTGTAGCCAACCTATGCAAAAATGCCACAGACACCTGCGGTCCCGGCCATGTCGTTCAAATTGATGAATGCAGAATAGGATGTTATTAGTTTCATCGTGGGCCCCTCATAGAGGGCAACTGGATCTTGGGAATAATCAATGTGGAAACAAATGAGGTGTGGATGACGACATGACCCAACAACAGTAGGGATGCAAGTATGCTCTACAACCTAATTGCAGAGCACGTAGAGTTCACCAGCACCATTCACACCAATTCGTGGAAGGGATACAATGGGTTGATTAATAGAGGGTTTGCTGTGCACCTTGCAGTAAATCACTCTGTGTAGTTTGTCGAGCCAGTGACAAATGTACACAGAAATAAAGGTCATGCTGACAAGGACTAAGGCATCGTCTAACAAGGGTCAGAATTCGTAAAAACAGTGTGGACGCTCATATTTCTAAGTATTTGTGGCACAATGACTGCAAAAGACGGTCACCAGGCCCATTTCAGGAATTAAGTGGGGACATTAGGCACATCTACCCTGTAGTGTAACAATGTTAAGCATAATTAGAGAGCAAGTTGGTGAAAATTAGGGACTATTGCGTGTGTTTAGTGTTTAGATTTAGGTACCACTTTGAGTTTGTCTGCTAGATAGTGTAATTTCGAAACAACTAAGACTGTTGGCAGCATTGTGTTCAGTGGAGAAACAAGCATAGTCTGGCTACACTGAATTCTTCAATATCGGTACATTACACATTAAGTAAATAAACAATAAATGTTAAAAGAGTGCCCTCCAACATGAAATTGCACTAAATAGTAAAATTCTATTAAAAATAATTGTTGTATATAAAAACATCAAAAAGTGTGAAGAAATTAGAGAAAAATCCCCGCTTTGCATATTAGAAACAAGAGCCCAATATTTAACTGTTTGTTTCATAACTACCTTCAATTACTGAAGCAATATCTTACAATGATGCACCAGGTGACTTGACACATGCTTCCACAGAACAAATTTTTGCTCCAACAAGACTATTTACAGTACTAATATTTTAACCCCATTTTATCAACGATAAATAGGAACATTTATAACATTATTGCTTAGTGCCCATCTCTTACACCTACGGCCACTGCAGATGGTATGAGTAGGGGAGGATACATATCTGGGAATAAAAGTAACATTCTGAGTAGTCCTCTTTATATCAATTTACTGTTGCTTAAAACAAAATATATCACACGCTTCATATTCTTTAGTTTTAAACTTAATACATGTCTTCACAAGGAAAGCTGAGAATGATATAAAATTCCAATCAGGGCAAAAGTGAACATTTATTTTTGAGATCCTTCATCACCAGTAAAACACAATGTTATTCTGGTATTTCTGGACTTGGCAGCAAATACAAGAAAGTTATTTGTTTCAGCTTATCCAGAAGCGCACATTTTAAAAATTATTCAAGAGTTTCAGCAGAAGCTTCTAATATCATTAGAATAATTATAACTATTATTAAAATAATTATATAATAATTTCTTCAGTCTCAAATTACTTTGTGTTATGTATATTACCTTCTTCATTTGAAACCTTATGGTTGCCTTTACTTCATCTATTTTTGCCATCTTTGCCTCTTGATGAGACAGCAAACCAGGGAGCTTTGCAGCGTTATTCAGACCAGGTCCAAGAAGACGTGGTATCTGCTTAATGAGGGCTTCACTGGCCAAGAAAGCATCATACTTTTTTGCTGAAATACAACAATATTGGAATGTTAATTTTTCAAGAATGTCGGTCTTTGGTAGACAGTTCTGATTCAAATTCTCTTAACATAGTGATACAGTAGTGCACACATTGACTTCTTTCTCTGAGAAATCTTACCCACAATTTGGAATTAGGTTAGGAAATGGAACATTATATTAAATCAGCATTATCAAACAAAAGTAAAAATAAAAGGAAAAGACAAAATCTTTGTTCAAGTATCCTGGTGGTATTGTGCAATACAGATACAAATTTCGGACCATTGAGAAAAGCTTAACCTTGGAAATATATGGTTAGCAAACTAACCAGGGTGTACATTTTAGCTTTAACATTCCTTTATAAACTGCATAAATTAGTACTCAATTATTAATTTCAACTTGAAAGAAACTTGCTCTAGTAAACATATAAATTTTTTTAAATTAACATCCTCCAGATTTGCCACATGGGACAATAAAATCAAACTCTGTAATACTATAGTTATATCCGAGTAACTTGTGGAAACTTTTCTGTATACAATACCAGTTAGAAGTTTGTGGACACAGTGAAAGTAATATAATCAATTTCAAATACAATTTAGTCTTCATCTAGAACTGTATTACATTTCTTATATGCTGATTTGTTTTTTTAATCAGAAATTCTATTGATAAATAACAGCTATCTCTCGTAAAACTATTTCATATTGCAAACTTCATTACGTTACCTCATTGTAATTTGGTTATACATATTTTTGCAAATGATTAATAGTTGGAGTGAAATATAAAACTCAGTGTCTACATACAAAACTGCACTGCTACTACTGTCCTAATGTTTTGTAGAGCTTCCTTTTTAGTATTATTTTGTTCATTTGATAAGCAATGCAACCCTATAAAATATATACAAATGTAACAATCTGTAGCTTAAAACTTCCCTTATCTTATAAGAAATTATGAAAGTTTTTGGTTATCTTTGTTGAACGTGACGTTGACAGAATTGTTGGCTGATGAGAGATTTTTTCACGAAATTGAGATCCTGGTTAATTTATAAGAAAACTTTCATTTTTTATTAGATAAGTATATTTTTAAGTTAAAATTATTATATTTGTATATTATGTAGAAAATGAAGCTAGCTACGGTGAAGCATTGAATATTATACAAATATAACTATTTGTAACAAAAACTTCACTTAAGAAAGAAGAATTAACACAAAGTTAAGTGAAGTTTTTGTTACAAATTGTTATATTTGTATAAATTTGTTTCCTTTACTGTTAATAGCTTCATATGTTAGGTACCTATAAAATATATTACAGAATGAAGTAAAATGGAAAAGCAGTCATATCAAGTACTTAACTAAAATTAAAAGTATGCATAGCTTAAAGAATGCATTTCAATTCTTAGTTCCAGTTCTGTGTAGTATCACTTATGGTCAAATTTAAATTACTTTAGGATCTTGACAGTTCCTTCAAAGGTTAAGGGAGGGAAAGTTTCTAAGGCGAGTGAGCACACCTCTTAAGCCACACCAGTAGCTTAAACCAATTGAGACAAGCCATTCGCCCTCCACCCTTTTATCTTAGTTGGGCCAAAATGTCACTGTGTTGTCACGTAACGCACACATGTAAAGCGTAAATATTGCTTACTTCATTCTTTGACCATGCATAATCTCAGCATACCTAATTGTTTGGTTTACTTTAGCTTTTATAAAAGCTGGTTTCTTAGTTGTTTAGTCATTTCATAGATCATAAGCATTTTAGTCTTATCGGCTGAAGAATACAATGCCACCACTAAAAAAGGAGGTAAACCAAGAATTCCGTTGCACAAGAACAAATACTCAAAAGTATGCACTACGCAAACAAGGGAATTCTACACGCCGTGTGAATATTTTGATAAAAAAAGAGAACAGTTAGCTACTGCTATCTTCCTTAAGGCAATACACAGCTGAACATTCTAAGCCTTCAGTAATATATGTGTATTAAGCCTACAGTAAGTACACAAATTAAAATGCATGTTCTGAATTTTTTTTGAAAATACTTTTGTACTTTCTAACCTCATATGGAATAGAAAAAGTAGATGTTCTAAAAGCAGTTCTATTGGTGTGTTCAGAAAATTTTAGTAAACTTACATTTAATGCCAAAAGCTATTAGGTTTCTCTTGCTTATTCTCAATCCTGGATTTCTAAAAACACTCCAAAACAGAACCATTATGAAAAAAATTCAAACACAGCTGGACATTTTTAGCACTGCCTCAGTTTCTTTCTTTTTATAATTTACGTCCTCCAAGATAAGTCATATCGGGCGATGAATGGAAGGGTGAAATGATGCTCAAATGAGCCCAGGATCCAAGGAGCTGAGAGTTACCAGACATTCGTCTTGTAGGATAAGGGAACATCCTGAGATAAACCTTATCCAGGTTACTCACCCTGCCCGAGATTCAAGCACGGGATCTCCTGAACGTGAGGCAGACATGCTACCATCTACACTACTGAGGCGGGCACCTCAGTTTCACCTGCTTATTGTCTTAACAGGTTATCGTTCAAGACTGTTCCCATGTGTTAGAAATGTAAATGTCAAGTTCATTTAGGTAGTTTTGGCGCTCCTCTAATCATTGCACCTGCCAGCAGCAACAAAGATTTCCCCAGCACCCGTAATTCATGGCAGGTGTCAGGATCCTTATGTAATTTTAATTTTACTGATGCTGAACTTAATTTGAATTACAGTGAGGTGCCTTGCATCTCACAGCTATAATACAAATAGTTGTAGGGACAACCTACCTAACTTTTTAACCACCTTTTTGTTCTTATTGAGCTTTTTCAAGGTTTTCACGTCCATGTAAGGCGCATCATTTGCCTTAGCCTCATCACAATGTTGCTGGTCTCCTTGGATACATACTTGCATTTTTGGTCTAGGAATATGTTTTAGCCTGAAAATTAAAAAACAAATTATTTTCTATACATAATGCATTATCAAAGATGAACATATATGGCAACAATCTAAGTAATTCATAGCATACTGTCATGTTCTGCTCTTAGTTAGGTTATCTACATTTGTTTTCAGATAATACATGCTTTTTTATAAACATCACAGAGCATTTATTCGAGCTGTGCCAAATCAAATACAATGTGCTGGAACCCATTTATCTCTTTACACCAATCACTTCTTAAATCTATTTGCACTTTTCAATGCTTGCCGTTTTGAACTTCTTGGTTAATAAAGTTCTATACTAAGATTTCTGGACACCACAAAATTGCTTAATATGTTAAGAAAACTGAGTGACTTCTTACAAAAGGACTTACACCAAATGAAATTAAACAGCAATTGGACAGCACATATGGTGAACCAGCCCCTCTTTTCAACTGTAAAATGGGCCTAATTTTTTCAAATGCATTGAAAAAGCATTGACAAACAGGTTGCAGGATGAAGCGAAGGTGTGCTCATTTATAAAAACATTACTCTTGTGGAATGAGTAATTATGGAAGACTCAGTTGAAACTTAGAATCAGCAAGTGCGGCTTTCCGAAAGTCCTTTTTATTATCCATGAACATTTAAGTATGGAATAAGGTTAATGCAAGATGGGTGTCTAGACTTCTTTCCTTAGCCTAAAAGCAGCGAGTTATTTGTTAGGCACATTAGGAATTGCAATGACAGACTTTCTGCAAACTTCAGTTAGAGATGAAACTATGGTCTTTTACTGACATCTCTTGTTCAAAAGGGAATCAATGGAGTGGTGTAATCCCCTAAAGGACAAGATCACTCAGTAAATCAAATGATTATGGCCACCACCATTTATGAGGGATTACTCATTGACTTTGGGAGGATCACCAGTAAATGTGCCTGCCTCCGAGGTGGGAGGGCAGCATGCCTGCCTACATTGTCAAATATTTTCCAAATGATAAGGTACTATGGTCGATGAGACATAAGCTGTGATTGACACTTGATTAATGTGTATCAGCTGAACAAGAGCTTGTGCAGTATTGAGAATGAAAGTCTCATCAGCATTGCAACAGCCACGGCGCTGGGGCGGGTTTTCTCCGGGACCTCCGGTTTCCCCCGCCATCTCATTCCACCGGTGCTCCATCTTCATCTCATGTATCATCAGTGTCACCGCCTGCAGTGCCGTATGTAGTAAATGCGGGCGTTAAACACTACACATTTCACATTTGAGTCATTTACCATCTTTAATATCTCGAACACTGAATAATACAAGAGTGCAGAGCAATTAAATATGGCAGCAGCATAAGTAAAATAGCCCCAATACAAGAGAAATGTCAAACACAAAGAAATTTCTCAAAATTGTAACTGCTTTTGATGTTCTTTTTTATTGTCATTATAATTTGTGACATTGATATGAAGTTGTGTTAAAACTTCCTTTAAGTTACCTTCAGTAATTTCTTTCCTTCTGTGCATAATGGTTGCAATATCAGATGTGATATGGTTAGAACCCAACCATTGCTCAAGTCTGTACATGCGTAGTTGGAACCTTACGAGTTAGAAAAAAATTATTGTATGAAATGTTGTAGTTTATCCCTTTATTACTCAACAGAAGCATGAATATGTAATTTTGAGAAATGTAACAGGATTATGCAAAGCTAAGGAGATAAAACCACATCTTTCTCTTATAATCTACATTGATGTGAATTAAGTTTCTTCCCTATTTAGCTATTCCAATGACAAATCATTACTTATAAATATTTGATGCAAGCTGAAAGTTTATTTTTAATCTATATGTATTTAATAAATAACAAGAGTGGTATCCATTGCAAAAAGGTTGAGACGTACTGGCATAAGCCAAGTGAAAGCTGGTTTAAAAACTGTTTCATTTTGTATCACATACATAATTTTCCCTGCTTTGTTTTCCATATTGTTGTTCATATTGCCTGTGTACTATAATATGTGTCTTATGTTAACCTTTGTACATATATATGCTATTAAAATTTATACCTCTAGACATGTTCAATTTTCACAGCCTTTTGGCTACAAGTGAACCTACTGAACGCAAATCAATCTAATCTAATCTAATCTTCCATGTTTCTTTAGTGCAGTATAACAGTACACTATGTCAATAAAACTTTCAACATTGCAACAAAATATACCTATTAATTCTTATACATAAGCTGTATGGAAGTAAACAGCTCTAAGATCAGATATTTTAAAAATAATAGTTAACTTGGGTCACATCAGATAATTGTCACTTTTAACCTCCCCTTAAAACAAGCTGGTTCCATCATCACTTCCATGCAGACAGTTTCCTCTAAGATAATGTGAATGCCCTCAGTATTTTCTTTCCCAATCCATTATGCACTGTTGTCAATTATAGACCAAATCGCAATGCACTTCTTTCACATGCTATCTTCCTTTGCACCATTCCTTACACAAAAAATCATTAGTTTTCACCCACCAAGTTCCCATAGCAAACGCGCCATTGTGAGCAACTGGATGGAAGCCAGGTGATCTGTTCGGATCCTGGCCATGCTATTGAATTTTTAGGTTTGACTATCCAAAACCAAAGCCCATACATGACCAGTGTATTTAAAGGATTAATTCCCATTAATTTAATATGCAAGAGCTATTGATTTGCTGGGAGAATAAGAGTCAACTGCAGAATTTGGTGTTACAACGGTGCATTAGTCATGGTAACTCGGTGGGTGGCAGCTACATGATGGAAGCCATGTGATATGTAGTTGAGATCCCAGCTGTGGCATTGAATTTTTTAGTTTGACTATCCAAAACATGGACAGTTGGGATATTCTTTAGGACATTTCCTGTAAGAAATTTGGTCCAAGTCCAAGATCCATGCTCCATTATATTTAGCCCAGGTGGTGTATATAATGGAGCATTTTAAAACTTGTATCTACATATTTTGTTTCCCTTTATACCTTATACTATTTTTCCTAGTTGTTCTTATTAGTCTTCCCTGTTTTCCAATAAATTTTCCGAGTTCTTTTATTTCTTCTGATCTTAGATTCAAGATTTTTTTGCCTTTTATTTCATATGGTAGTTTTCCCATTTATCCAAGAGAAATTCAGCTCTCCAATATTTAGCTTTTTGACAGTCAAAAATATAATGCCAAGTACTATCTTCTTTTTCACACATTGGACATCTTTCCTTAATACATCCATTCCTTGTACCCCTTAAGTATTACTCATGTTCTAAACCATGCCAACCCTTCTCTTCCTATTTTGTCACAGATGTCAATATATTTGTCTCTGACCGTGTCATTTTTCAATGTTTAATATAATTTCAAAGATCTTTTGTTATTAAGATTAGCCCGTAATTCTTGTTTTTCAATATCTTCAATTCTTGTATTTATTTCTTTCCATAATCCCTTTTCTATTCTTCCACTATCTAACCATAATGAACCCATACCTATTTCCTGTAAAATCTTTTGAATTTTATATATCCAAGTCTCTCTCTCTTTATTCTTGTTTGTGCTACCAAACACTGTTTAACGGTATTTTCCTCATCTAAATTCCATATTCTGAGCCAATTTTCAGAATTCTTTCCAGCATCTTGCTTTTGTAACCTATTCTTCCTAATTCCTTTAAAGCAGCTTTATTCGGTGAAGATCTAGGCGGGCCTAAAACAAGTCTGCAAAATAGCCTAGATTATAGTAAGGATGTGCGTGACTTAACGGGTAACCACGTCATAGGCAAGGGCCTGTGATGGGTGGTCTGTGGTTCAAATCTCGTCAAGACCTTATCCCTGACTTCTTCAGGTTTTCTTATATAGGGATAGATTAGGTATCGGAGGTGACCCAAGTACCTGGATTCGCAATTGGAGGAATGGTTGAGGTGAAGGAACCGTGGGAAATGTATGGACTGCAGGAAATGTGCCGTTACAGTCTTCATCACCCGGCTGGTGGTCGCTTGGCAGAGACCCGCCCAAACCACTGGAGGGACTACCCAAGCTCTAATGTTCTATTAATGCGCCATGTTAATAAGTTTAGAACAGTATTAACGTCTTTGTGTACTTACCTTTTGAAGAAGGATACAAGCATGTTGCTTCATCCAAGTTTCAGAAATAAACGTTTCCATATTACATGGAGTTCAAGATCATATTTCAAATTTAGATAGGTTAATCCGAGAAGATATTGTGAAAGGTTTCCTCAAATTTTCTTCAACTCACGCAGAGGGTCCAGTAACACTGTAAATAGATTTAGGTAAGGTAAGTTTCATTTCAAAAATAAAAAAGTATTTAAGTTTTCAAGAAAGTACATTTTAAATGAAAAAGTTCTCCATGATGGTAATTTCCTCAAAAATAGCTATACTAATTTTGATTAAAATAATACATGTTTAAGATATTTACGTAACATAAAATATATACTTCGAATTTTCTGGGAATGTTAACAAAATTCCTCTTTATTCTGGGTGACTTATGCACAAGTGATAAACCATACATCTCGTTAAAGCTCAAAAGTTCCGTCAAAAATCTTTAGAGTTAGCCGTCTCCGAGGTATGTCCTGTTGTTTTTATGAATTTTCCAGTGTAAGGAAGTAATTCGTATTTGATCCCTTGGCCATGCAAAGAGAATGAAACTTCAAAGGTATCACATAGCGACTACCTCGAGCACTGGTAAATATTAATAATTTGTTTAACAAATTACCCCAGAAACTTATGTTTTACATGCCAATATTTTAAAGCTGGTATTATGGATTGGTTAATTAAAAAATACTTTAAAGACTTTTTTGACATAAGAGACTACGAGCGTAGTCTAAAATGTTTCCGACCTCAACATGAAGATGGCAGCACTCGTAAATATAAGCGAGCCAATTTCGTTGGCCATCTGTTGACAGTTACTCACCAAAGTTTCAGCCATTTTGGACGCTCAGTTATTATCTAACAGTCGTTTGAGTGAGTTAATGTGAGTGTTTTTATGAAAATGGATAAAATCGAGTATCCAGGTCTCATTAAATACTTGTTCTTGAAAGGTAATACGCCTACGCAAATCAAAGATGAGTTGGATTCTGTGTATGGGAACTCTGCACCATCATTTACCACAGTGACAATTTGGGCAGCAGAATTTAAACGTGGCAGTAAGAGCTTGGGAGACGATGAACTTTCGGGACGACCAAAAACTGCAACTACCGACGAAAACATCGCCAAAGTTCACCAAATGTTGGTATACGACCGCCAAATTAACGCGAGAGTGCTAGGAGAGGCTATGAATGTGTCAAAAGAAGGTGTTTGTCACATATTAAATCAACATTTAGGCATGAGAAAGCTGTCCGCGCGTTGGGTGCCGCGTTTGCTCACGTTAGATCAAAACGTGTTCGAATGAACATTTCCAACGCTCTGTTGGCGGAGTTAGGGCGCAATAAATCCGAGTTTGGCGCCGTTTAATTAGTGTAGATGAATCTGGGACACACCTGAAACAAAACTTTGGTCCAAACAGTGGACTGCAATGGGGGAACCGGCTCCAGAAAGAAAAAAACATAAATTATTTTTTTCGGCTGGGAAAGTGATGGCGACTGTTTTTGGGATAGTCATGCAGTTATTTTAATCGATCATCTACAAAAAGGAAAAGCCATTACAGGAGCATACTACGCATCATTACTTGCAAGTTGCAGGCATAACTTGCGAAAAAACGGCCACATTTGCAGAAAAAGAAAATTCTGTCTCTCCAAAACACCTCAGCGGTTGCAATGGCGAAAATCCACGAATTGCGGTTTGAAGGGCTTGACCTCCGCCTTACTCACCAGACCTAGACCAAAAAAACTTTTAGTTGTTCCCTTATCTGAAAATTGCACTCGAAGGACAGAGATTTTCGTCAAATGAAGAGACAATTTCCTTCGTGAACAATTATTTTGCAGTGAAAAACGCCGAGTACTATTTGGACGGGTTACAGAGCTGGGAGCATCGCTGGGAGAACACTGTAGAGTTACAAGCAGACTATGTTAAAAGGTAAGAAGTAATAAAAATATAAAAAAAAAATCCCAAAAAATGTCTTGTATCTTTATTTGGTCGGAAACTTTTCAGACTACCCTCGTATTTCGTGTCCTCTGTGTACTTTAACTCGGAATGGATCTAGGATATTATATAATTGTATATTATATAAATATATATTGTATAATTGTTTCGATTGTCATAAAGTTTATATTGGAAAGAAAAAACGTAATTTAGAAGCCAGAATGAAAGGACATTTTCGTAACATTAAGTACCAAAAAAAACATAAATCGGCCGTAACTGATCATTTTTGGTCATTTAACCATGAAATAAATCTAGAAGTTAAATTAAAACAATTAAATGGCCATATAGATTTAATGGTTTGGGAAAAGATATTTATTTTTAAAATTAAACATCGCATTGGCAGTCGATTTTGATTTTAAATAAAGACATGGCAATCTCTAGTGGAAGTGACCTTGACATCAAGACTATTTTAGATATTGGCTTTATTCTTTCTTTCTTTCTATTTTGGGTAATTTACGTCCTCCAACGTTAAGTCATATCGGATGATGAGTGGAATGGGTGAAATAATGCTCAAATGAGCCCAGTCCATAGAGCTTAGAGTTACCTGACATTACTCTTTCAGGATAAGGGAAAACCCGGAAAAAACCTTATCCAGGTAACTCACCCTGACCAAGATTCAAACTCGGGACCTCTTGATCGTGAGGTGGGCTCTCTTTGGTTGTAACCTTATTGAAGCTATATTCCAGAGCACACCCTTATTAGAAACGGAAGTCCTTGTTTTTTTTATTAATATCAATCTGTGCATCTGATATTAATTCTTCCATGCTTTGTTTAGTACGTTTGTGAATTACTAGTCCTGTTTTCGATATGGGAAAAAGCAATAATTTTGGCATGGGAACCAGTATAAAAAAATTAATTAATCCCATTAGGTACATAATATAAGAATTGCAACCCCTAAAATTGAAAAAGTGTAGTAACACATGACAATATATTGACTTCATCAAACCCAACCTTAAACATTGGCGATGCATATGAATTGAAAATAAGTTCTACCAAGACAATAAATTGTTTCTTCATTGTCCAATGGCAGTGATAACAATTTAACTGAAGTAAATAATGATATTGGATGAACAAGTTTTCGGTAAGCCCGCTTCGGTAGCCTGCTTCATGTTCAAGAGGTCCCAAGTTCGAATCTCAGTCAGGGTAAGTTACCTGGATAAAGCTTTTTCCCCGGGTTTTTCCTTGTCCTAAAAGACGAATGTTGGGTAACTCTAAGTTCCATTGTCCCTGAGCTCATTTGAGCATCATTTCACACATTCCATTCATCGTCCGGTATGACTTAAAAAAGTTAAAGGAAGTAAATTACAACAAAAAAGGAACGGTTTTCATTTTGTAGATATAGAAACTTTGTACATTGTAAATTTTGTGAAAATGAAGATTGTTTTCATATCAGAGGACGTCAAGAAGAGAAATTAATTATTAGCTACATTATCACTGAGTTGCCAAAAGTGTAAACATCCAGAACTATTGAAAGTGCTGCAGAAGTAAATGTAAGTTTTGCTTATGACTTGAGAAGCATTGGCAAGGGAATTGAGGCAGGTAAGACTGGCTACTGTTCTCAATTTACCAGCCCCTCCCCGACAAATTTAACAAAATAATTAATAATACCATAGAACAAGTGACCATGGAGTCGAGGAAGAAGAGAAGGAGTGAAAAACCAAAGAGGAAGGATGCTAATGATGAAAACGATGCAGAATATGGATCTGGGGAAATTCTGATGTGTAGTTCCAACATAGCAAAACTTTAATGCTGTTATGTAAAAAACTGAAGCTGCTGACAGTGAAGTAAACTAGGTTATTAATAACAACGAAACACTAGTAACACAACTTCACTTATCTTATATAAATCCTGGGGACCGGTTTCAAAGCAAACATCTGCTTTATCCTCAGCCACTCAGCTTGACATCCACCCACTAACAGTTAGTGGGTGGATGTCAAGCTGAGTGGCTGAGGATAAAGCAGATGTTTGCTTTGAAACCGGTCCCCAGGATTTATATAAGATAAGTGAAGTTGTGTTACTAGTGTTTCGTTGTTTTAATGCTGTTATTCTCTGTTTTATATTTATTTTAAACTGTGAGTGCGCTCATCTATAAAACTACTGCAGCTACAAGTGTACATTTTGTTCTGGAATTAAAGCAATATTTAAACTGTTTTAGAGGTGCTTGTAGAAAGTTATGTGAAAATTTGAATTTAAAAAATATTGAATATTTTAGGAGTAAATTCAAGACATTTAAAACATCACATATCCTTTATTAAAACTGTAAAATAAGTTCTGTTATCTTTAAAGAATTGTGAAAGTGTTCTAAAAAGCAAGTAAAAGTTTCAAATTGATGTGTTCAGAGGTTCTTAAGCTAAGCGCACCTGAAAACTTTCATTTTAACATTGGTGAGATAGGCTGATCCGGCTCCCCGCATTTCTAGTTAAGGAGAACATAAAGATTGCGACTATGTTACCATGACATCAAAATAACTCGATGTCCTGAATAATTTGTGTGATAATGATACTTTAACAACTTCTGGGTGCAGCAACCCACATCCTACGGGAAGAGCCCCAGGGTTACGTGGAGTTGAAGGACCGGGAATTCCATCCATTCACGTGGTAAAGTCTGTTTAGTCAACTCATGTGCAGTCGGCCGCTGCCTTTGACGAACCCTTATAATCGTTATACAACCCTGGCCCTCCTCCTCGCAGACCTTTCTGCAACGTTGCCACCTTTCTCGATACGCCATGGGTATCGTACGAGGTTTTGTCTAAATAAATTATCTTATGTCCATTACTGCAAAACTTCCTTAGTTTTGACGATATATATCGCCAAGCTACAATTCTACTGGATTCCATAATAACCCTTATATTATTCAAAGTGCGGTATTTGAAACCCAGCTCCTTTAGGAGACCGCGCAAAGTGCAGTGCCCATAAGGAAAATCACAAATTTCTTGCAAATGTGCAACCAATTCGTCAAAGGTGGGCGCTCTCCATTTTGCATAGAATCTATAAATTTCTCGACGAATTAAATCGCATGTGAAATTATCTACTTTAGAGAAACGTTTCCTTTTGCTTTCACACTTGATCGGCGTCTTTGGTATTCCTTTCGTCACAATATTTCTTACTGTATTTCTGTGAATTCCCATAATTTATCATCATTGCATGACACCTTACCAAGATTATTTCTCAGCACATTTTTATATGTGTTCAAAACAAGCGCTTGAATTTGCTTAGAAACAGTTCCCTTTGAAACTTTTGTTTTTTGAGGCTTTTCCAGTAATATAACTCGGCCCAGTTATTCACACTATTGTCTTCACTTTGATTATTTTCACGTGACTGAAATTTATCTACTACTGCATTTGCATTTATCACTGCATTTCCCTCCCACGGTCTCCACATCGTGACACACAAGGAATTGCTGCACATAATGAAACAGATCAACTGAAGTTGGAACTTTGGCAACTGAGACTGCACGTGGAGTAGACATGCGGCTGTCACTTAGAGAAAATCAGGTTTTTATTGGTCCTCAACGACAGTGTTTCATTTCTGAAGTGAGGAGATAGATTTATGACGGTCATTAGTGGGCGGGAAGGTCAGGTCCCTTGAGGTCCCTTTGAGTGGCAACTGCACACACGTTAGCTAAACATACTTTAGAGAACCGGCCGCCACGGTATTTACCGTACGGAAAATTTAAATAACAAGTTTGACACGCTCATTTATTTATCCAATGGGTGGAGCCGACCATGCATACACAAAATTGCATACGCGGCTTCCGTTCCTTTGTTCATAAAGGTTCGGGCATCCTTTGTTGTGCCTTCTAAGATGTGGAGCATCACTAAACCAGAAGTAAATAAGCATAGAAGTTGTAATTTACTCTGGAAATTAAGTCTTCTCTGACCAATGCTTAATCTACTAGCGCTTTGATCCATTATCCCAGAGTATTTAAGATATCAGACAGGTAACCTGTACAGTTTGTCCAATTTCTTAACAAACATATATCCAGGAAATGACCCTTTGCTTAACCATGCCACTCCACACCCTCCGGTACAAAGCCATTAGTGAGTACAATAGCACTAAGCGTTTTGTGGGTTTCTTGGACAGGATTGCAATGTTGTAAAATATACTAGTTGTACATCAGTTCTGTGTTACCAGTAACCTAAATAAGATGTTTCTCTTTAGATCGTGGCTAAATCGTGAGAGTGTTAATAACGAGAACGAGGAAATTAACGAAGGTAATGCGAATGGCGTAATTAATGACGCTAATACGAATGGGGAGTTAATAAGTTGTGAAGTTAACGAAGCTGATTATAATAATCTCTTAATACAACCCTCAGCTAGGACCCCAACCAAAAAAGAGACATTATAGGAGAGGAAGCAAGATCAGGAAATAGAGTGCAAATATGTTAGTGAATTTTTAGAAGCTTTCTGAAAACTGATATTGATAATGGGGGTTCAACCGCCGAAATTTTTGAATAAATTAACTGCCGTTGCGACTGGTGTAGGAATAGCAACGGTCAGAAAAATTGCATCAATTGAGATCACAAGTTACGGTACTCCAAATAAAAAGATATTAAGTAAAGCTAAGTGTTTATTTGACAAGATCGACGACTTCAATCGTGATTCATTGCGTAGGACTACGAATGTTACGCGAAAGGTGAATCTCCCACTGTTCGCCAATTAACGGAAATTATGCATATGAAGACGGTTGGAAGTGATTGTGTGTTCCGTATAGCAAACGTACAGTGCAGGGTCTTTTATTATCTATGGGATTTGAGCATGGTGCCACGAAAAGAAATGTATTAGAGGTGATTCAAATGATATTATTGCGTGGAGGTATAAATATTTGAGTGGTTTGGATGATTGGATGGCTCTGTAGGCTTTTATAAGGTATAATTATTTTTATTTGTAATAGCAGTACAGGAATATTTAAAGGAAATTTTATTAAAATGTACGTATTATCATTTAATGTTATACTTTAAAATTATTCATTATATTTATGAACACAAAACTGCCAGGTCATAAATTGTGGACCGGGCAGGGAAGAGGCTACCCTAATTTAAAGTGCCGCGAGACCATGGGATGGGGAAGCGATGTTAAGAACCTGGAAAAACTGTACTTTCCGGTTTCATTTTTCTACTTTGTTGTTTATTAAGAAAGATGGGTTATTTTTTCCACAAAGTACTGTATGAGAATTATTGCCTTCCACTCAAAAACTCCATGTTCAGGAAAATTTAGATTGTTAGTCATTAATATCAGTGGAAATGCTTTAAGATTTAAAACGAAAAACAATGAGGTCCATGCAGTAAAGTTGATCAATTAGTTAGAGCCCGAATTTGTAAGCACAATCAAATGATGAAATAAGCAAGCAAATAAGGACGAAAAATGAAACAAATAAACACCAAAAAAGGAGCAAATAAAAATAAAATTGGTAGAACTTTTACCATACTCACGTGTGTTACAGTACACCAGAGAGTTATCTTGAGATTTTTTGTTGTTCCATTTATACCCCGCCTCTAACTGCAATGGTCAAATCGGCGGCCGCTCTCCTTTAGAACATATCGAAGATGTTAACTCGTATTCACAGTTCTTTTTGAACGAATTTCCGTTAGATATATGTTTCTGTATATACGTTTCGGAAGGTGTGGCTGGGAAATTTCATTCCTCATGATGAGGTCTGTCTTATCTGCTTTACGGGTGTGCAAAGCACCTTTGGTTTACACGTGAACAGCATTCTTAATTTTCGAACAAACACTTAAAATTATATCCAATTTATTCTACATACATTAGCTGATACGGGGCCATGAAGAGAAATAAAACTTTCCCATAACCTAGGAATGCTGAAATTAGGTTGCATTTGGAAGTCTGCGTTAGAATAGTCACTGCTTTATGTTTAGTACATTTTCATGTAGAATTTAAAATAAACGTAGCTGAAAACAAGATCTGACATCAGAGATTTCACCATAGATACGTACGTAACTTGAGGACTCCATGACTAAAAGTAATTTAGAGATAAAGAACAAATCGCGAGAGGAGACAAGAGAGAGACCGAGAGAGAGAGAGAAAGAGCGAATAGCGAATAACGAATTCGAGTTAACACCTTCGATGTGTTCCAAAGGAGAACGTCCGCAGATATGACCATTATGATTTAAAGGCGGGGTATCAATGGAACAAAAAAATCTCAAGATAACTCTCTCGCGTACTGTAACAAGCGTGAGTAAGGTAAAAATTCTACCAAACAATACGTTTATGATTCCCCGTAGGGGAGCGCATCCGTTTCCTTCAGCTGCCGTGGTGCGAGCGCTGCGGACCCCTAGCACTCGTGGTACCTCTGACGTTACTAGAAGAATGGCGGGCCAAACAGCCGAGCCCCTCCCGTAGTGGAGTTGTTCGGATTGGATTGGACTTGAGGGGGCAGTGGTTACCGATACACGTGGGAGATCGGATACATCTCCGGACGGGGTTGGGGGAAGCCATATATTCCCGCGTACTAGCCAGCATAGTTAGTAGAAGGTGTGCTAGATCACCGAGGCTGATCACCGGTAACCTTTCGCTTTGGGGTTGGCGCGCGTAAGTGGCGTATCCACTTCCATCCCGTCTTGTGTCCATCGGACCAGTTGGGGGGGGGGGGGGGGTAATAGTGAAGTGTTACTGCAGTGTTTAGTTATTGTTAATACTGAAAACTACCGACCGACCGAAGTGCTGGCTGGCTGTATAAAGCCAGAAGGTCTTTGCTGCTTGGCCACCCGTTAAGGGTTTTACCGCAGGTAGGATTTTCCTTTTAGGGATGTTGTAGAATGGGTTGTGGGATTTTAGGTAGAAAGTTTTTCGAGGTTACAAACTTTATGTACCTCAGGTTGTGGAAATGGATGCAAAACCTTGCACCCTGGTGTTCTAATTTTAAATTTGTGTTAGGTGAAAAATATTGATGCCAAACAGCTTAGAAGAATTATGTGAAGCTCAGCTTTAGCTGCTGTTAGGATTAGCTCCTGGGTTATCTTGGGTGTCCACAAGCCATGCGGAGTATCCAGAACAGCCTGGAATGGTGTCTAGTGGAGTCATAATCTCCCAATGATCTAACAAGGGCACTTCTATGTCTGGGTAAAGTAGCTTAGAATGTTGATGCTTGACGCCTAATTTCGTCCTCCATGTAGGGAAGACCCGAGACTTCATGAAGTAACCTGGTGGGAAAACAAACTGAAAACAATATTACACTCCGATAATCAGATACTAATGAAGATGACTTGCAGAAAATGTTACACTGTGCCAATTGCTATTGAATATGGAATGAAAATATCAGCAAATAAATCCAGAACTATGGCTTTTAGAGGAATGAACCCAGTTAGATCAAAAGTAGTGTTAGATAATATAACAATAGATCAGACGTCACACTTCAAGTATTTAGGATGTAATGTCTCATACCAGGGAGAAACTGTTGTACTAGAGAAAATAAATACATTTAAATATATAACAGGCACATTAAAAAGAACATTATAACGGAGGCCAGTTAGGATTCCATAGTAAAACTGTACAGATCAATGGCAGTACCAACACTGATATACAGAGCAGAAACATTCAGAAAAAGAAATAGTACTAGGATAGCTACAAAATAGGAATGAACATAAGGTGGGGCTAGGCCCAGCTGTTCTATGGCTACTAGCCAATGCAGTACGTGCAACGTTGTACAGTTAAGCATGCATACTGGCTCGCTTTGCCGAAGCAAAGCGCAAATTTCTTTGCGCAATATAAAGATACCAATTAAAGGACTGTTTTGTTTTTTCCATGTTGCAGAGCTATTTTTTCTGAGGATTACTATCCAAACTCCATATTTGTAGTACATCTGGCTTCGAAGGTATGGAAAGATGAGGTGCCTGATTAGGAAGAAAAGAATTATTAACTGTCACTGAAGATAAGTGCACACGTGGTATACTGCAGTTGTATTTTGAACCCTGCATTCAGTAAAGTGGTGAGCTTTTAAGAGCGCACACGTGCTTTTCAAAGTTAGTAAGTATACCGCTTAACAAGCCTCGTATTGATGTGCCTAGTAGTAACTGCGAAATAACTCATAAGATTTTACATAAGCAGGCTAGAAATATTTTTGTTATGTGTATTCCTTTTTCAAACAGATGTCCATTAAAGACATTTTCGAAAGTACAAATTTCGCTCAGAGTCAAGAATTAATGTTACAAGCTTGTCACTTGAGCGAAGCTGGTCTGTGATGAACATTGTTAAAGAAGGCAAACAGTTTACCAAATTAGGAGAAATTTTCATGTTTAGATCCCCAGGGAAACATAGGGCATCTAGAAAATTTTCAGAAGTATGTTTCATGTGGAACAATTTATGACAAGGGTGAATATCCAACTGCCAAACGGCTGACCATTTAAATAAGGGGAAAATAGAATAAACGGAATCTGTATCTTCTATGTATAATATTCTGAAATCTCTTGGGTTCAAATATAGGAGGACCAATGATGATCGCAAATTTCTGCTTGAAAGAAGGGATATTGTTTCTGCAAGACTAAAATACCTGCGCATATTGCATACCATTAGTACAGGAGATTCATGATGTCAAAATGCTTCATAAATATATATTCATATTTTCCATATTAATTAAGTATTTTAATGAAAATAATTGGTTTAAAGTCCATTACAGGCAGTATACAAATATGGCAACGTCAAAATAGGAACTGTATTCACAAATCGTTAAATTGTCACTATTTTGTTTCACTGTAGCAGACACCTTATTTCGTAGAACACATCTAATATGAATCATTTTGTTTTGCGTGCAAATAAATGATAGCTATGTAAGCGAACTGTTCTCCAGTTCAAGGTTTCGAGGTTCAGATTGTGCGATAATCATTGTGTATGTTCTCACATTATGCTGAAATATTAACCGAACTTCTCTATCAGCATTGTATCACTATACATCTCAGGATATGTATGGTACTTGCTAGGTTGAATCAAAGACAGATATATCTTCCATCTCTGTTGCACGGTTGCCCTGAAACGGGCGATACCAAGACAGTAGGATAACCTTATGGGCCCAACCCATGTTCATTCTTCTTTTGTAGCTACTCTAGAATACAGACACCAAAGTTGAAATTTCTAAGAATAATAGCTGCATACAGTAAAAAAAGAAAGGAAAAAAGTAAAGATATTAGGAAAGAGTTAAAAGTAGAAAAATAAATCTTGTTATTGCTAACAAAAGAAATCAATGGAGAAAGCATGTTCAATAAACAAATAGTAACAAAATACATAATATAGGCATAAACTATAAACTCAAAGGTACAAGGAACCAGAGAAGATCGAAGAAGAGATGGTCAGCCCAAATTGTAACCATAAAATTGAAACAGAGAGACAAGTCAGCAGTAGCATTTCACTTTTGAAATGAAAACCATAACCTAGAATCAAATCTGAAATTATTAAAAAGTGTGATAGGCCACAACAAACTTACAATCTGGGAGAACACCTTAATATGGGAACACAACCCACTAATAAATGTTTAAATCCCACTAGTTGACAATTTAGTAAACAAGTTTTACTTATTTACAAGCCTTTAACTCCAATCATATCATCAGCCGTTCCCCTTTGGAACATATGGAAGGTGTTGAGTCATATTCGTTGGGTTTTAATCATTAGATCACGCACACATTCGCACTCTCATTCATACTTCCAGACTCTGGGGAAGATGAGGAATTATCTTGGTCGGAGAAAAATCCCCACCCCTACCGCCGAGAATCGAACTCTGGACACCTAGCATAAAAGGCAGGTGCTCTACCGACTGAGCTATGGAGCCAGCCAACAAGTTTATGGTTCCACCATCAGAGAGAAGAATGCAGGTAATTAACCAATAATAAATTAGACTTTGGAAGCTGCTCCTGAAACTGGTTCATAAAAAAAGTTAAAAAACAATGTACACAGTGCGAAAAAAAAAGACTAAAGTTTATTTATATACACTGTATACTCAGTTTTATAGATGTGACCATTTATCTAAACAAAAACTGTATTAACCCTTCCAACCCCCGAAGTAGCATCTTTTAGCAATTATAGGACAAATTTCTAAGCTATTTTGCTGAAAAATAACATAATAACTATTACATAATAACCAATAATTTTTGTTCCGCAAATAAACATAATATAAAAAAATTGTTATATTTGTCCAAAATAGATAAAATTTCTGATAATAAAAGATGTGCCATTTATCAATTTCACTGTTTAGATTGCGACTGGGGTTACATTGCAAAGAGCAAATGTAATTTGGAAACCAGAATGAAGGAGCATTCTAGAAATATGAGGTATAAACAGATTACTAAATCAACTGTGGCAGAATGGTCGTATATCCATGAATAAATCCAGAAGTTAAATTATTAAGCCAACTAAATCGACCAATCAATTTAATGGTTTGGTTAAATAATATTTTTCTTAATTATTATGAAATAAAACCTTTTTAAACTACTTGTCGAACTATAAAAACACTTTAGCTGCACTTATATTTAAAATTAGGACATGTTTCGAGGATCACTCGTCCGCATCATCAGCTGATGTTCGACTGGTTCTTCAGGTGACAGCCTCCCTCTCCTGGCGCTGTTCAATGAGTTGAATGAGATCATCCACTATTGGTATTTCAAAGTTCATAGGTCTCTTTTTATTCTTAAAAATGTGTATATTTTCCCAAACTGTTAATTCCCAATACTTCTTAGCCAGTACCAAATGTTTGACGTCTTTGGAAATATAATTTTTTGACCAAAAGTGATGGGCTAAGCTTCTTTTTGTTTCTCCAATATATACTTGGCAATCCTTACATTTTACACCGTAAATTTGTGATAATTTATTTTAATCCTAGGTTAGTTAACATTCCATTGACTATGGAAGAATATAACAAGGAAATAGACCACATAAAATATGTTACAAATGTGAATGGTTTTGATCCAAAATTTATTATTAAATGAGAAACATAAAAGACGGAAAACCATCAAGGACATTAATAGGTTAAAGGCTGATGACTTAAACAAAATATATTGCAAATTGACATATCATCCTAAAGCTTTTAATAAATTTAAAAGCATTTTCAGTGATTTTCATATACAACTAGTGCCAAATAACAAATGCAGCATATATAATGCGAGAGTATCTACCAGGACTGCCTTCACCAACTGAGACCGATCCCCCTCTCAAGACCAAGGAGTTACTGAGCTGTCCCCAAGGGGCGCCCGGCGCCTCCATGGGGCATTCCATAGAGCAAGACCAGAGACTAACAAGCCCCCCATCTTGCCCGAAAACACAAGATTGGATGGAAGTGGATATGCCACTTATGCGCCCCAACCCCAAAGAGGAAGGTTACCGATCAACCTCAGTGGGGCTGCCTGGTGATCACACCTTCTACTAGCTATGCAGGCTAGTATGCGGGAATATATGGCTTCCCTCAACCCTGTCTGGAGATGTACGCGATCTCCCATGGGTATCAGGAACCACTGCCCCCTCGAGTCCAACCCAATCTGAACAACTCCCCTACAGGAGAGGCTTGGCAGCTCGGTCCAAGGTTCCTCTAGTAACGACAGAAGTACCACGAGTGCTAGGGGTCCATAGCGCTCGTACCACAACAGCTTAAGGGGATGGATCCCCTCCCCTACAGGAAACAAATACAGCATGAGAAACATACTAAATCATTAGCCCCAAAACACAATAACAGCCAACAAATTATCAGGAATTTATAGTGTAAAATATGAGGATTGCCATGAAATATATATTGAAAAAAAAGAAACCTAGAAACAAGGATGAGAGAACACATGAGGGGCATAAAATACAAACGGACAGATGAATCAGCCATAGCCAATCACTTTGGTCAAAAAATCATATTTCCAAAGACGTAAAACTTTTAGTGCCAGCAAAATAGTATTGGGAATTAACAGTTTAAGGAAATAAACAAATTTTTAAGAACAGAAAGAGAACTATGAGCTTTGAAATACCAATAGTGGATGAAGTCATTCAGCTTGTTGAACAGTGCCAAGAGAGGGAGGCGGTCACCTGAAGAACCAGTCAAATATCAGCTGATGATGAGGACGTGTGTTCCTTGAAACATGTCTAATTTCAAATGTAAGTGGAGCTAAAGTGTTTTTATAGTTGACAAGTGGATTAAAAAGGTTTTATTGATGGAACTCCACTGTATCTAAATACTTCTATTTTATAATTTTATTGCATGATAAATTTTGAAATACTGTCAATCAATTCTGTCATAAGTTTCTTGCCTGCCTTGGTAGCATAGATGGTAGCGTGTATGCCTCACATTCAGCAGGTCCCAAGTTCAAATCTCGGTCAGGATGAGTTACCTGAATAAAATTTTTTAAGGGAGTTTCTCTTATCCTTAAAGACGAATGTCGAGTAGCTCTAAGCTCCTTGCACCCCAGATTCATTTGAGCATCATTTCACCAATTTCATTCATCGTCCGATATGGCCTAACATTGGAGGACATAAATTACAAAAAAAAAAAAAAAAAAAGAAGTGTCTTTTCCTTTCCGAGACTGGTAATAATTACAAAAATAATTTGTCACCTAGCAGCAGTAATGATGTCAACAGAAATAAACACCTTAGCTTAAGATACGGATAATATATTTGCGGAACTGGTCCTGAATACTGAGAGGAATTTATAATATCTTGAAAAGACAAGTGAAGTTTGTAACAAATTATTATATCTCTATTTTATTGTAAGCTTTTATACACCTATTTACTGTTAACAAATCTTTATTATCAATGCCACTTACCTATAAATTATGAGAAGTCTCTAAACTATGTGCAGTAGCAAGAGGCAGGACTTAATCATCCTGAAAGAAACCATTTCAACAGCAGCTATATTATTTTACATTTCTGATAATCTAAATATACAGATATCTAAGTATATCTAACAGTAATTCACATGCTCATGTTGTGGTAGGGAAGCAAGCCAGGTGAAAAGACAATTAGATATCAACGTTTTGGGAGTATGCATCTCTCCCATCATTAGGATATTTATTAAATGTTATAACCACAAATGAATCACTGGATATATCACAAACATAAACAAAGACAAATCACTATCAAAATTTGCATGACTGAACAAAAGACTGCTTTCAGTAAATTAAATGCCAGGTCAGTAGATGGCATGAGTATGGAAAATTAATTGGGTCAAAGAAACATAACTACTTAACTTGATTATCAAGTTGTATTGATCTGTGCTTATTAAGCCAATGGATTTCCATTTCTAAGGCCGGTTTCCAAGAAGGGCTGAACTGAAATCCAGCATTAGAATTAAGCTCCTCAGAGGAAATGGAATGCCATTGTTAAGGGATTGAACCATTAGTACAAAGTACCTGAATTTACAAGCAGTTTGTTTCACATTTTTTAGTGTAATGTCCTTCATTTTATACATCTAATTAATTTAATAGTGTGTATGTATAAAAAAACTTTGCCCATATTAATCAATAAAGCCTCAAAAATACAGATTTTCAATGGTGGCCTCTTAATACAAGTTAAACAAGAATGTTTGCATATAAATTTGTCTGACACACATAAATGTCAACTGCAAGTCTCCACAGTCATTTCCAAAGGAAAAGTATGTTGTTTGTCCCTTATTTCATTTTTAATTTCTCTACTACATACTTGCAGTAAGTAAATGAAGCATTGATAGATAGTCAACATGAAAATTTCAATACCATGACCAGGATTTGAACCATGTATCTCCTAGCCAGGAGATATATGGCTAGTGTGAAGAAATTACTAATTTCCATCAATTAAAATAAAGATGAAGTATTGTATTGATAGAGTCGACGTGAAAAATTAAATGCCATGGCTGGGATTTGAACCACGGATCTCCTGGTTTCCATCCAATTGCTCATTGAGCTACCATGGCCAACCTGCTGTCAGGCTCTCGCATCTGAGATACACTGTTTGTGGTGACATACCATCCTAAGTACTTGAGTCCCAGGTTTCATCATTTAACTCTTATTATTTAAGTTAATTGATGGAAATGATTCTTTCTTCACACTAGACATATACTGGCTAAGGTATTGGATTGGTAGAGTCAACATGAAAAATCCAATGCGACAGCCAGGATTTGAACCACGGTTCTACTGGTTTCCATCCAGTTGCTCTAGCCCATTGAGCTACCATAGCCAATTTGTGACATGGCATTAAACACTCCAATTGACTCATATATGTGCCCAGTAAACAACTAGGGGCTCTTCCATTCAAGATACACTGTTTGTGGCAGCTTACTATTATTATTATTAACTAAATGATGAAGCCTGGGGCTCAAGTACTTATGGCAGTAAGTTGCTACAAACCATTTATCTTGAATGCGAGAGCCCCTAGTTGTTTACAGGGGTAATATACAAGTCAAACGAAGAATTTAAGGTCAGGATGGCATGTTGGCCATGGCAGCTCTATGGGTAAGAGCAACTGGATGGAAACCAGGAGATCCATGGTTCAAATCCCGGCCATGGCATTGAATTTTTCATGCTGACTCTCTCTATCCAAAACCCTTAGCCTATACATGGCTAGTATGAAGAAAAGATTAACTTCCATCAGTTAACTAAAATAATAAGACTAAAATGATGAAGCCCGGCACTCAAGTACTTATGGTAGTAAGTCGCCACAGACGGTTTATCTCGAATGTGAGAGTCCCTATTGGTTTACTGGGGAAATATAAGAGTCAAATGGAGAATATATTGTCAGGACAGCACATTGGCCATGGTAGCTTAATGGGTAAGAGCCACTGGACGGAAGCCAGGAGATCCATGCTTCAAATCCCGGCCATGGCATTGAATTTTTCATGTTGACTCTATCTATTCAAAACTCTTTGCCTATACATGGCTAGTATGAAGAAATGATTAATTTCCATCAATTAACTAAAATAATAAGAGTTAAATGATGAAGCCGGGGACTCAAGTACTTACGGTAGTAAGTCACCACAAACAGTTTATCTCCAATGTGAGAGCCCCTAGTGGTCTACCTGGGAAATATATGAGTCAATTGGAGAAGTTAATGTCAAGACAACAAATTGGCCATGGTAGCTCAATGAACGATCGGACGGAAACCAGGAGATCTGAGGTTCAAATCCCGGCCATGGCACTGAATTTTTTATATTGACTCTGTCTATCAGTGTCTAACCATTTATCATACAATGATAATTATAGAGAAATGTTTAACAGCAACTAAACTAGTGTTGGATAGGAATAAGTCTCTCTGCATGTGCAACACTCACTCTAAGAGAAGTAATAAATCAGTAGGACAAAAAATTTTATATAACAAAGAAATTATAGAATATCTCTCTGAAACAAAATTTTTAGGAAACGTAATCCATAAATATGTAGATTGGAAGTCATATTAAAAATGTTACAGCTAGGATAAAAAGAGCACATTATGTAATATATGTCTTAAAAAGCATCAGTATCCTCCAAACACTACAAATTATTTACCTCTCTTAGGTACAATCTGTGCATGCTTATGGTATATTTATATGGGGATCCAATAGTGAAATAAGTACATTATACATAATGCAAAGGAAAATACTTAGGCTAATGCTAAATTTGCATAGGTCAACATCATGTCAACCATACTTTAGGCAAAATCATACTTTGATACTACCAAGTCTGTTTATTTTAGAAACTGTGTGTTTTATAAGGGACAATATTCACTTATACAGCATAAACAACAGTTCATACACATAGCGCTAGAACTATTATTGCAATGCACATATAGACTGCCAGAGCAAAAAAAAAGGTAAATTCCATATTCCATAAGGTCATACACATATAGTGAAATCAAAAATGGAATCCAAAATAAGTCAAACTAAATTTAGGAAAGAAGTTAAAAACTTTTTAACTGAGAAAACCTTCTACGGTGTGCAGCAGTTTTTTGATTACTTTAGAAACTAATTTAAGGCAGTACATGTCATTAACATAAATTATTGGATATACATTCTCTGAAACTTTTTTATCTATCTGTAACTTTTGACATATTTGAATTAGTCACTAAACCTGGTGGAATTATGAATCTATATGTTAATCTGTAACCCTTGTATATTTAATTTACATTCTTATTATTGTAATATTGCCTTTGGATATATATTATTCATGTTATTGTTTAAACCAGTATTCAGTATCTGTATAGCTTGTTTAAAAATTTAAGAAACCATGACTTTGTAAAAAAATTCTTATGGTGAATACAGACATAAATTCATTCTCATCTCCGGAGAACCATGATCAGCTGGATAAGTAAAGTTCCAGCTGTTATGTGCTTCAAATGGGAAGAGTTCTCGCCTGTAGCGAAACAGATTCCTTAGAGCCTTCAGCATTGCCTCCTCACTGTCCCCACTCTTTTTATAGTTCCTTCTCCCTAGCACACTTGCGATTGTTCATGCGCTAGATGTAAGAAAATGAAAACTGAATTTTCCAAAGTTTTATAATCATGCTGTTGTTGAAATCGCAATTGCAACATGAATATTTATATATTATACAAATGTTTTAAATATTTAGTTTAAAGTTAATTATAGTTGATAAATTACTTATTTTTCTAATCCAACGAAAATAACAGCAGTACATCTAAATAGCTGTGAATGTTACCTATGTTAAGAGATAGTTTATCATTGTCATTGTCTTCAATATCTGAGTACTGCAAATTTATGATGATAGGTTCCAAAATCCCGTCACGTGCCATTTTTTTTCAAAAGTAGTCTTGTTGTAGTTTATCTGATGTCTCATGCAGTTTTCCCTGTCTTGTTAAGTTCTTTGTCAATTTCTTCATGAATAAGTTGTTCAACATCAGTCAGTTTAAAAATATTATTTCTGTTTGCAACATAATTTAAGGCCACATTAACTCTATTGGATTGTTCTAGCAGTAGTAAGGGGGACAAGGGGGATTACGTCTCATTGATCTAGCTGATACACTTCTTCATGGAAGAGTAACTGAATAATACTGCTGTGAACTCTCTATTAGAGTAAATAGAGATTACAAACCATTCATAAACAAAGATATAATGTGACCAGGCAGGTTCTGCCTGACCAGCAAGAAGTGTATCGCTTGCTGTTATCAAATTTAACGAACACCTTGGCTTATTCAAAGTACATATTTCTTTTACAACGTCATGTCAAATGTTTACGTTTCAGTTCTGACTAATTTCAAATATACATTCACGCATACATGCCAACCAATAATGATATTCATTACTTTGCTTATTTGTATTAGGAGAACTATTTGAGCTAAAAATATGGGGCTTTTATGGTTATGTTAAATACATTTATCTTTCCTTCCTCATGGATCAGCTTTTGTAAAATATGAATTTCTGTTTTAGCATGAATATTACCTATTAGAGATTGATTAGTTTGCCGCTCGTCACACACCATTTAGGGGGAATGCGATACAGCACTGTAGGACTCTGGCTGGTTGCTCACCTAGTAGCACTCAAGGACTAACACCCTCCCAATTTAAAACACATAGTTGACGATTTCTTGATAATGCCTTTAAGTGATGGCGAAATGCGTTGAAAGAAAATTATTGGTATCTGAAGTACAGAGTGTCTCAGTGGAATCAAAGTATAGTTTTAATTATTATATCAGATGTTCTTTTCGCAAATGTCAATGCATCTAAGCAGTTTAATGTTCTTTGATACTTCTTTTCTTGCTTTGTAGCACAAAAGCTTATAAACAGTTGAATGTTATTTCTGCACGTGTAATTACTTCACATTTAATTTGAAATAATTCTTAAGCAAAAATATATTTTGAGTAAAATATTCTATTAGAATCGCTTTTCATATGACTAATATTATAACATACAAGCTTGTAATTGACGAACTCATATGAATATATCACATAAATTTTGGTACTTCTGCATGCTATAAACTTTGTTCTTACCCATACCTAGAATCCATTCTAAGCAACAGTTGAGGAGCTGTTTTTGAAAACTGAACATGTTCACCGAAAACTGAAAATGTGTTAGGAATGGGATTCTGTTAAGAATCTTGGTTATAATATGATGCTGCTGTTATTTTCTCCCAAACTGAAAATGTCATGTTTAAAGACTAAAACTTGTAACTTCACTCACCTGTTTTTCAGAATTCAGGATCGTTTTCAAGACTGTTGCAGTCTCATCATCAGCTAATTAGCAACTCCTCATAGTTGGTTGTTGTCTGGATCTCCTGTAATTGGCTCCCTCTCTCGGAAGACTCTTTACATAAGTTCCGTAGACCACTCACCGATGGCACATCAAAATTTAGAATATGTCGAATGTTTTAAATAATAATAATCTTTTCCCATGTTGTAAGTTCAAGTCTTGTTGACAATGGTTTTAGTAGTTTGATCTCCTCTCCGATGTGGTGATGATCGTTCCAGAAATGAATAGCAACTGCCGATTTTCTGTTTGTTTATATTTTATGTTCCTATGGTGTTCTGTTAATCTAGTTTTTAAATTTCTCTTTGTCAAACCAATATAAAATTTGTCACAGTCTTCACAATCTATCCTGTATATGCCTGATTTTTGTTCTGGTGGGATCGTGTTTTTTAAGGGATTATTTAACAATTTCTTGAGTAAGAATCTCTTTTGTGGTACTAGTTTGATGCTATACTCTTTAAATATTCTTTCAAACTAGTGAATTTCTTGTATTTTCAGTATTTATTTATGTTTTGAAGAGTAGTAATCTGTTTTAATTTCTTTAATATTATTGGTTGAGTTTGGATAGAAACCATTTTTTGTACTGTATTTAAAATACATGTAAAATCCTCATTATATTGTTTTTGATCTAAAGGTATGCAGTTCAGTCTATGGATCAAACTTCTAAGAGCAGCTAATTTATGTGACAGAGGATTTAATGTAATTATCTGTGTGAGTAGGTTTTCTGTAGATTCCAAATTTTACAGTCATTTTGTCTTAAGATCATTAAATCTAAGAAAGGCAATTGATTGTTCTCTTCATCTTCCATTGTGAATATTATATGATGATCTTGTATATTTAGTAGTTTTAAGTATTCAGTTAAAAACTTTCGAGGGGCTACAGCAAAAATATCATTAACAAATCTGGCTCAGAAAATTTTTTATCATTAAAAAAATTCCACATATTCTAAATTATGATGTGCCATCAGTGAGTGGTCTACTGAACTTATGTAAAGAATCTTCCGAGAGAGGGAGCCAATAACAACAGATCCAGACAACAACCAACTGTGATGAGACGCTAATAAGCTGATGATGATATTGCAACAGTCTCGAAATGTTCCTGATTTCTTAAAAGGACGTGAGTGAAGTTACAAGTTTTAAAAGGTATCACTCAATTTTAGTCTTTATACATGAAATTAGCTTCACTGCTAACAACGCTTTTATTTATAACTATTCAAATGAACACGTCATGTATAAATGTGTTTTTGAAGTTCTATTTTTACATCAAAACCTAATATGTCCATTACATTCTAGCCTGATGTCTATTTTGTTATCAAAAGTGTACATGTCCAGCATATTCCAATGTGTAAGAACTATGATACAATGAAGCACAAAATTAATATAGTTTTGAGTCGAAGTAGTACCCAATGTTCCATTTATTCCTAGATTTACCTAGAACGCGTTTCGTTAGGATCTTCCTAATATCATCAGCTGTTGTGGTCTAATAGACGTTTGTTTGGTGAACTCCTTGGAGGTGATAGGTGCATCTCTGTTGGTGTTTTGATGAACTTGAAGTTGGGTTTTTTTCAAAGGTAGTGTCGAAATTAAACAGTATTCTTTCATATTTCTTTTATGAAGATTTTTAACAGTAAACTGTTATCAACAGTTTAACTTACAGGCTGGTTAATGTACCTTTAAACGAGATGGAATATATCAAAGAGTACAATAATATCATTCATATTGCAGAATACAGTGGATTCAGTGCTGAATTGGTCAAAAAGAAAATTAATAAATTCACAAGACAACAAAGATGCAAACAAGTTACTACTCTTTCCCCAATCAGCAATGAAACTTCATACAGAAAATTGACATATCATCCCAGAGCTACACACCTTTTCCAAAAAGTCTTCAAAGAGCACAATATTACTATGGTCCCACAGAACAAATTTAGTGTACTACACCTTTTGAAATCACATAATACAAAGGAGATACCCACAGACCTAAAATCAGGTGTGTACTGTATAAACTGCAAAGTCTGTGACAACTTTAACATTGGAAAAACTAAAAGCAACTTGAACATAAGGCTTAAAAAGCATTTTAGGAACATGAGGAACAAAGAAATAGATAAATCGGTGGTAGCGTACCATTTTTGGAAGGGGAATAAAAACATAGAGCGAGAAATCCACTTATTAAAGAGTATCCAAGGTTCAGCTGCATTAACCACGTGGGAAAAAATCTTCATAAGGAAATATGAAAGAAAATTGCTTAATTTCGACACTACCTTAGAAGAAAATCCACACTTCAAGTTCATCAAGATACCGACAGAGACACACCTATCGCCTCCAAAGAGTTCACCAAACCAACATCTATTAGTCGACAACAGCTGATGAGGTTAGGAAGATCCTAACAAAACACATTCTAGGTAAATATTAGGAATAAGTGGTATATTGAGTAGTCGTTTGACTCCAAATTATGTTATTGTCCAGTATAATTTGCCATACAGTCAAAGTTTTGTTTTCATAACTGAACTTGTCCACTTTCAGAATTTTTCTCTTTGTCATATGCTTCCTTTCCCGGAAGTTTGTGAAGCTTACATAATGACATTCTACCCCCAATTAATGAGGATTTAATGTGCTCTTACTTGTTCAATTTGCGACAATTAGTTCTCGTGTATGCATTAGCTTTCCGTAGCAGTGCAGATATTCTTTACACATCAGGTGCTCATCAAGGTGAATGAAAGTGAATTTTGAACAGTGCAATGGAAGTAACTGTCAGTTAAATTAATTGCAGTGCTTGGAGGAAAGGATGACCGAAATTGGAAAAAAAATTGATAAGCCAAAGGAAAAATATACAGATCCGGACCTTGGAATAGCCCAGCTCAGCTGTTTGCAGAGTCCATGTTCTCACAAATAATAATCAATTGATAATTCTCTAATATATTGCTTTGTTCAGAAATTCCTTAAGTATGAAACTATTACCTGTCCCTGCTCACTTCACCTACTACAATGTATAGAACAGTAAATCAATCAATGAATAGTAACGAAAAGAACATTTTAGTTTTCACTAGCAAGACATTTTCTTAACAAAATTTTATATGTCCATCATTTTTTATCAAAATTTAACTTGACTAAATATTTTTAGACATTAATTTGAAAACTAAATGTACTATAAATGTGGCTTTTAACTATATGATTAATAATTCTTAAAGCTCCATGTAGCCTTATACCAAAGAAAAATAAAAAATTATAGCATTGACATATTTTTTTTTTTTATTTCCTGAATATTTTCAAGTGATGGAGATGTTCAGCTTAGAAAAACAAGCTCCTCAGTTATTCAAATGGTCTATTTCAAATTTTTGTAAGACCATTTCATAATGTAAGGCAAATATATTAAATAGAACCTATACATATGAATTTATTGAAATTCCACTGTGCAAAATCCCTGCACGGCTTTCTCAAACACATCCGCTGGAACCATCATATAAGTGCTCCAAATTTTAGTTTCCAGTTTGTAAAATATTTCATATGTCACATGCAAGAACCTAAGAGAAATATATATGGGCCACGCCGTGGCTCAAGGGTTAGACTGCTTGGCTCTCACCAAAGCGGCCCGGGTTCGATCCCAGGTGACTGCAAAGTGAGTTTTGTGGTGGACAACACGGCGCTGGGGCGGGTTTTCTCCAAGATCTTCGGTTTCCCCCGCCATCTCATTCCACCGGTGCTCCATCTTTATCTCATGTATCATCAGTGTCACCGCCTGCGGTACCGTATGTAGTATAAGCGGGCGTTAAACACTACACATTTATTTTAGCAGAAATATAAATATTAAATATAATGATGATGATGATAATAGTAATAATAATAATAATAATAATAATAATAATAATAATAATAATAATAATAATAATAATAATAATAATAATAATAATAATAATAATAATAATAATAATATTGATAATGATAATGATAATGATAATGATAATGATAATCATGATGATGATGATGATATGATGATGATATGATGATGATGATGATGATGATGATGATGATGATGATGATGATGATGATGATGATGATGATGATGATGATGATGATGATGATGATGATGATGATGATGATGATGATGATGATGATGATGATGATGATGATGATGATGATGATGATGATGATGATGATGATGATGATGATGATGATGATGATGATGATGATGATGATGATGATGATGATGATGATGATGATGATGATGATGATGATGATGATGATGATGATGATGATGATGATGATGATGATGATGATGATAATAGAATGACTTTTAGTAAAAATTTAAGTTTGGAATCTGCAACATCCTCTTTTTTAAAATAGCTACCTTAAAGCAGAGGTTAAACAATGTAACAAAAGCGGGTACTTTTGTACTTCGTAGGATAACGAAGCTTTATATCATCGCAGTCAATATGCAGGGAATTTGGTACCGTGGGAACTTTTACGAGCCGTAATGCACAAGGTAATGAACAATTATAGCGAAATGTACAGAGAACGCTAAGGCTCAAAGCTTAGCCGAAACAGGGAAATCTGAACTGTGAACTAACATGGTATTTGGAATACTTCAACATTTTAACAATTGGAACTTATTTAGGCATAAATATTGAACATCTGAAATTGCTTATTTACACTACTACATTCGATGCAACTTGTACAAATGTTATAGAACTTGAGATACATATTATTAAGTAACACGTGGCATTTGAAGATTATAAGTAAGAAATTGTGAAAACTGCTCTCGGCGTTCCAGGTATCCTAACATGTTTGATTTAAGACATATAAAAGTTACCCACATAATTTTATACCTGTAAGCCTCAAGTGCTTAACGGTTTTATTACCTACCAGTGTGTCGGTAGATGCCCTTCTCCTGGGCCGACGTCTTTTTGTTGAATGTCCAGCCCCGGATTTCCTTAAAGGCTTTCTTCGCCTCTGGCTCGATCTATTGTCACTTTCAGACGACTGGGACTGGCTTCGTTTTCTTGAGCGGTCGCGTTCGGATTTCCTTAAAGGCTTTCCACGCCTCTGGCTCGATCTATTGTCACTTTCAGACGACTGGGACTGGCTTCGTTTTCTTGAGCGGTCGCGTTCGGATTTCCTTAAAGGCTTTCCACGCCTCTGGCTCGAACTATTGTCACTTTCAGACGACTGGGACTGGCTTCGTTTTCTTGAGCGGTCGCGTTTCTGATATCGTTTTCGTTTTCGTGATTTATTTTCTTGGCGTGGCTGTCTATCTTGACGTGATTTGCTAACTGGTCGTGATTTATTTACCCCACGCGATTTACTTCTTTGTAAGTTATTACACTTGCGTTGTTTGCCACTAGATTTAGCGGAACTTGAACGCTTCCTTTTGCTTGTGTAACTAATTGTGCTTTTCTTATCCTCTCCACAGCTGATACTTTCCATTGATGATGAATCCATAACTAAAATATTATCTAATTGCAGTCAAATATACTTAAGTACACAAAATTTTGTTAAGGAAAACGATCCTTTTGGTTTACGGGAAATTTTTATATTGAAATGTTTGTTACTATGGAGATGGATCATTATCATGCACTACAGTTAAACAAAAGCGAGGGAAAACAATTTGTTTATATTAAATTCAAAATTAATATTATAATTGTATAATGTTATATAATTCTAATTTTTATTATAAACTTATTTTATAACTAAATTGGAAACTTTACAGTCTATGCCTTTCGTTACTCATATACAAACAACTCTTGCTAAAGTACCTATTATCCTCTATTTAAGGTAACAACCCATTGGTGAAACATGAAGAAAATTACAAAATTTGTACTATTTGGCTTTATATGGTATAAGTCACAACCATTGGCTTACATTTTCTAGCCTAGTTTACACGGAGGGAATGTGATAGGGAAGTGAATCAATTGAAATGCCTAGTCGTGCTCGCAACTCTTTTCTGATGTAAAATCCTTTTATTCTGCTTTTAAATTACGCGGTTTCTGCCAGTAAAGTTACTGAAACATGATCGTAAATATGAGATATGTGTTTCACAGCTACATGTTGTGAAAAGCAGTAGAAGAGAAAGGCTAACTTCGGACTTACTTGTTTGTGTTGAAATCTTGGAAACTGTTTGGTGCGTACAAGAGCTATGCAAACTTAAATTCAATTTCTAGTTATGCACGAAGTTTGACTTCTGTTACTTTCTATTTTGGGCACGAAAGACCTTTCAGTTTTACTCAGAGGCTTTTTTTATCAGGCTTGAGGGTCTTTTACATGTAAACCTACGATACGGGACTACGGGCTTTACTTCCCCACCGAAGGAAGCCATGTTAATGATTTTTACGCCCGAAAAATCCATTGTACCTCCGCGTGGTTTGAACCCGCGAGCTCGAGAACCAGGGTCTAACATGTTACCCCTAGACTTTAAGAGTACAACGCATATACTACAGATGGTTTTATATCACAGTTCCTGCATCGTTGAAAGGTTTAGCAGAGTTAAGTAAATAATAAGTTAGTTATAGGTCTAAAAAATATACAGATACTCCAAAAAGTATTCGTCCAATCATAGCACATAGAATATAATAAGTACAGTCAGAAAAAATATAGATAAGAAACGAACAATAACTAGGTATGTCCTTACATCGGTTGATATGTAGATTCAAAAGTAAAACACAATTTGAGTTCATGTTGCTTAAGTAGTGAAGAGCTCTACTTTATTTAAAATGATGCCCCATTTTGTGTTAAACAAGTGTTCGTCGAGGAAACAAGATCCCAGCTATGGTGCCTCGCTGACACACATCCCTTCCCTTTTCTTATGCAGTCGTGTTTTCAAAGCCGTTGACTGCCATTTAAGTAATATGGGTCGCAAACATCATGAACCTATAAAAGAAGAGAGAGACATTTACATCAGGTTATTTAAAAAAAGAAAATATTTTCATGAAATTGAAGAAACCATTGGAAGACCTACCAGTACAGTGAAGCCTATTATATACAGGTTTGATCAGAACAAAGCTTATGAAAATCAATCAAGATGTGGCTGTTCTGCAGTTCTATCTGAGATGGAGAAATGACAGTTACTTAGAGAAGTCAAGAAAAATCTTAAACTAAGTGCTCCAAAACTTGCTATTGCAGTTCAAACACACACAGGAGCGTCCGTTGCAACACAAACTATAAGAAACCTGCTTTATGAAGCTGAGTGTGAAGGCCGAACAGCCCGTAGAAAACCATACATGAGTAAAAAAAATAGAAAGAAGTGAGTTGCTTTTGCAAAAGAACATAAATACGATGGGTTTGATTTCTGATAGAAGGTTATATTTCCTAACGAGAGGCAATTTGAGCTCTTTAAGTCAGAAGGGCGAGTAATAATGTGGAGAAAACAGAATTGTGAGCTTAAGGAGAAAAATATAAAAGGTTCAGTTTAACTTGGATGCAGTACAATACTTGTCTGGGGTTGCATGAGTGCAAATGATGTGGTGGATTTGTGTTTTATTGATGGAATGATTTACCATAGGTTTTATATAAACATCCTAAAAACACATCTATTCAGAAGTTTGAATAATACGGGTCTTTCTGAGGATTATATTTTCACACAAGATAATGATCCAAAACACAAAGCTCTAGATGCAAGGCTATGGTTGTTGTATAATACTTAACAATGGATGTCGACACCACCACAATCCACAGACATGAATCCAATAGAGAATTTGAGGAGTATACTGGACAGAAAGTATTAGAAATCATCAGATATCTACTATAAAGCATCTAAAAAATGTTCTACTAGAGTAATAGCGTAAAATTACATTGGAAACAACACAATCTTTGGATTAATCCATGCCAAGGAGAATTCAAGAGATTATAAAGAGGAATAAAGGACCTACTAAGTACTAACCATAACATTCTGCACCATGTTCAGTATGCTGATAAATACTTATTTTGGGTCCTATTTTGCAGATCTTTATTTCTGAATGTTTAACTATGTTTATGTGAATAGTTACTATATGTAATTGATGGAAATTCTTAATTTTCATGAATTAACTAAAATAATAAAAGTTAAATGATGAAGCCTGGGACTCAAGTACTTACGATAGTAAGTACCACAAATGGTGTATCTCGAATGCGAGAGTCCCTAGAGGTTTACGGGGGAAATATATGAGTCAAATGGAGAATTTAATGTCATGACGGCACGTTGGCCATGGTAGCCCAATGGGTTAGAGTGGCTGGACAGAAACCAAGAGATCCGTGGTTCAAATTCCGGCCATGGCATTGAATTATTCTGTTGACTCAATCTATCAGTTACTATATGTGTTTCTTTATTGTATTCTCTTTTTCACTAATCAATAAATAAGACAGTGTTCCTTCTGTACTTTATTCTGATGATTTTCCCACTATCCCTACATACTCAAACATAAACTCATGCATTAGACGGATACTTTTTGGAGTAACTGTACTTTTTTTTAAAGAAGAATTGTTAAGTTGTTAAAAGTAAGCTATATTTCATATAAATGTGAGTAGCTGGCATGCTTAATTTGTAAGATTACTCACTCAGACTGTCTGAGTGAGTAATCTTGCAAACTAAGCTTGCCAGCTATTCACATTTATATGATATAACTGTACTTTATTAATGTGTAGAAATTATAGTGATGGATTTGGGCAAGGATATACATTTTTTGAGAAGTTTGGAGCTTAATTTGGACTTTATATATAATGGCTCAAAGGAATTTATAATTTCTTGAATATAAGTGAAGTTTGTAACAAATTGTTACATTTTATTATAATATTTATATTGCTTCAGTACTATTAGGTTCAGTCTTTACATAGAATCATGCTTTCTGTTATATTTACACAATGCACAGAATTAAAGGTAAAACAGATTAAGGTCTTCAAAGGGGTTTTTAGGTACTAAAACAAATGCTTTGGGTGTGTCAAAACAAGACATATTTAATGATCATGATGATGATAATGATGATGATGAATCAATAAAGAAACTTCTAGTTCCACAAAGGGAAATGATGGAAAGGAGATGAATGAAAAAGTAACTGCTAGTTGTCGCAGGCTTTCATTTTTCACTTTTGACAATGAACAGTGTGAAAAAAAAAGACATTTCTACTTATATGTTGAACCATACTGGTAATTAAAGTAATATTTTCAGTTCATTCAGATGCAGTGTATGTGATAGTGAGTATTTGAGTAGTAGTGCATCTTCAGGAATGGACTTGTGTTCTAAATTACCAATGAAATGCCTTTCTTGTGGTAAGGTTTTAGTTGATGGATACACTAGTCCAAGGCTGAGTTCCGATTTCTTCTTCTTTACCAGTGGCAGCAATTTGACGGACGGTGGAAGCCTTTCTAGCAATTGCAGATAGTCATACACGTATGGAATAGTTTTATAGTATAGTGAATGTGCACTATATGAGTGCATCACTTACAATTCTTATCTTCTCGATTAACCAGCTATTCCAAAACAAGTAGTATATAAAGCAGATAGAGATAATAATCCAGAGCTTATGAGGATGAAGACTTTTTTTTTCAACTTACGTCTTCCAACGTTAAGCCATATCGGAGGATGAATGAAATGGGCGAAATGATGCTCAAATGTGTCTGGGGTCCATGAATCTTAGAGTTACCCTACATTCATTTATCAGGATAAGGGAAATCTGTGGAAGAACCTTATCCAGGTAACTCACCCAGACCAAGATTCGAACTTGGGACCTCTTGAACGTGAGGCAGACATGCTACCATCTATGCTACCGAAGCGGGTGGATGATGTCGTTGATACATATTTTTCATATTATGGATTTTGGCATAAGAGGGGATGTATAATTATAGGATTATAATAGAGGTATTAACAAGACTATTATGTGTTTCACATGGGAAGGTGTTTGACCTTGAGCAAAACTCGACGAGCAACCAATCGGAGTCCTGCGGTGTTGTGGTATTGCATTCTGCCTAAGTGGTGTGCGATGAGCAGCAAACTAAGAAATCTCTAATAAATACTATTCGCACTAAGACAAAAATTTAGATTTTTCAGAAACTGATTCCTGAGGAAGGAAAGAGTAATGTATTTAACATAACTGTACCAACCATATATTTTTAGCTCAAAAAGTTTTTCTAAAACAAATAAATAAAGTAGATACCATTATATTATAACAATGCATTGCAATGCAAGCGCTGTAATGAATATCATTATTGGTTGGCACGTATGAATGCACGTGTGTTTGAAACTACTCAGAACTGAAATGTAAACATTTGACATGACGGAAATAAGAACTATGTACCTTGAATAAGCCAAGGTGTATGTTAAATTCAATGAGAGGGAATGATACACTTCTTGCTAGTCTGGCAGAACGTGTCTGGTAGCATTATATCTTTGTTTATGAATGGTTCATAATCTCTATTTACTCTAGAGTTCAAAGCAGCATAATTCAGTTACTCTTCCATAAGAAAGTGTATCAGCTGGATCAATGAGTTGCAATCCATCTGCCCCCACCTTACTACTGCTAGGACAATCCAACAGAGTTAATGTGGGCAAGAACTAAGTAGCAGCCAGAAAAAATATTTTTAAACTGACTGACGTTGAATGACTTATTCACAAAGAAATTGACAAGGGTACAAAACAAGACTGGGAAAACTGCATGAGACATCAGATGAACTATAAAAAGACGAATTTTGGAAAGAAATAGCATGCAACGAGATTTTGGAACATATAAATGTTCAGTACCCAGACGTTGAAGACAATGACAATGACCAATTATCTGTTAACATAAGTAACATTCACAACTATACGGATGCACCGCTGGTATTTTAGATGGATTAGAAAAATAAGTAATTCATCTACTATAAATAACTTTAAACTAAATTTTTAAAACATTTATGTATTAGATAGATAGATAGACTTTTTATTGCCAAAGACATATACATGTATAGCAACGTCAAGAGTATATAAAATTGTGATTTATGTCCAAACAATGGAATGAAACTCCTGGACTTGTAAAGAGGGCTACACCTTAAAACACCTATTACCTTCCTTATAAAACCACTGGCTGGAATATTTATAACAGAGTCAGGCAAACTATTAAATAATTTTAATGAAACAGAATCAAAGCTGTTTTGAGTTTTGGCTAACTTACACCTCCTTAAGTATAACTGATTTGAGGTCGTTGTTGGATATTTGTGAACATCGTTACAAAAGGTAAATTCATGCAAATTTTCTTTCACATAGAGGAGACAAATCAAAACATAGATACAAGGAACAGTAAGGATTCCTAATTCAATAAATAGTGGTTTACAATGGTAAGTAGGTGGAGCTCCACAAATAATCCTTACAGGCCTCTTTTGTACAATTAAAAGTTTGTTGGCATAAGCATGGTTGTCCCACAGTAAAACTCTGTAGTTGAGATGGCTATAAATATGAGCATAGTACACCTTCAGTAATGCTACCTTATCCACATTCTGTTTTAAAATTCGTAAAATAAATATTCCTTTGGTAATTTTATTAGAAATGTAGTCAATGTGTGATTTTCAGCCCAGATCCTTTTCAAGGTATATACCAAGAAATTTTGTCCTGTCATCAAGACCATTTGAAAGGTGATTAAAATTAATATTTATTGTTTTGCTTTGATTTATACTTAATTTATTAGCATCACACCATTTTTTTACTTTCGTGTAGGCACCTTGTATTTTGCCATCATCCACACAACAAATATTCAAGGCTAAGTCCTCAGAAAACAAATATGTTTCAATATAATCATCTCGAACATAGTTAGGTAGATTGTTGATATATATTAAGAAAAGAACTGGGCCGAGAACGGAACCCTCTGGGACACCATATTTGACGAGTCTAAACTCGGATTTAAAACCATTGATATAGACAGACTGGTATCTGTCACTTAAATAAGATATAATAAAGCGGATACTTTCAGAACAGAAACCATAGTATTCCAACTTAGAGATGAGAATGTCATGAGTAATAGTATCAAAAGCTTTGGTTAAATCAAAAAAGCTGCCTACAGTTGTGTTGTGTTCTTCCAAAGCATTTAAAGTATGTTTAGTAAATGCTAACACTGCATCAACAGTTTTATGACCAGCTCTGAAACCGTACTGATTAGGAGAGAAAAGAGCATTGTCTTCAAAATATTGTATTATTTGCTTATTTAATAAAATTTCAAGAACCTTGGATACTATAGATAGTATATTGATAGGCCTGAAGTTAGAAAAATCTGATTTACTACCTTGTTTGTGAATAGGAATAACTTTTGCATATTTAAATGCATCAAGAAATATACAACTCTCGATACATGCATTTTAAATGAGTGTCATTAGTTCACATATAAATGTAGCAGCATGTTTAAGAATAGTAGCATTCAAGTCGTAAACATCTGTGCAGTTACTATTTTTCAATTTTAGTATGGTTTCAAAAACTTCTTCGACCGTAATGTGGTTTTAACTGAATTTAGAATTTGGCTTATCTGCATAATTCATATATTCTTTCGGATGTTCTTTTGTAGGTATGGCATTAACAATTTCTTTTACTCGTGTTAGGAGAAATGAGTTTAAAATCTCGGGGTCTAAGTTGCTAAAGCAAGTCCTCTTTTTCTTTGTATCAATAATATTGGAAATTACAGACCAGGTAGCTTTAGTACTATTGGTGGAACTGTTTATAATATTTGAAAAGTAAGCTTTCTTGGCACTGCTCACGGCCTTCTTGTATTCAAGGTTAAGTTGTTGATACATGTCCTTATGTAAGCTATTTTTGGTTTGAATATAAAGATTATAGTAAAACATACATTTCTTTTTTAAGATGCAGAGCTTCCACTGTACCACCATTTATTATTTTTGTACTATTATTTTGGGTCCAGGTTTAATAGAAGAGAGTGGGAAAGCTCTATCAGTGATATAAGAAACCAAGTTCATAAAATGATTAACTTTCTCAGTCATAACCGCTATGCTATACATTAAAATCCAATTAATCTGTCTGAATAAAAAGGTAAAGAGATATATACTGAAAGCATTTATGTTTCGATGTGATTTAAAAACTCTATTGGGACCATTTTCCATAACACTTTTAAGTAATAAGGCGTCATGATCAGAAACAGTGGTCGGTACAACACTCACTTCGCACTTACACTGGGGATTATTTGTTATAATATTGTCAATGCATGTTCCATTAGACCTAGTATCCCCTGGTCTAGTGGGTTCGTGCACTGTCACACGAGCACCAAAGCTAGCAAATAAAATCTCAAGTTCCCGGATCTCAGAGGTTTTGATGTTGAAATTTACATTGAAATCTCCGACTAAAATGATTTGTTTCTGTTTTCAATTTTTGTTAAATAACGAACTAAGAAAAGCATATAAAGGCTCTGAGAAAGTTTTAAAACATGATTTCGGTTTCTGTAGAAACAGGCACAAAGTGTACTATTACCCTTAATATAGATGCAACATACTTCAAACGTGTACATGGAGCTAAATTTGACACAGTCAATTTTTTCAGCGTGATCATTCCAGTATAAAATGTTAATATTACCGTTTGTAACCAACTGGATCTCACCTGCACTTAAGATGGAGATTTTTGAAACTTCGTATTAAAAAAACGTCTAATACAAACGTTCTTGGACCATAGCTCAGGCTTTAGTATAATGTCAACATTTTCTTCAAAAACACTTACTTTGAAAGATGCATACACCTCTGCATTCCTAGATGCTAGTTTTTTGCATTTGACTTCAGGACATTTTGAAACGAGAAACTTGGTCACCTGTTCTTCAGTTGTTGTCGGTGCAAGTCGATACACATGAAGCGATGTCATTTTAGGGAACCTTTTAGAATGTGCACGTTTGGATCTTGATCACTGATGTTTCCGATGACCACCTGATGTTTCATCTTCCTTTTAACTACAACAGACCATTCTCCATCTTTCTCTGGGTTTACGGACGAAACACCTTTACTGGACTTAATACTAAACACTTCCTCTTCACTTGGTTGGGATTCGTTTACAACTTTAAGGTTGCTATAATTCACACTGTCTGTTTTACTGACATTAAAATGGTCAGACATACTGGGACCACTTTTGCCATTATTGACATCCGATTAAGCGTGAACCTTGACCTCCTTATTTTTGTTGGAACACACGCTTGTTTGCAATGCTTGACAGTTAGCATTGCCACTAGTTGAATTTCTAAACACTTCGAACTGTTTGTTCAGACTACCAATATGAAACATCATTAGCTTCACTCTTTCTCTCACAGTCTTTTTGCGTTAATATGTATTTAACCAGACGAACGTCTATCTTGTTGTTTACGTCTGCTAAGTCACTCAAAGCATACAAAAAATCACTGTTCACAATATTTACAGCTTCGTCATTGGATTCTTCGTTGATACCACATGCAGTTGAAGTTTCATTCTTGTTAATATCTTCAGTTTCACCATTCAACTCATGTTGTGTCACTGTCCCATTGCCACAGCAATTTACTGTGTTGTCATCTAATATTAGAACACTATGCATTAGTTTTGCACAACCTGGATAAACGAGTTAGTACACTCGCTACATTTGACGGCATTCACCAACTTGGGGTTGCAAAGTTTGCAGGAAATAGTGTAATACAGCAGGAAATATTATACGAATATTCATGTTGCAATTGTCATTACAACTGCACTATTATAAAACGTTGTAAAATTCAGTTTGCATTCCCTTACGTCTAGCGGCATGAACACTCGCAAGTGTGCGAGGGAGAGGGAGAAATAAAAAGAGTGGGGATAACGAGGTGGCAAGGGTGAAGCTCTAATGCATCTGATCCGCTACAGGCAAGAACTCTTCCCATTTGAAACACACAGTAGCATTTTTCTTGCCAGATTTTATATTAGATGAACAGTATATCTACTGTGGTTGAGGTAAGTAGTTTTTAATAAGGTTCCAATGAACATAAAGTAAATGATAGCACCAGACTTTTAACTGTTAACAGGATAATATGGTTACTTTGTTAACTATTTTTAGACTCTGCTTTCATTTCTTTTCTAACTGTTAATGTGTATCTGGTTATTTTCTAAGTGTTTCTTCAGTAAATTGTTTTATTCATTTCTGCCCATACCTGTAAAAATGTGCCACTGCCCGCTGCAGTCTTACCCAAGTTATAGAAATAGCAGCATCAGCTACAAGAGATGTGCAACACCAGTATGTCAAAAAACAGACTACTAGCTGGAGGTATAATGTGTCACAAATAGATCCCATATTGGAAACTTGTAATTCATTTTAGAATAACTTCCACATTTTTTCTTCAATTCATGTTATGATTTAAAAGTATACTGTATTCAGTAGGAAAAATATATATGTAAAAATACTGTAATTAAGTTGTTCTGTTCTAGATGTTCTCAGGCTTCGAGACAAGTAAGCTGTTGTGACATCGACATTTTAGTAGCCTGCATCTCTCCCATCCTCAGGATGCTGAATGACTTAAGGGAGGGCGATGATCCATATATACATACCAGGTGAGTCTTCTGCCACTATTTATTTTGATCTATGCAACCTGTAGCTTAAAGTATAATGTGAAAACATTGACCCCTTTAGCATAAAAGCCGTTATTGCATCTCTGTCCTTCTATTCGGTGCTCTACTCGCCTAGCATTAATACTTACAGCCCTGAATGAGGACCAAGAAGTTTCGAAAAGTTTAAATAAAGGGTTATTCATGCATATAATACTAGCCAGGTGATGAACAAATGCTTTCCTAAAGGGCACCATAGAGTACGTGGCACTCGGGGAGTGGGTTAGCTTGCTGGAATGTGGTGATACGAAGGCTAGGTTCGAAACTGCGTCACATTGTTTCTTTTTTTTCTGTTCTCCTAGTCTATATTACCTGTATTTCACTTACTACTTTGTTTATTGTTGTTATTGGTTCACTTCTGAGCCAAAGACCAAAGAATTACAACCGAATAATTAGGAACCTATAGGGTTTTGCTCGCCATATAAGTTGGGCTGAGCTCATCCTAATGTCAGGTAGTTCAGGCCCTTGACTTTTAAAGGGTAACCACAGGCTGTCTTTATCTTTTATTAGGAGTCATGTTTCAATTTGTCACCCTTATAATCTGTACCATATATGTGTTGTAGAACATCTTCCATAGTAGGCTTTCATTTTTAGCAGCATGTCGACCACATTAAATCTAACAGTTTTTGTTTCATGCTTATATCTTATGTTTCACTTTGCATTTGTGAAATGTTTGAAACTTGGCTGAATGGGTCAAGCAGAAGACCCACCATAATAAAATATCTACTAGGAACTACACATTTATAACTATCTGCCAGTGGAAAACGTGGCTGATATTGTATTTTGTAAACACCTATAATGTTATAAAAGCTTTATTTGTATTATATCAAATTATGGGCCCCAAGAGTTAAAACAAAGGGTAATAAAATGTTTGAGCTAATCACGAAGGATTTGAACACAAGTCAAATGGGCATACTAGTGAAGTAACCTGTATGATACCATTTAGCCAACGCTACGTTGATAGGGAAGGTTTCTATAAGAATTAAATAACTGCGGATTTAAGAACCGCCTCGAACTTTTACATGCTTTCTGCAACTTTATACAGTGTTTTCAGCTCATTTAGGTAGTTTTAACACAAATAAAAAAGCTGCATCTTCCATTACAGTTACTATATGAGTTAAAACTGCCGTAATTTGTGATAAGCAAAAACTATCTACCTAATTCTTAGCATCTTTTGACATGGCTGTACAATGAAAACATGGGTTGGCTGCTATCTTACCCTGTTTTTCATTTATCACATCATCAAATACGAATATCGAATTTTCTCTAGCATCCGACGTTTGAATCACTTTTTCACCATCATCGAACGTAAATACACCTATATCGGGTATAGTTTTCAGTAGCCTGAGTAAATATCGATATTTAGGTTGTTGCAACGATTTCGAGTATATGTAGAGGTTTTCGAATCTCAGACCATTCTCGTGAATAAGCAGGTTGAGTAAAACGTTCGTTTTTCCAGCATTTGAACTGCCCAGTATGAGCGCTCTAACGTTACTCGGAAACAACGTACCGTGTCGTCCTTTGCGAATGTCATCCTCGAAATCTAACACCTGTATGGGTAGTGTACACTTTTGCTTTACTATCTCCATATCGCGACTAATACTTATAAAGCATAAGTTTTGCCTTTTATTTCGTTCGTGATAAGGGCAATCTATGTAATTACTGGATTTAGCCAATCGTCATAGGAATCGTATACTTATATAGCGCACGTTTTGCCTTTTTTATTTCATAGTGAGACATGCGCTCTACAAGTGCACGCAAAGGTTCGGGAATTCTTTATTCCTTGATTAATTCATTACCATTTGAGGCACATTTACCGGGTTATCGTTTCAGCGGTCCCGGAACGAAACTACATAAACGCTTGCAGAGAGGTGACTTACCGGTGAACGGGTTAGATTCCGCGTGTCTCGATCACGATCGGGCTTACGCAGAGAGTACTGATAGAGAATCTCGTCGTCTAGCCGATAAGGAGTTGGTAGAGAAAGCTTGGAGACGTGTAAAGTCTGCCGACGCTTCTTTGGGCGAACGACTTGCAGCTCGACTTGTAACTACACTTATGAAGGGTAAATTGGCAGCGGGCGCTGGTATGCGTAAACGTCGCAACAAGAGAGGTGGTTTCTTACCTTTGCTACCACTTTTAGCAGCTCTAGGTGCAGCAGGTGGTCTAGCTGGAGGTGCTGCTCAGATTGCTACGGCTGTCAATAAGAAACGTTCGGATGCAAAACAACTTGCGGAATTAACACGTCACAACGAGCGCATGGAATCTTTGGCACAGGGTAAAGGTCTTCGCCGTAAGAGAAGTCGTAAGGGTAGAGGATTGTATCTTCGATCAAAAAACTCGGGGCGAGGCCTATATTTATCCCGGAAAAAGCCCTGAGTGCTACCGAGATCGATTCGTATGCACGACGTCTACACATTCCACATTTTAGAGGTGTCTACATGATCGATAAACTCCCTCCACGTCATCGATACTATGAGAGAATAGTAGTGAATCTGGATACATCAAATAATCCTGGTACACATTGGATTGCTGTACGTAAGGATGGTGACGTTGCCTACTACTTTGACAGTTTCGGCGATCTGAGACCTCCGGAAGAGATAGAAACATACCTTTCGGGTGTCAAGCTCCTATATAATACGACGCGATTTCAAGAATTCGATTCTGTGATTTGCGGTCACTTGTGCCTTCAGTCGATGAGTTACACGATCACCGTGAGTGGTAGTGATACCAGCTTCTCTACATTTTTAAATCCACCATTACATCTGGATCCTAACGGACATTACGAGATAGCTCTATTGAATTTTGAGACTTTTTACTTGATTCCGAATGTGGACGAGAGTAATAATCTATTCCATTACGTTCGCGATGGAAAAGTCGAACGTATAGTAATTCCACCGGGTACTTATGAATTGGATGATATCGCCAGATTGATCAAGGATGTTCTCGACATTGGTGACGACTTTATTCTACGTGCTAATAATAACACCATGAAATCAGAAATTCAATCTCCCTATATTATCGACTTTAGTCGTGAGAGATCTATTGCTCCTCTTCTCGGTTTCACCTCTAAACAGAGGGTACCGGCGAACGTGCTGACCGAGTCTAATGATTTGGTTAACATATTCAAGGTCAGCATCACAGGTATCGAGTGTAGTCTTGCAACGGGATCTTTCATCAATGGTAAAAGTGGTCATTCTCTGTATGAATTTTTCCCATCGGTACCTCCAGGTTATCATATCTCGCAGGAAGCATCAAGTCCTATATATTTACCAATCATCGATACGAATCTCATTGATCATCTCGACATTAGAGTGGTAGACCAGAACGGCGATAAGTTAGATTTCAGGAACGAAACCATCACTGTACGATTGCACATACGTCGTAATGGGTATAAGTTTTAAGAGACGATGCTATATTAAAAAACATCTCTCGAGATTGAACTCTACTCGATCATCGACCCGCAAGCTAATCACATCGTCTAATCGAAAGTTTCTCGCTAACTTAGGCTTCAAGGTTCTATGATGGATGTGTTGGACGTGACCGGGATTCCGACCTTTGATGATAAGATCAGTAAGGAGGAAGAACACGTATTCCTACCGTACAATACGTCAGCTCTCGATGTGAACGATGAAATTAGAATTCCATGTCAAGCTGAAGATTTGTACACGCTTCCTAGTAGAAGTTATCTCTACATTGAGGGGACTCTCACTAAACCCGATGGCACCGTCGCCACATCGAAATTGAGTAACAATGCTATGGCATTCCTATTCGATGGGATTCGTCTGGATATGAATGGAACGACTATTGATAGAGCTAGGAATCCGGGCATTTCATCAACGATGCGTAACTATGCCGCACTGAATGAACTGGAATCGAATCGTTTACTAAATGCTGGATGGATCTATCCAGGAGGTGTGGTAGACATCGTGAATACATCGAATGGTATCGTTCCTCTTTCGATGTTGCTGGGTTTCGCCGACGATCACAAGGAGGTCATACTTAATAGCAAGTTTGAACTTATTCTCATTAGATCTAAGGATTCTAATAATTGTATCATTGGAAACGATCCTACAACCATACAACTAACTAGACTCGAATGGAGGATGCCTGTACTTCGACTTTCAGATTCTGAACGAGTTGATAAACTTAAACTCGTCAAATCGGATAAACCTCTACACGTCGCATTTCGAACCTTGGACCTTCACACTCAACCTGCTGTACCTCAAACTAAAGCGTTCACATGGAACATTGCAACCACGACTAAACTTGTAAAACCACGTTTCGTCATAGTCGGTGCACAAGTGGATAGATTGAATCATCTCGCTAAGGATGCTTCTCTATTTGATAATTGTAATATCACCAATCTGAAACTTTATCTCAACAGTGAATCTTACCCCTATCACGATATGAATTTGGATTTCGCCTATTCGAAATTTGCATCTCTGTATGATCAATATTCCAAATTTCAATCATCCTACTATGGAAAGGAGAATTACCCTCTTTTGAAAAGGAACGACTTTCTGAAATATGCACCGCTATTCGTCATCGATTGCTCTCATCAACCTGAGGATACTGTGACGGGGGCAGTGAATGTCAGATTGGAAGTTCAAGCATCGTCAAATTTTCCTGCACAAACTTCATTATTCTGTTTAATTATTCACGATAAATTATTCACTTATAAACCATTAACTCATGTTGTACAATCTATCATATAGGTGTAATAAATAAAACATTACAAATTCAAATTATCTTTTTATTGACTTTAACATACATCTCCAAAATCCTCTTCCTTGCACTCCTGCTTTTTGCATCATATGAACATAATGATTTATGAATATCATACAACTGATATAAATTTCTTTCAATATATGGAATTAGTCTTTTAAGTCCATTGAATGCAGTACTATTCAGATTTATACTGCCCACATTTAAACATGTATTCACAAACGTTATTTCTTTCATCTTATTCATGCATAACATTATATTAAATGCATATATTATATTTTCACTGTACGGTGCACATGGATGCTTACCATCTTTCAGATACGTATCCAAAACACACAAATTTGACATTATTACCTCCCAATCCTCTTTTGTAATATACACAAACGTATCGTCATGTGTGGCTTTAATGTAAAGTGATGGGAGTTCATTGTATAATCCTATGTTCACACGAAAGTCAATGCTGATGGAGATGTCGTTATCGTTCATGCACACACTATTTACCATCACTCGCAACTTCTTCCTCTACTTCTTCTGCGAAGGGCGTGAAGGGTTCGAACATCATTATGATGAAACTGTCTTGATCGAACGTCTTCTTGGCTTTGACGATTCTCGGTTTGCAGTTCGTCTTCTTCTTTTTCTTGTCTCCTTTCTTACTGGATCTGCGAACATACACGAACTATGTCTCAACATCGTGAATATTTAACACACTTGTTAACGTAAAACTCTTATTATTTTATACTCACTTTTCTATGACTTCCTCCTCAGATTTCGATGTACCGATATCCTTAAACGGACGATCATTGTACGGACCGCACACATCTTCACCTTGATCCTGTTCGGACTGGCATGCCACATCTTCACTTTGGGCTTTACTGAAATAAACATATTTATCATTAGTTATCTAACACATAACAACACTTTCACGTTAACACTCAATTATAATTCTACTTACCCGAGATACACTTTACAATTCTTTCCGCATTGAGCATAAGATGTGATCGAATCATGATGGGAAGGATTCTTGCAAATCACTTGATGCATCTTCCCATCACACGTTTCATCGTGATGCTCAACCCAATGCTTTTTCAAATCTTCGAAATTGCGTAGATTCTCCCAGAATCTGGTATCACTTTCAATGATAGGAGTTGTTGTTCCACTCATCTTGACGTTGCGATGTAAAGTGAGAATGCATTCGTTCCCGAGTGAGCAGATGGGTGATGAAACGGTATCATACCTGTCTCCCCCCCCTCCCCATCCTCTCGTCGATTGTACTTAACGTATGGAAGGTTTGTGTGAAGTGAGGACGCGTTCGTTCCCGAGCTAGCGGAGACAGGATGAAACCTGTTAAATCGAATTTACTATATTACCGTTTTATCACGTTACCCCCCTTCCACCCTCTCGTCGCTTGTACTGGAGGAGGACTAGTGTTTATCCTCGCGTACATGAATGGGTATCGAACCGATGACTCTATATTCATATATATATGAATCCTCCCGAGAGAACTCAATTTTCATAGAGGAATATTTATACGCCCACACATACACACATATGCACAAATCTTGGGAGATCACAACACGTCATCACCCTTATACTTCAATGTGGAACAGAATTATATTTTCTCATACCTCGATGTGGGAATGGAATTTAACCTTTTTCTTAACCTTACATCGCTCTTAGATACATAGCTCAAGGCTGGATTCTGGTTAGGGAACACCCCTTACCAGAATTTCTTATTACATTTATTTCATATATCTCTCCCAGTACACCTACCTAATCATTCTCTCGATATTCTTTTATCTAAAGAATAACGATACTGCATCATATATCATACAATAAACGTAATAGATATCAAACCCTAGACTCGATATTCATACATGAGAGTTTAAGCACAGACATCGAAGAATTACTATCAACACATTTAATTCAAACATCCCCCCGCCGAACCCCATATCGAACCCTAGACTCGATATTCATACATGAGAGTTTAAGCACACACACATCGAAAAGAATTATTATCAACACATTTAATTCAAACACCCCCGGAACCCCGTTACCCATCCACCCATCAGACATCACACACACACACATCATCATCATCATCATCATCATCATCATCACCCCCCCTCAAACACATCTCACTGCACAGGGGAGAACGGCACTACGCCAACACTCCCCTTCTTTTACACCTCGATATTCACATAGGAGAGTTCTAAATCAATGAGCATTCTACATCACTCATATATTAACACAGAGGAGAGTTCAGAATCATATCTACACTGTGCTGATTCTCTCAATTCTATACTACTAATGGTGTAAGAAATCGGCATAGAAACCAGAATAAGCAGTTTAAGTAATCCCGATTACATTATAAGTGTTACAACCCCTAAAATGGAAAAAGTTTAGGAACACATGACAGTATATTGGCTTTGTCAAACCCAACCTCAAACATGAGCAATGAACGTGAAGTGAAAATTATTTCTTTAAGAACAAAGTTGGTTTCTTCATTGTGTAATGGCAGTGTTGATAATTAGCTGAAGTAAATAATGATATCAGATAAAAGTTCTCACTTAGTAGATTTTGTGAAACTGAAAATTGTTGGCGTATCAAATGACAGCAACAAATGAAATGGATTTTCAATTAAATTAACCTCAGTTGCCAAAAGTGTAATAAAAAAATATTTGAAACATCCAAAACTATTGAAAGTAGTACAGAAGTAAACGTTAGGTTTGCTTATGACTTGAGAAGCATTGGCAAGGGAATTGAGGCAGGTAAGACATTGGCTTCTTTTGTCAAATTACCAGCCCCACCCTCAGCCAAATTTAACAAAATAATTAGTAATACCATAGAGCAAGTATCTATGGAAACTAGGAAGTAGTGAATAGAGAATAATGAACATAAATTACACATTATATAAAAGCAATACGAAAACCAATATTAAAAGAGGGCAGCGATAATAATATATCCGAAACCTTTTTAACGGGATCCAGAACGGCATTCCGGGATGAAATTTCATAAAATGAGTTATTGCCAACATAATCTTCCTGATGTTTGTAGAAGCGAGTAACGATATGTATTTTCCTGTCCCATAGTTTTAAATGTCCTAAATAGACTTATTTTGAAAAGGCTGCACAGTGTGCTACACCACCTCTTGGCAATTTCCAAGTGCATTCTTTGCTTGTTTGTAACCTTTTTTTTGTAATTTTCGTCGCCCAACGTTTAGTCATATCGGACGATGAATGAAATTGGTAAAATTATGCTCAAATGAGTCCGGGATCCATGGAGATTTGAGCTATCCGACATTCGTCTTTCAGGATGATGGAAAAACCCGGCACAAACCTTATCCAGGTAAATCACCCTGATCGAGATTCGAACTTGGGACCTCTTGAACGTAAGGCAGACACGCAACCATCTACGAAACTTTATTGAAGCTATATCCCAGAGCATAGCCTTTTTAGGAAAGGAAGTCCTTGTTTTTTCTGTTAATATTAATATGTGCATCTGGTATTACTTCTTCCATGCTTTGTTTAGTATGTATGTTCTTAATTACTAGTTTTCAGATGGGAAGAAGCAATAGTTTTGGTGTAATAAATCTGCATGGGAAGCAGTATAAACGGTTTAAGTAATCCTGACTACATAAATAAAGAGTTACAACCCCTAGTATGGAAAAGGTGTAGCAACACGTGGCAATATAATGACTTCGTCAAACCCAACCTCAAACATTGGCAATAAAAGTGAAGTAAAATTGGTTATTTAGGGAAGGAATTGGTTTCATCATTGTGTAATGGCAGTGTTGACTTTTTAACTAAAGTAAATAAAAATAAATAAGTTTTCAGTTAGTACATATAGAAAATTTGTACAGGGTAAACTTTTTGAAAATAAAAATTGTTGGCGTATCGAAGGACACCAAGGAACGAAATGGATTACCAGCTAAATTAATACCCAGTTCCCAAAAGTGTAATAAATAATGAACATGTGGAACATTCAGAACTACCGAAAGTGACGCAGAAGTAAATGTAAGGTTTGCTTACGACTTGAAAAGCATTGGCAAGGGAATTGAGGCAGGTAAGACATTGGCTGCTGTTATCAGTTTACCAGACCGCGCCCCCACCATCAGCCAAATCTAACAAAATAATTATTAATGCCATAGAGAACGTGACCATGGAATCTAGGTAGAAGAGAAGGGTTGAAAAATGAAAGCGAAAGGATGCTGATGATGAAAAAGATGCACAATATGGATCTGGGGAAATTCTGAGGTGTACTTCGGACATAGCAAAGTTTTAATGCTGTTGTTTCTGTTTTATTTTTTTAGAAGTTTGGGTGCGCTAATCTATAAAACTACTGCAGCTAAAAGCCCACATGTTTTAACTGCACTGAAGGCAACATGTAAACTGTTTTTAAAAGTCTAGAATAAAGTTTTGTGAAGATTTGAAATTTAAAATAAGTTCTTCAATGTTTTAGAAGTAAATTCAATATATTGATCTAAATACCACATAACCTTTATTAAAACTCCAAAATAAGGTCTACTATCTTTAATTAAGTGTAAAAGTATCGTAAAACAACAAGAAAAAGTTTCAAATTAATGCGTTTAATGGTTCTTGAGCTAAGTGCCCCACAAGACTCTCATTTTAACATTGGTGAGTCAGGCTGTTACGGCTTCCCCTAAATCAAACTTCCCTTAGTTTTGCCAAAACGTCTCAGCATTCGGATTTGGAACGAATACCATTGAACGAATACCATGACAACGTGACGTCACGCACCAACACCTGACACCATCTCCAGATTCTTGCGGCCCTGGTAACCAAATGACAACCTGAGGGATGTGACTTGGCATGAAGTTGCGCAAAAGCCCTAAACATTTACATACTACTACATCTGTTACCATGACAACGTGACGTCACGCCCCAACGCCTGACACCATCTCTATATTCTTGCGGCTCTGGTAAACAAATGAAACTCTGAGGGTTGTGACTTGGAGTACAGTTGCCGCAAACTGACTACACATTTACCACGAACAGATGAGGTAACACCTTCTCATATTTCCTACTATACTAGTACATTTGTCACCATGAAAACGTGACGTCACGCCCCAACACATGACAGCTTCTCTAGATTCTTGCGGCCCTGGTAACCAAATGACACTCTGAGGGTTGTTACTTGGCATGTAGTTGCCGCAAAATGCCTACACATTTACCAAGAAAAGATGAGGTAACACCTTCTTTTATTTCCTACTATACTAGTACATTTGTTACCATGACAACGTGACGTCAAGCACTAACAACTGACACATTCTCTATATTCTTGGGGCACTGCTAACCAAATGGCACACTGAGGGTCGTGACATGGCATGCAGTTGCCGCAAACTGCCTACAAATTTACCACGAACAGATCAGGTAAAAACCTCCTCTTGTTTCCTGTTACACTAATACACTTTTTACCATGGCAACGTGAGGTCAAGCACAACACTGTGATACCTTCTGTATATTCCTGTTATCCTGATAGCTGTGGGCTACCTATGCCGCCCCATCTTAGCCCTTCTTTTCCCCCAAAAAGGCTAATGACGTCGGGAATAAATCAGGTTAACAGCTCCTCATACTTCCTGTTACGCTAATACATGCGTTACCATGGCAACGTGACGTCAAGCACAGCACTGTGATACCTTTTCTATATTCCTGTTATCCTAATAACCGTGGGCCACGTATGGCACCCCATCTTAGCGCCGCTTAGGCCCAAACAGGCTTCATTCTTCACGAACAGATCAGGTAAACACCTCCTCTTGTTTCCTGTTATACTAATACATGTGTTACTATGGCAACGTGACGTCAAGCACCACACTGTGATACCTTCTCTATATTCCTGCTATCCTGATAGTTGTCTACCACCTATGCCGCCCCATCTTAGTGCCGCTTAGGCCCTAAAAAAGCTATGGTCGTCATGAAAAGATCAGGTTACCACCTCCTTATATTTCCTGTTACATTAATTCATGTGTTACCATGGCAACATGACATCAAGCACCACACTGTAATACCCCGTCTATATTCCTCTTATCCTGATAGCTGTGTGATACCTATGCCGCCCCCTCTTAGCGCCGCTTAGGCCCAAACAGGCTCCCGTCTTCACGAACACGAAAACACTTCCTCTTGTTTCCGTTACACTAATACACTTGTTACCATGGCAACTTGACGTCAAGCACCAACTCTCCGACACCTTCTCTATATTCCTGCTATTATGATAGTAGTGTACCACCTATTCCGCCCCAACTTAGCGCTTCTTTTGCCCCAAACAGTATAGTCGTTGTGAGCAGATTAAGTAATCACCTCCTCTTGTTTCCGTTACACTAATACACTTGTTACCATGGCAACTTGACGTCAAGCACCAACTCTCCGACACCTTCTCTATATTCCTGCTATTATGATAGTAGTGTACCACCTATTCCGCCCCAACTTAGCGCTTCTTTTGCCCCAAACAGTATAGTCGTTGTGAGCAGATTAAGTAATCACCTCCTCTTGTTTCCCGTTACACTAATACACTTGTTACCATGGCAACTTGACGTCAAGCACCCACTCTCCGTCACGTTCGCTATATTCCTGCTATTATGATAATTGTGTACCACCTATGCCGCCCCATCTTAGCGCTTCTTTTGCCCCAAACAAGGTATAGTCGTCGCGAGCAGATTAAGTAATCACCTCCTCTTGTTTCCCGTTACACTAATACACTTGTTACCATGGCAACTTGACGTCAAGCACCCATTCTCCGACACGTTCGCTATATTCCTGCTATTATGATAATTGTGTACCACCTATGCCGCCCCATCTTAGCGCTTCTTTTGCCCCAAACAGGGTATAGTCGTCGCGAGCAGATTAAGTAATCACCTCCTATTGTTTCCCGTTACACTAATACACTTGTTACCATGGCAACTTGACGTCAAGCACCCACTCTCCGACACGTTTGCTATATTCCTGCTATTATGATAATTGTGTACCACCTATGCCGCCCCATCTCAGCGCCGCTTTGGCCCAAACAGGGTATAGTCGTCGCGAACAGATCAGGTAAACACCACCTCTTGTTTCCTGTTACACTAATACACCTGTTACCTAGGCAACGGGACGTCAAGCACCACACTGTGATACCTTCTCTATATTCCTGTAATCCTGATACCTGTGGGCTACCTATGCCGCCCCATCTTAGCGCTTCTGTTGCCCCAAACAGGCTATTGTCGTCGCGAATAGATCGGGGTAACACCTGTTACACTAATACATGTGTTACTGTGGCAACGTGACGTCAAGCACCACACTGTGATACCTTCTCTATATTCCTTTTATCCTGATAACTGTGGGCTACCTATGCCGCCCCATCTTAGCGCCGCTAAGGCTTAAGAGGCTTCAGTCCTCGCGAACAGATCAGGTAAACACCTCCTCTTGATTACTGTTACGCTAATACACCTGTAACCATAGCAACGTTACATCAAGCACAACTCTGTGATACTTTCTCTATATTCCTGTTATGCTGATAACTGTGGGCCACCTATGCCTCCCCACCTTAGCCCCGCTTAGGCAAAACAGGCTTCAGTCTTCGCGAACATATCAGGAGAACACATCCTCTTGTTTCCTGTTACATTAATACACTTTTTACCATGGCAACGTGAGGTCAAGCACAACACTGTGATACCTTCTGTATATTCCTTTTATCCTGATAGCTGTGGGCCACCTATGCCGCCCCATCTTAGCCCTTCTTTTCCCCCAAAAAGGCTAATGGCGTCGGGAATAGATCAGGTTGACAGCTCCTCATATTTCCTGTTACGCTAATACATGCGTTACCATGGCAACGTGACGTCAAGCACAACACTGTGATACCTTTTCTATATTCCTGTTATCCTGGTAAACGTGGGCTACGTATGGCACCCCATCTTAGCGCCGCTTAGGCCCAAACAGGCTTCATTTTTGGCGAACAGATCAGGTAAACACCTCCTCTTTTTCCTGTTATACTAATACATGTGTTACTATGGCAACGTGACGTCAAGCACCACACTGTGATATCTTCTCTATATTCCTGCTATCCTGATAGTTGTCTACCACCTATGCCGCCCCATCTTAGTGCCGCTTAGGCCCTAAACAAGCTATGGTCGTCATGAAAAGATCAGGTTACCACCTCCTTATATTTCCTGTTACATTAATTCATGTGTTACCATGGCAACATGACATCAAGCACCACACTGTAATACCCCGTCTATATACCTCTTATCCTGATAGCTGTGTGCCACCTATGCCGCCCCATCTTAGCGCCGCTTAGGCCCAAACAGGCTCCCGTCTTCACGTACAGATCAAGTAAACACTTCCTCTTGTTTCCGTTACACTAATACACTTGTTACCATGGCAACTTGACGTCAAGCACCAACTCTCCGACACCTTCTCTATATTCCTGCTATTAAGATAGCTGTGTACCACCTATTCCGCCCCATCTTAGTGCTTCTTTTGCCCCAAACAGGGTATAGTCGTCGCGAGCAGATTAAGTAATCACCTCCTCTTGTTTCCCGTTACACTAATACACTTGTTACCATGGCAACTTGACGTCAAGCACCCACTCTCCGACACGTTCGCTATATTCCTGCTATTATGATAATTGTGTACCACCTATGCCGCCCCATCTTAGCGCCGCTTAGGCCCAAACAGGGTATAGTCGTCGCGAACAGATCAGGTAAACACCTCCTCTTGTTTCCTGTTACACTAATACACCTGTTACCTAGGCAACGTGACGTCAAGCACCACACTGTGATACCTTCTCTATATTCCTGTAATCCTGATACCTGTGGGCTACCTATGCCGCCCCATCTTAACGCTTCTGTCGCCCCAAACAGGCTATTGTCGTCGGGAATAGATCAGGGTAACACCTCCTTGTGCTTCCTGTTACACTAATACATGTGTTACTATGGCAACGTGACGTCAAGCACCACACTGTGATACCTTCTGTATATTCCTGTTATCCTGATAACCGTGGGCCACGTTTGGCACCTCATCTTAGCGCCGCTTAGGCCCAAACAGGCTTCATTCTTTGCGAACAGATCAGGTAAACACCTCCTCTTGCTTCCTGTTATACTAATACATGTGTTACTATGGCAACGTGACGTCAAGCACCACACTGTGATACCTTCTCTATATTCCTGCTATCCTGATAGTTTTCTACCTCCTATGCCGCCCCATCTTAGTGCCGCTTAGGCCCTAAACAAGCAATGGTCGTCACGAAATGATCAGGTTACCACCTCCTTATGTTTCCTGTTACATTAATTCATGTGTTACCATGGCAACGTGACGTCAAGCACAACACTGTGATACCTTCTCTATATTCCTTTTATCCTGATAACTGTGGGCCACTTATGCGGCCCCATCCAATTGCCGCTTAGGCCCAAACCGCAACGTAACGCAAAGCAAAGCAACGTAAAAACATCGTAAAGAGGAAAGGTAAATTAGGACGGCAACGAAAGTGTTAGCAAGCGAGTAAAGAGAGCCAGGTTAGAGAAAATAAAGGAGTTGTGAGACGGTAAGCACGTCTTTTCATAACCGAACCCTGCGAAAGAGATCCCAGCTCACCGACAATTAGGCAAAGCACCAACCTTTCCATCTCACCGTCAAACCCTTCATACTCTATTCCTAACCAAGCACTCAAAAGGACAACGAACCGAAAAAGAACCCGCCGCAATTAGCGTAACAGGAAGCTTGAGGAGGTGTTAACCTGATCTGTTCGCGAGGACTGAAGCCTGTTTAAGCCTTAGCGGCGCTAAGATGGGGCCGCATAGGTGGCCAACAGTTATCAGGATAAAAGGAATATAGAGAAGGTATCACAGTGTTGTGCTTAACGTCACGTTGCAATGGTAACACATGAATTAATGTAACAGGAAACACAAGGAGGTGGTAACCTGATCTTTTCGTGACGACCATAGCTTGTTTAGGGCCTAAGCGGCACTAAGATGGGACAGCATAGGTGGTAGACAACTATCAGGATAGCGGGAATATAGAGAAGGTATCACAGTGTGGTGCTTGACGTCACGTTGCTATGGTAACGCATGTATTAGCGTAACAGGAAACTAGAGGAGCTGTTAACCTGATCTGCTCACGACGACAATAAACTGTTTTGGGCAAAAGAAGCGCCAAGATGGGGCGGCATAGGTAGCCCACAGGTATCAGGATTACAGGAATATAGAGAAAGTATCACAGTGTGGTGCTTGACGTCACGTTGGGATAGTAACACATGTATTAGTGTAACAGGAAGAACGAAGAGGTGTTACCCTGATCTATTCGCGAAGACAATAAGCCTGTTTGGGGCAGAAGAAGCGCTAAGATGGGGCGGATAGGTGGCCCACAGGTATTAGGATTACAGGAATATAGAGAATGTATCACAGTGTGGTGCTTGACGTCACGTTGCCATAGTAACACATGTATTAGTGTAACAGGAAACATGAGGAGGTGTTTACCTGATCTGTTCGCGAAGACTGGAGCCTGTTTGGGCCTAAGCGGCGCTAAGATGGGGTGCCATACGTGGCCTACGGTTATCAGGATAACAGGAATATAGAGAAGGTATCACAGTGGTGTGCTTGACGTCACGTTGCCATGGTAACACATGTATTAGCGTAACAGGAAATATGAGGAGGTGTTAACCTGATAGATTCGCGACGACAATAAATTGTTTGGGCCTAAGCGGGAATAAGATGGTGCCGCATATGTAGCCCACAGTTATCAGGATAAAGGGAATATAGAGAAGGTATCACAGTGTGTTGCTTGACCTCACGTTGCCATAGTAACACATGTATTAGTATAACAGGAAACAAGAGGAGATGTTTACCTGATCTGTTCGCGAAGACTGGAGCCTGTTTGGGCCTAAGCGGCGCTAAGATGGGGTGCCATACGTGGCCCACGGTTATCTTGATAACAGGAATATAGAGAAAGTATCACAGTGTGGTGCTTGACGTCGCGTTGCCATAGTAACACATGTATTAGTGTAATAGGAAGCACGAGGAGGTGTTTAGCTGATATGTTTGCGAAGACTGAAGCCTGTTTTGCCTAAGCGGGGCTAAGGTGGAGAGGCATAGTTGGCCCACAGTTATCAGCATAACAGGAATATAGAGAAAGTATCACAGAGTTGTGCTTGACCTCACGTTGCCATGGTAAAAAGTGTATTAGTGTAACAGGAAACAAGAGGATGTGTTCACCTGATATGTTCGCGAAGACTGAAGCATGTTTTGCCTAAGCGGGGCTAAGGTGGAGAGGCATAGGTGGCCCACAGTTATCAGCATAACAGGAATATAGAGAAAGTATCACAGAGTTGTGCTTGATGTAATGTTGCCATGGTAACAATTGTATTAGCGTAACAGTAAACAAGAGGAGGTGTTTACCTGATCTGTTCGCGAGGACTGAAGCCTGTTTAAGCCTTAGCGGCGCTAAGATGCAGCGGCATAGGTAGCCCACGGTTATCATGATAACATGAATATAGAGAACGTATCACAATGTTGTGCTTGACGTAACGTTGCCATGGTAACACATGTATTATGAAGCAGAAACCTCAGGGTCCAAGAGGGAAAAGATAACTAGAAATTAACACAACAGTAGAGATCATAAATAAGCATAATGGGAATAAAAAGAGAATAAATTATATAAGAAATTAAGTTAAAAAGAATATTCGAAATAGCAATATAGTGCAAAGGAAGGAAAAATCGGACAGGAGTTGCTTCTGAGCACAGACGTGGCAGGAAATAATAACAATGGAACAAAAGCCCTCGAAGGTTACTCGACATCGAGACGCCAGTAAGGTATGCGAAGGATAAGGGAAATTCAGCGAAGCATGATAGAATACCGTTTAGACACTGAGAGGTCATACAACCCAGAGGGGTGGAGAATATTACTGCCGCAAGGAAAGACAGACGGAGGTGACCAAAAAGAGAAAATTAAAGAAATACACCATGCCAATAAAATGTAGAGTAAACCAACTGACAGGCGTAAAATAGTAAAGGAATAGAAATTGGACGGTGATAGGCGAGAAAAACTAGAAGAGAAGCTGAAAATACGACGGGGGAAAGAGCGTCATCCTGGTGCTTAGTACGAGGGGAAGAAGACGTGGTATTGGGAGAGAAGTAGGATCCGATGCTGCAGTCCGAATTAGAGCTTTGGTCTTGAGGACAGTGCACAAATATAGGGAATAAAGGTTGTTCGCATAGCAACGTAAAAACATCGTAAAGAGGAAAGGTAAATTAGTACGGCAACGAAAGTGTTAGCAAGCGAGTAAAGAGAGCCAGGTTAGAGAGAATAAAGGAGTTGTGAGACGGTAAGCACGACTTTTCATAACCGAACCCTGAGAAAGGGATCCCAGCTCACCGACAATTAGGCAAAGCACCAACCTTTCCATCTCACCGTCAAAACCTTCATACTCCATTCCTAACCAAGCACTCAAAAGGACAACGAACCGAAAAAGAACCCACACCAATTAGAGTAACAGGAAACATGAGGAGGTGTTAACCTGATCTTTTCGTGACGACCATAGCTTATTTAGGGCCTAAGCGGCACTAAGATGGGGCAGCACAGGTGGTAGACAACTATCAGGATAGCAGGAATATACAGAAGGTATCACAGTGTGGTGCTTGACGTCACCATGCCATAGTAACACATGTATTAGTATAACAGGAAACAAGGGGAGGTGTTTACCTGTTCTGTTCGCAAAGACTGAAGCCTGTTTGGGCCTGTATTAGTCTAATAGGTATAAGAGAAGGTGTTTCCTCATCTGTTCGGGGCGACAATATTTAGTTTGGGGTGACTACAGGCGCTAAATTGGAGCGTTACAGGTATCCCTTAGTTATCAGGATCGCAGGAATATAGAGAATTTGTCAACGTGATATCTGTTGTACCTGTTGGTGCTAGATGTACCGTTGCCATGGTAACAAATGTATCAGTATAATAGGAAACAAAAGAAGTGTTACCTAATCTGTACGGGGCGACTATATATTGTTTGCGGTGAGTACAGGCCCTAAATGGGAGCGTTACAGGTATCCCTTTGTTATCAGGATCGCGGAAATATCGAGAAGGTGTCACCGTGATATCTGTTGTTGCTTGTCGTCGCGTTGCCGTGGTAACAAATGTATTAGTATAATTGGAAATAAGAGAAGGTGTTATCTCATCTTTTCGGTGTGAACGCAGGCTGCGCTAAGTTAGAACCGTACTGGTGTCACTTAATTATCAGGATCGCAGGAATATAGAGAAGGTGTCAACGTGGTATCTGTTTTATCTGTTGGTGCTAAAAGTCGCGATGCCATGGTAACAAATGTATCAGTATAATAGGAAATAAAAGAAGGTGTTACCTCATCTGTACGGGGTGACTATCTATTACTTGGGGTGACTATAGGCGCTAAATTGGAGCGTTACAGTTTTCCCTCAGTTGTCAGGTTTGCAGGAATACAGAGAAGGTGTCACCGTGATATCTATTGGTGTTTGATGTCGCGTTGCCATGGTAACAATTGTAGTAGTATAATAGGAAATTAGACAAGGTGTTATGTCATCTGTTTGGGGCGAACGCAGGCTGCGCTAAGTTAGAACTGTACTGGTAACACTTAATTATCAGGGTTGCAGGAATATAGAGAAGGTGCCACCGTGATATCTGTTGGTGCTTGATGTCGCGTTACCATGGTAACAAATGTATTAGTATAATAGGTAATAAGAGAAGGTGTTACTTTATCTGTTCGGGGCGACTGTATATTGTTTGGGGTGACTACATGCGCTAAATTGGAGCGTTTCTGGTGTCCCGTAGTTATCATGTTTGCAGGAATATAGAGAAGGTGTCACCGTGATATCTGTTGGTGCTTGATGTCGCGTTGCCATGGTAAAAATGTATTAGTATAATAGGTAATAAGAGATGGTGTTACCTCATCTTCTCTGGGTGACTATATATTTTTGGGTGTGATTACAGGCGCTAAATTGGAGCGTTAAGGGTGTGCCTTAGTTATCAGGATCGCAGGAATTAGAGAAGGTATCACCGTGATATTTGCCGGTACTTGACGTCGCGTTGCCATGGTAGCAAATGTACTAGTATAATAGGTAATAAGAGAAGGTGTTATCTCATCTGTTTGGGACGACTATATATTGTTTGGGGTGACTACAGGCGCTAAATTTGAGCGTTACAGGTGTGCGTTAGTTATCAGGTTTGCAGGAATATACAGAAGGTGTCACCGTTATATCTGTTGGTGCTTGACGTCGCGTTGCCATGGTAACAAATGTATTAGTATAATAGGAAATAAGTGAAGGTGTTACCTTATATGTTCGGGGTCACTATATATTGTTTGGGTTGACTACAGGCGCTAAATTGGAGCGTTACAGGTGTCCGTTTTTTATCAGGTTTGCAGGAATAAAGAGAAGGTGTCACCGTGATATCTGTTGGTGCTTGACGTCGCGTTGCCATGGTAACAAATGTATTAGTATAATAGGTAATAAGAGAAGGTGTTACTTTATCTGTTCTGGGCGACTGTATATTGTTTGGGGTCACTACAGGCGCTAAATTGGAGCGTTACAGGTGTCCCGTGGTTATCATGTTTGCGGGAATATAGAGAAGTTGTCGACGTGACATCTGTTGGTGCTTGATGTCGGGTTGCCATGGTAACATATGTATTAGTATAATAGGTAATAAGAGAAGGTGTTACCTCATCTTTTCGGGGTGACTATCTATTGTTTGGGGTGACTACATGCGCTAAATTTGAGCGTTACAGGTGTCCCTTAGTTATCAGGATTGCAGAAACATAGAGGTGTCACCGTTATATCTGTTGATGCTTTATGTCGCGTTGCCAATGTAACAAATGTATTAGTATAATAGGTAATAAGAAAACGTATTACCTTATCTGCTCGGGGCGACTATACTCCTCCACAGGAGAGAAAGTCTCCGACGGATGAGACGCAGGAAGTTTGGCGAGGGTTCCCACACCCTCCCTGGACAGGTTTATGACACCCCATGTCAGTTCAGTTACAGACCATTCAAAAAACATTCTGACGGCTTCTATTTTTATGAAAGAGTCTTCTGGGTTTTAGTGTATAGAGCGAATATGGCGCATGTTTTTTTAACGTTCTGCTTCTTGTGTTGCAAACGTTCTCTGCCACACATTCGCTGTCCTTGTCCCACTGTGTAACATAGGACACTCCTTACAGGGACTTTCTTTGCGCTACAGGACTATACAGCCTGTTTCGGGTAACTGCAGGCGGCGCTAAATTGGGACGGTACAGGGGTCCCTTAGTTATCAGGATCGCAGGAATATAGAGAAGATGTCACCGAGATATCTTTTGTATCTGTTGGTGCTTGATGTCGCGTTGCCATGGTAACAAATGTATTACTATAATAGGTAATAAGAGTAGGTATTACCACATCTGTTCGGGGTGACTATATATTGTTTGGGGTGAGCACAGGCGCTAAATTGGAGCGTTACAGGTGTCCCTTAGTTATCAGGTTTGCAGGAATATAGAGAAGGTGTCACCGTGATATCTCTTGGTGCTTGATGTCGCGTTGCCATGGTTACAAATGTATTAGTATAATAGGAAATTACAGAAGGTGTTATTTCATCTCTTTGGTGTGAGCGCAGGCTGCGCTAATTTAGAACTGTACTGATGTCACTTAATTATCGGGATCGCAGGAATATAGAGAAGGTGTCAACGCGATATCTGTTTTATCTGTTGGTGCTAGAAGTCGCGATGCCATGATAACAAATGTATTAGTATAATAGGAAATTAGAGAAGGTGTAATGTCATCTTTTTGGTGTGAATGCAGGCTGCGCTAAGTTAGAACTGTACTGCTGCCATTTAATTATCAGGCGCGCAGGAATATAGAGAAGGTGTCAGACTGTTGGTGCTTGAAGTCACATTGTCGTGGCAACAAATGTATTAGTATAATAGGTAATAAGTGAAGGTGTTACTTTATCTGTTCGGGGCGACTGTATATTGTTTGGGGTGACTACAGGCGCTAAATTGGAGGGTTACAGGTGTCCCGTAGTTATCATGTTTGCGGGAATATAGAGAAGTTGTCGCCGTGATATCTGTTGGTGCTTGATGTCGCGTTGCCATGGTAACATATGTATTAGTATAATAGGTAATAAGAGAAGGAGTAACCTCATCTTTTCGGGGTGACTATCTATTGTTTGGGGTGACTACAGGCGCTAAATTGGAGTGATACAGGTGTCCCTTAGTTAACATGTTTGCGGGAATATAGAGAAGTTGTCGCCGTGATATCTGTTGGTGCTTGATGTCGCGTTGCCATGGTAACATATGTATTAGTATAATAGGTAATAAGAGAAGGAGTTACCTCATCTTTTCGGGGTGACTATCTATTGTTTGGGGTGACTACAGGCGCTAAATTGGAGCGTTACACGTGTCCCTTAGTTATCAGGTTTGCAGGAATATAGAGAAGGTGTCGCCGTGATATCTGTCGGTGCTTGATGTCGCGTTGCCATGGTAACAAATGTATTGGTATAATAGGTAATAAGAAAACGTATTTCCTTATCTGCTCGGGGCGACTGTAGTCTTCCACAGGAGAGAAAGTCTCCGACGGATGAGACGCAGGAAGTTTAGCGAGGGTTCCCACACCCTTCTGGACAGGTTTATGACACCCCATGTCAATTCAGTTACAGCCCATTCAAAAATCATTCTGACGGCTTCTATTTTTATGAAAGAATCTTTTGGGTTTTAGTGTATAGAGCGAATAGGGCGCATGTTTTTTTTAACGGTCTGCTCCTTGTGTTGGAAAGGTTCTCTGCCACACACATTCGCTGTCCTTGTCCCACTGTGTAACATAGGACATTCCTTACAGGGACTTTCTTTGCGCTACAGGACTATACAGCCTGTTTCGGGTAACTGCAGGCGGCGCTAAATTGGGACGGTACAGGTGTCCCTTAGTTATCAGGATCGCAGGAATATAGAGAAGATGTCACCGAGATATCTGTTGAATCTGTTGGTGCTTGATGTCGCGTTGCCGTGGTAACAAATGTATTAGTATAATCGGTATTAAGAATAGGTATTAACTCATCTGTTCGGGGTGACTATATATTGTTTGGGGTGACTACAGGCGCTAAATTGGAGCGTTACAGGTGTCCCTTGGTTATCAGGTGTGCAGGAATATAGAGAAGGTGTCATCGTGATATCTGTTGGTGCTTGATCTCGCGTTGCCATGGTAACAAATATATTAGTATAATAGGTATTAAGAATAGGTATTACCTCATCTGTTCGGGGTGACTATATATTGTTTGGGGTGACCACAGTCGCTAAATTGGAGCGTTACAGGTGTCCCTTAGTTATCAGGTTTGCAGGAATATAGAGAAGGTGTCACCGTGATATCTATTGGTGCTTGATGTCGCGTTGCCATGGTAACAAATGTATTAGTACAATAGTAAATTAGAGAAGGTGTTATGCATCTGTTTGGGTTGAACGCAGGCTGCGCTAAGTTGGAACTGTACTGGTGTCACTTAATTATCAGGATCGCAGGAGTATAGAGAATGTGTCAGACTGTTGGTGCTTGAAGTCACGTTGTCATGGTAACAAATGCATTAGTATAATAGGAAATAAAAGAAGGTGTTGCCTCATCTGTTTGGGCGACTATATATTGTTTGGGGTGACCACAGGCGCTAAATGTGAGCGTTACAGGTGTCCCTTAGTTATCAGGTTTGCAGGAATATAGAGAAGGTGTCACCGTGATATCTGTTGGTGCTTGATGTCTCGTTGCCATGGTAACAAATGTATTAGTACAATAGTAAATTAGAGAAGGTGTTATGCATCTGTTTGGGTTGAACGCAGGCTGGCTAAGTTGGAACTGTACTGGTGTCACTTAATTATCAGGATCGCAGGAGTATAGAGAAGGTGTCAGACTGTTGGTGCTTGAAGTCACGTTGTCATGGTAACAAATGCATTAGTATAATAGGAAATAAAAGAAGGTGTTACCTCATCTGTTTGGGCGACTATATATTGTTTGGGGTGACCACAGGCGCTAAATGTTAGCGTTACAGGTGTCCCTTAGTTATCAGGTTTGCAGGAATATAGAGAAGGTGTCACCGTGATATCTGTTGCTGCTTGATGTCGCGTTGCCATGGTTACAAATGTATCAGTATAATAGGAAATAAGAGAAGGTGTTACCTTATCTGTTCGGGGTGACTATATATTGTTTGGGGTGACTACAGGAGCTAAATTGGAGCGTTTCAGGTGTCCCTTAGTTATCATGTTTGCAGGAATATAGAGATGGTGTCACCGTGATATCTGTTGGTGCTTGATGTCGCGTTGCCATGGTAACAAATGTATTAGTATAATAAGTAATAAGAGATGGTGTTACCTCATCTTTTCTGGGTGACTATATATTTTTGGGTGTGACTACAGGCGCTAAATTGGAGCGTTAAAGGTGTGCCTTAGTTATCAGGATCGCAGGAATATAGGGAAGGTATCACCGTGATATCTGTCGGTGCTTGAGGTCGCGTTGCCATGGTAGCAAATGTACTGGTATAATAGGTAATAAGAGAAGGTGTTATGTCATCTGTTTGGGGCGAACGCAGGTTGCGCTAAGTTAGAACTGTACTGGTGTCAGTTAATTATCAGGATGGCAAGAATATAGAGAACGTGTCAGACTGTTTGTGCTTGAAGTCACATTGTCATGGTAACAAAAGTATTATAATAGGAAATAAAAGAAGGTGTTACCTCATCTGTACGGGTTGACTATCTATTGTTTGGGGTGACGATAGGCGCTAAATTGGAGCGTTACAGTTGTCCCTCAGTTATAAGTTTTGCAGGAATATAGAGAAGGTGTCACCGTGATATCTGTCGGTGTTTGATATCGCGTTGCCATGGTAACAAAAGTATTATAATAGGAAATAAAAGGCGTTACCTCATCTGTACGGGGCGACTATATATTGTTTGGGGTGACTACAGGCGCTAAATTGGAGCGTTACAGGTGTCCCTTAATTATCAGGTTTGCAGGAATATAGAGAAGGTGTCACCGTGATATCTGTTGGTGCTTGACGTCGCGTTGCCATGGTTACAAATGTATTAGGATAATAGGTAATAAGAGAAGGTATTACCTCATCTGTACGGGGCGACTATATACTGTTTGGGGTGACTACATGTGCTAAATTGGGACGGTACAGGTGTCACTTAGTTATCAGGATCGCAGAAATATAGAGAAGGTGTCACCGTGATATCTGTTGGTGCTTGACGTCGCGTTGCCATGGTTACAAATGTATTAGGATAATAGGTAATAAGAGAAGGTATTACCTCATCTGTACGGGGCGACTATATACTGTTTGGGGTGACTACATGTGCTAAATTGGGACGGTACAGGTGTCACTTAGTTATCAGGATCGCAGAAATATAGAGAAGGTGTCACCGTGATATCTGTTGGTGTTTGACGTCGCGTTGCCATGGTAACAAATGTATTAATATAATAGGAAATTAGAGAAGGTGTTATGTCATCTGTTTGGGGCGAAAGCAGGCTGCGCTAAGTTAGAACTGTACTGGTGTCACTTTATTATCATGATCGGAGGAATATAGAGAATGTGTCATACTGTTGGTGCTTGAAGTCACGTTGTCATGGTAACAAATGTATTAGTATAATAGGAAATAGAAGGTGTTACTTCATTTGTTCGGGGTAACTATGTAGGCTGTTTGCGGATACTGCAGGCTTCTACAGTCTGATTTTTAAAAGAAGAAATGAATGTCATCAAGCAAGACTGACTAAGGGCAAGAGGGGAATGCAATTGCTATGGTAACAAACAAATGTTGCCGATTTGTTACGCTGGTGAGTCACATACTCTTTTGCTCAGTTATCGCTAGTTGTTTACAGTAAACAGTTTGTCTGAGTATTCGTTTGCGCTGTGTATTGTTAGCCTACTTTGTTAAAACACAATTCAAATGCGTTTTATGGAAGTAAGACGTAGTGACGGTAGGATTAGAGGTGGACCAAGGAATAATGGCCCAAAGTAAAGATCAGCTTACGGTCGGGGTGTTACATTGTACAGTCAAGCTAGAGAATTTCTGTTCTCTTTGAGAATTCTTCCAAGAGGAAGACGAGAGTGTGCCCCTTATCAATGAACAGCTTATTCCTTTTATCCAAAAGCGACAGTCCCATGTCAGTAGATATGCTTGCACGTAAAATAATTCCTGTGGGTGAAAATTCCGGCATATCGGCGGCGTTGATATGAACATGTCAGTTAACAAAGTCGTTAATAATAGTATATTGCGTTACTAATTTGGCAAACACTTATTACGGAACGAGGAAGGGTTTGAAAAAGGAGGTGCTTGCACCGATTTTTTTTTAATTCTCGAGATTCCATTATGTGCTTTACCGCATGTGTGTTACACATTGTGTTTTGCACTAAGTGTATTTATATCAATCTGAATCATGGTAATTAAGATATTAGCTGAAATATTAATAAATATAATTCAAGATAAATGTTAGATTTTAGAACGTGCATCGCCTATATGTGTTTCCATGGAGAAATACCGCATTGTGCGGGAATGTCAACTTACAATGCATAGCAAAAAGAACGGTAAGTATGGAATCAGTTACATAGTGCAGAAATTATTTAAAATAACCCACATGTGAAATCTCTACAACGGAGTGAATGTGTGAACTGTTTTTAATACAGATTAACTGTGCATATTTTTGCTGAGGTGAGATAACTCGAACCCTTGTTTATGTTTCGAGTGTTGAGAGAATAAAGAAAGGGGATATGTTGGGAAACATTGCAAGCACCCAAGTGAAGATACAGATGACCTTCACGTATCTTCTTTTTAAAATCAGACTGTATACGCCAAGTCAGAACCGTCGAGGTGTCACTTCGTTATTAGGATCGCAAGAATATAAAGAAGGTATCAGAGTGATATACTTTGTTGCTTGACTTCATGTTGCTATGGTAGCAACTGTATTAGGTAAATAGTAAATAAGAGAAGGTGTTTACCTGCTCTGTTCGGGGCGACTGTAGGCTGTTTGGGTGCTGTTTGCTGTAGTCTCTTAGGCGCTATGTCACCCACTTATGAGGACCGCAGGAGCATAGAGAAGCTGTCACCCTGATTTACTGTTCCTGCTTGACGTTGCGTTGCTAGGGTATCAATTGTATGAGGATAATAAATAAATAAATAAAATCTGCATATTCTAACCCGGCACCTAGACAACTATACCGGGGCATATATCCAAATTTTCTCTTTATTTTTCCATAAAATCCTTACAAATGTTATAATTATACAAATCTCTCAGAATACTACTCTACAAAAATAAAATGAAATAAAATAACAGAAATAGACACAAAAAAGCAACAAAAAAAAGAAAAAGAAAACAACTATAAAAATTACAAAATCCTTATTTCCTAAATCTACATCTAAATCTACTAATTCTGTAGTCCACCATGGCCTCTGCCATCACTCTCTCCCTCCGCCGCCCATGCAGTCAACTCTATTTTGAACTCACGCTGATACTTCTCTTCTTATTACTCTCTCTACTCTTCTCTTTCCTCTTGTAATCTACTTCTATATTCCGCAAATGTCTCTCCCTCTCTTCTCCTAGATCTGAATGTTCTTCTGTCTGCCCATTCCTGTCTTCCTGTTGAGGTTGCAAAGAATCTTCTTCCATTGACTTGATTAAGATTATCAATTTCTAATTGTACCTCTTCTAATTCTTCTTCTTGTTGATCTATTTCTTCTTCTTGAATTCCCTCCATTGTTAGATATTCAATAATTCCTCCCGTCTTATCCTATTTTGTATTCTAGAACTCCTTCTTGGATCTTGTACTATTCTTCGCCTATTATCAACTCTTTCTCCTTTGAATATTTTTACCTCCCATTCTTTCTTACTTACAAAGTTAGTCAAAACTTGTAATTTATTTACTAATTGTTGATCTCGAATTATGTCATTTACGATATATCCTGCTAGCGCATGCCTCTCTTCTTGTTGGTGAATTGCATATCCTCCACATTCAAATACTACATGTTCAGGATTATCTTGTTTGTTACATAATTCGCATATATCATTTTCAGTTTTATTGATTTTCTTCCAATAGGTCTTATAAGGTCCGTGTCCTGTTATATAATGTATAAATCCCTTTGTTGGTTGAATAAAATTCAATTTTAATCTCTCTTTGACGTTCTGAAAAATTTCAAACACTCTTCTACCTTCTAGACTTTCTGTCCATTCATTTTGCCATTTATCTTTTAAACTATTTTTAATCACCCAAGATTTGTTTGTTCTGACTCCAGTTATATTATAAACTTTTTCTAAGTTTCCTTTTTTCGCCCAAAATTTTTCGCCCTTCAATCTTATTAATAATTCAATCGGCCAAATGGCCGTTGTTACTAGCAATGCCATAGTTGGTGTTGTTTTTACAGCTCCTGTCAGACGTAACAATACTTTTCTTTGCGTTCTTCTCAACAATCTTCTTATTTGCACATCATCCATCCTTTCTGCCCAAACTGCTGCCACATACGTCATAATTGAAGCAAAAATGGTGTTATGATATATCTGTATGTTACGCAATGGAAGTACAAAATTTAAATTGGTTATTCTTGCTAGCTTTAGCATTATTTTCTCTGTTTTCTGCCTAATATACTCCGTGTGTTTTCTGAAATGAAATTTTTCATCTATCATGATACCCAAATATCTCATCTCTTTTTCCCGTTTAATGTTCTGATTATTTATCTTCACTGTAGGATCCCGCTTTAAATTTCCCTTAAAAAGCACATAATTTGACTTGTTTGGTGCAATTTTTAGTTTTGTTCTGAAACACCAATTTGATAGTGTATTTGTAGCTTCTCTTGCTTTATTTTCTAGCTCTAGTCTGCTCTGTCCATCCATCATTATGGCTATGTCATCAGCATACGCTATTACATCCAAAACCTTATGATCTCTTTCCAGTAGTTCTAATAAATCTTCTGATAAAATATCCCAAAAAAGGGGCCCCAAGATAATTGTATGAGGATAGTAGGAAACAAGAGAAGGTATTTTGTTTTTACTTTATTTGTTTGGGAAAACTGCAGGCAGTCTACCCAAATTGTAATCAGACTTGACTGCTACCACAGTTATTGTAAAACAACATGTTTGATTTGCCCAAATTAAGAGATGTCTAGCTCGTAACAACAACATATTATCTGTGATTGAATTAGCATATCAGGTGTAACACTTTCAACTTGGAAGGATGCTATTCCTCATGATGATGAAGATCATTGCTAATGATCTAAAAGATCAATTGATAATATTGATTTTTAAAAAAGCTGCTAGAGAATATCTATGCTCAAAAAAATTTATGTTGACGACGATCATCTGATGGCATATTATCCTGATATCACGAATGTAGTTCTCTATGTACAATCTAGATGTTCTAGTAAAAATAATTCATAATTTATCTTTGATACTTGTTCAAAAGCTATTTAAATGAACCTACGTGTATTGAAGGAATGACAAAAAATGGTATAAGTTCCAAACCCAATACAAAATGCTGAGATGCTTTGGCAAAACCAAGTAAAGTTTGATTAAACAAAGTTCTGATATATAATTGTCGTTGCCCTCTTTCCATATTGCTTGTTATATCGCCTTTGTATGTGTGTCCTATGTTCAGTATTCAAGTACATATGCCATTGTACTGTATACCTCTGACATGCGAACATAAATAAGTCGAAAGTTATGGTCTTCAAGAAGGGAGTTAAACTAAAAAAGATGAAAAGTGGGTACTAAATGGCAAAAGGGTAGAAGTGGTCAATGAATTTGAATACTTAGGAGTAAGGTTGAATAACAATGGAAAGTGGAGGGCACATAGGAGAAAAATTGAAGCAAAAGGAAGGGCGGCAATAAATGGAATAAGAATATGCAAATATAAGCTAGAAATGACAACCAAATGGTTAGAATGTACGAAGCACTAGTTGAATCCAAAATGTTGTATGCAGTGGAGATCTGGGGGAGGGGGCACAGAGGTAAACAAAACGATGGACTAAACCTACTGAATGTTTTATAAAGAGCTACTAGGCCTACCGAGGTCAGCACCTAGAGAAGTAGCTTTAGTAGAATTAGGAAAGACAAGAAGAAATGGAATAATAATGGAAAGAATAATAACATTTTGGTATTGGTATTTGGTCAAAGAAGAAGGGGAAATTATGAAATCATGCATGAGACAGCAAAGAAGATTAGAGAACTCAAATTTTTGGTGGGCAGAGATAGGAGGAATTATGGAAAAAATAGGAATGGAAGATATATGGAGATTAGAGGAAAGGAATACAAGCGATGTGGTTAAATTGGTAAAATGCAGAATAGAAGATATAGAAAGACAAGAAATATGGGAAAGTCTAGAAAATATAAAATCATCACAATTTTACAAGCAAATAAAAATAAATTGTTGACGAGAAACATATGTAAATTACTGCAATAGGCAAGAGAGAGAAGGGTTAGCTTGGATGAGAACAGGAATAATATTTCTAAGAGGGATAAGAGGTAGGGAAAAGGGACTTTGTGAATTGTGTGGGGGAAAAGAAAGCACAGAACACTATGTAACAGAAGCGAGGAGGCTGCAATGTGGAGAAATAAGGTTTGGGAGGAAAAATGGGAGAAAATAGAGAAGAGGATAGTCGCTATAAAAATGTTAACGGGCAGGAAGGAAAAGAAGATAAGAAGTATTGGTGATTTCTTGCAGAAAGTAAAAGAAAAGTGAGCCAGAAATGTAAACAATGTAAGAAAGGAAGAGGAGGGGGAAGAGAGGGACTAATTAAGTAATCAAGAAGGCATGATGGTTATGAGCTACCTGGCAGAGCAGAAGACCAGGATGTCATGCAAGCCAAGGTAGCAACAAGGTAAAGAAAATTGTAAAATTTTGGAATATGCACAATAAATATATCATATCATAATGTTCACAAGCCTCTGTGGTTACAAGTGAAGTCACTAACGCAAATCAATCTAATCTGTCCTAATCCATCAACAGCATTACAAAATGAAGGCTGTACGATCTTATATCTGCGTGAGTTCCCAGCTACACAGATGGGACCAGGATGATGAAGATTAGGATTACAGTGCAAGGAATAAAATATACAAAATCTGCGATGCTCAATCCCGCCATCTCGTTACCTATACCAGAACACGTATCCAGAGATTTTAACTTCATTACACTTTCAACAGATATTAACTAAAGATGAGAAAGATTACATACTGGAGACTAGTATGTGTTATATATATATATATATATATATATATATATATAACAGATGAGTCACTTGCCCCTATTTATTTTTGAATTTATGCAACTTGCGAAGCGACATATGTGATTTACGCCCTTCTTGAATGCCTTCGAATGGATTATTTGCAGAACAGTTTATAGAGGGGCAGATAAATCAGTGCATAAGTGTTATAAAGGACAGAAATCACTATGTATGTAGATTCCAAAAACACCATACCCTCACAGAGAGCTGCAGTATTAATTTAGGCGAGTTTACAAATTTTTATTTATTAGCGTACATTCACACACACACACACACACACACACACACACACACACACACACACATACACACCTTTAAATACGCTCCTGAAAGAAGAACCTATCACATGCATTAGTTGATAACACTGGAATACGAAATGGCAGATGTACACAATGGGACCAATTGGATTTAAATCTTGAGCCAATACGCGTTTTCGTTGTACAGCCATGTCAAAATTACTAAGAATTAGGTAGATTGTCTTTGGTTCTGTCACAAATTACGGCAGCTTTTAGCTCATATAGTAATTGTAACGGTAGATGAAGTTTTTTTTTTATTTGTGTTAGAACTATCAAAACGAGCTCAAAATATTGTATGAAGCTGTAAAAAGCGTGTAAAGTTTCAAGGTGGGCCTCAGGTCTGGGATTATTTATCCGTATAGGAACCTACCATCGCAACGTAGCGTAGGCTAAATGGCCTTATACAGGTTACTTCATCAGTCTGCTAGTTCAACTTGGGTTCATATCCTTCGTGATCAGTTCAAAATTTTTATTACCCTTTGTTTTACCTCTTGGGGCTTACAACATGTGATTATAATACAAATAACGTTTTTATAACATCATAGGCGTTCACAAAATACAATAATAACCATGTTTTCTCCTGGCACTTAGTTATAAATGTATAGTTCGTACTAGATATTTTATTATGGTCAGTGTTGTGCTTAACCCATTCAACCAAGTTTCAAACCTTTCACAAATGCAAAATGAAACATAAGACTTAAGCACGCAACAAAAACTGTTAGATTTAATGTCGTCGACGCACTAACTGTGTAATATGGTTTACAACTCCATATACGGTAAAGACAATAGGCCTCAGAAAGTTAAACATGATCCCTAATTGAAGATAAAGATAGCCCTAGTTTCCCTTTGAAGGGCAAGGGCCTCTCCAGCCTGACGAGAGGGTGAGCTCGGCGCGCAACTTTTATGGTGAGCTAATCCCTGTAGATAACTAACACTGCAGCAGTTGAGAAGGAAAACTTCCGAGTGACACTGGATGACATTGCAGCATGTTTACATATTAGTGATGGGTGAGTACACCACGTTTTGCATGATGTGCTCCAGTTTCACAAAGTGTCTGCAAGATGGGTGCCACGACTGCAATGGGTATTTTACTACGACTACTACTACTACTACCACTACCACTACGACTAACACTACCACTATGACTACCACTACCACCACCACTACCACTACTACTGTCATACAAGAATATGTTCCGTGATAAATTGCAGATCGTTTACGCCAAAAAATTTGGCTGCGTATGTAGTGATCTACTGCAATGCCTAAAAGTGAGTTACAAAAGGAACAGTAACAGAACCAAATCTAAAAATATGTATATTTGAAGCACAAAATAAACGCAAAATGAAGCTTTACTTCATTTAAAAATCCGATCTCTAATTATTATTTATCAGTATACTACTGTCGCATAGCTCAAAAACTACGTTGCTATGAATTCTAGCTCCATATTGTTGAAGGATCAATTGTCTTACTAGAAGTTGGTATTGGAAAATATTTATCATTTCCCTAATACAGGTTTTAATGAGGACCATCTGGAAGTTTTTAACTAGTAAAAGAAGGTTTTTTTTTAATAATCGGTGACGGTTTGCAATCTGTGCCCTTAAAATGGAAGGAACATAAAGGGCCATTACTATAACCAGGCAAAAAAGTATATGCATTTAAAATTCTACACATAGGTATATTTTGGGGATTGATCCTTGTTTGGAAAATTATGAACGTATGTTCTCCAGCATATTTTACGTTTCATACGAGGCGTATCCGTAAAATATGGTCTCCAATTTTATTTAATATAGAAAACAAGTTTATTGTCAATGAATGATACATTGTTGGAAAGGCGGAACTTACAGCTATTTTTCAACGTAATCACCATTGCGATCGATGCACTTTTACATGCGCTGTGGCAGTTTTTGTATACCCTTGTCATAGCACTCTCCCGCCAAGTTGCGCAGGTAGCGCTCAACCTCGTTTTTCAAATCATCGTCGGTCTGGAAATGTGTTCCAGCCAGGTGTGACTTCAACTCAGGAAACAGATGATAATCAGTACGTGCTAAGTCTGGACTGTAGGAGGGATGGGGGAGGACGTCCCATCCGAACTAGGCCAGAGGATCAGCCGTTGCATGTGCAGTATGGGGACGAGCGTTGTCGTGATGAAAAATCACTCTCTTCGTCAGCATTCCCCTCCTTCCTTTTTGAATGGCACGTCGCAATTTTTTAACGTCTCACAGTAGCTAGCGGCGTTTATTGTAGTGCCTGTAGGCCTAAACTCGCACAACAACACACATTTTCTGTACCAGAACACACTGGCCATTACTTTGCCGGCAGAAAACGTCTGTTTGAACTTTCGCGGCTTCATCGAATTCGAATGCCGCCACTGACGAGAACGTTTTTTAGTTTCTGGTGTTGTGCAGTGCACCCAGGTTTCATGGATAGTGACAATTGAAGCCAACAATTCCTCGTCCTGTTCTGCATAGCGCTCCAGGAATCGGTGAGCCGCCTCAACACGCTACCGTTTATGGTTTTCGGTGAGAATTTTGGAGACCCACTTGCACACACCTTGCGATAATGCAAATGTTCGGTCAAAATCAAGCGTAGTCTTATTGACTTCAGGGATAAGTTCGCACAGCTCGCGAACTGTCACACGCCGGTCTTTAAGCATTTCTTGCTCCACTTTTGCAATTGTTTCGGCTGAAACCGAAGGCCGACCAGAACGCTATTGGTCATGGGCGTCTGTATATCTGTCTTTGAACTCTCTAACCCACTTTCCCACGTTTTTGACGTCCATACACTGTGGCCCATAGACTTCACATAACTGACGATGAATTTCAGTGGGGCTAGTGACCTTGGCACTCAAAAAAAAAACGGATCACTGCACGCAACTCGCACTTGGCGGCGGAAGTGATAGGAAGCTCAATCGCAAACGGCTGCCCAGCTAAGACTAATGGTTGCAACGGATTCGTAGTAGTGGGGATTTGAATTGGTGAAACCAAACTACAGGCCAGTGTTGCCGGATCTCGCCTAATAGCGTTGCTCACGGCTCCAGCGCCTCGGAGACCTTATTTTCCGGACACGCCTCGTGTATATATATTACCCATAGGCACTACAGAAAAAGATTTTCTTTTTCATAAAACTGTGTTATTTGTATGTCTAATACCGAAGTGACTCAGTAACACACCGTAAGATACACTACAATTAAATTTAAAATACAAAAAGGAACAATAAAACGATCACTGCACGAGAGGCAGCGACTGACTTGTAATGGCAAAGCTCCCTCCAATGCACAAGGTACTCTGATAACTAATCTCTGTTTCATATAACCTTGCCCCGCTGATATGTATCACTCCGCGTGCAACTAACTTCCCCCTCATGCTAATTGGCTAATTCTTTCGCGCCATAGGCCATAGGCGGTGCCTTCACGTCACATTGAAACCTGTAGTAAACGTCAAAATAATTGCCAGGAAGATAGATAATATCATACAAATAAGAATGTGAAGGCATGCAAAAATAATGAAGCTTATAATGAAACTGAGCAAGTTGAAACTGAATGAATGAGCAATGAAACTGGAACAAGTTTATAATGAAAAGCCTTCGGCCTTTTCCACTGGGATTTTTTAAACCAGCACACACACCTTGCAAAAATGCTTGTCTTTCAGACTTAAAAGTCGTGTCACGCCATACTTGTCGTGTGTCCTTCATTCACCCAAGTCTCGTCAAGGTAGTATATTTTGCGATTTGTATCCGGGTACAGTCTAATTGTCCTTAAATAACGTCTTCGCCACACACCAATATCGCCCCTGGAGTGGTAAGTTTTCCTGTTGTCTCAATTTCATGTCGCGATGTTCCTACGCATCTAACACACCTGTAAGTTCAGGGCACAGCTGTTCGACTTCTCTCACTGACAAAGACGGATTCTTCTCTGTGAGTGCATTAAACACATGCACCACAATTCTTTTCTCGCCGCTTTGTAAAGGTTGTCCCTTGCGATGCTTCAGCGAAAAACTGGCGGTAGACTCTGCCATTATACATATAATAAGTACACGCGCAATAAACGATCAATAAAATAATTTAGCTCTCGCACTCGACATAGCACACCGTCGAATGCCGATACCTGACTAATCCAGTTCAAAACAAGGTCAGTGATAAAAGTCATATGAACAAATATGTCATCACTACCGCTAAATCACGTGCTATCGTGCCATGTGCTTTAGAGCAAAGGAACCTCCTCTTTACTTCGTTTAAGAATTAACATGCATTTCAGATAAATCAACTCTGTTGCGTAATATATTTCATTAAAACAGTTACGAAAATATAAATTTGACAATTCTCTTCCAACATATAAAGATATATCACAATGTTAAATAACGAACTAATTTTTACCGCACAACAGTCTGCACCACAACAGCAGCCAATGAGATGTGATAAGGTCACGTGACCGTTAAGATATACGGGGCAAGCTTATGTGAAACAAGGATTAGAGCTCGGGTTTTTGGTTCTATCCCTTGTTGGACATTTGCAAGTAAGTAAAATTTATTCTACATTATAAGGAGTTTATTACGGAAGCTTTATAGTGAAGATAAATGCCTATTTAAGGGGTTAATGCATATTTATGCTTACATTTTACTTTTTCAGCAATTACAGTATTTTGCTTTCTCATCCAGGTACTTTAAGAAGCGAAGCATATAAGAACATTTCACTTTTATTGCTCTTTGTGAAGGACTGTTAGCTATCAGTTTCCAAATGCATAAAAGGTCGTTAAAAGTGAGAACTTGTATATATCAGCAATAAACGCTGATAATAAAATATGTCACTCAATAACTTGAACTATTAAACCTTCAACAATCATGCGATCAAATTCGATACAGCTGTGATAGGTTTGTATTGCAAACCAAGGCGTTTGCCACAAAGAATTAAAAATTGCCGTTTTCACTTAACTTTTAAACATGTAGTAAGACATGCCGAAGCTCTATATTTGTGTAAAAGAGAGGCATTGAGCTAACTATTTTAGTGACAATAAAGAAATTTGAGGTGAACTTTTGTCTTTTGTGTTTTAGTATAATCATTTTATATTATAGACGTTATTTAGCAAGGATTCTTGCATTCATTTCTTTTTTTCCTCTTTTTATATGCCACCTATAACATGTATTATCATAAACGCGGCTTTTTCCCTTCAAAAATAATTGCTCATCGGCAATGAGGTTCACTTGTTTTCTATTTGTGTAACTTTGGGGTTGTTTACACTGGGTTTTCTTTATAAACTTTAAACTCTTATACGAAATTAACTCACGCTGATACTACCAGGCTCTATGGATGATACGGGATAACGCAGGCTAAGAAGAAATTCTCACCCTCCAACCGGGAATCGAACCCGGGATTTTGAAGCTAGCATGCTGACTACCAGAACAGGGAGGCAGTCATTTGTATCATTCTTAATCGAGAGTGAAGTAGGAATTCAGTTGTAACAACATTCAACTGTCCGTATCAAAAGTTGCCCAGATAACTTGAATAAAAATTAACGAATATTTCGGGTACTGTAAATGCTAGGGTAAGCTTTTCAAATAAATGGTATATGTTAGTGCTCCTGCTAAAACTTTAGCTTTTGTTATTCCTTCGTTAGTTTCTATTTACAAATACACATAAAGGTGTTTAACCTCCCGTTTAATAAATCGGGTCGACTGAAGTGAGAAATACGGAAACAATGATGGCAAGGGAGTCTCGGAGGAAAGCTTATTCGGCATATTACTTTGAGCGAGATTCAAAAACACTCAGGTGGATATATGTGATGTCTCCACCAAGGAGCTGGTTATTTCTAATTGTGTAACTCAGTGAGAGTTAAAACTCATCTCACGCTAGTTAATCTGTGCGCTAGTTTAGAGTAGTCCTGCTATAAACAGTGTTGCCAGGTCTACTGATTTAGGAGGAGATTTCCTGCTTTTTTAGAAATCTACTGCTCTATTTTTAACAATGAAAAATACTCCCAAATCTCCTGCTTTTTATATTTTGGTAAATTTAAACACAATTCCTTAAGAAAGCATAACACTCTCCTAAACTCTTATTTTCCCAAGCAAGGCATTTCTTAATGAGTGATTCTTCATTTGTTTGAATCCGTGAATTCCCCGAGGTGCTGTCAGAGTCCTGCATCAACAGAAAATATGATAAGCGAAGTCATCAATGCCCATCTCAGCTCACATCTTGTGTTTACTGTTTTATACCCGAGACCAGCCATGAGCTATCAGCTTACGAATAAACACTAACATCTTAATCAGCACACAGGAGATACTTGTCGACTGCTCTGTTCGGTTATTGATACTGTCATGCCCGATTTCACCAACAGATGTTAAAATCGACGTTAACAAATGTAACAGCGCTAACAAAGCTGTTAAATTTCTTGCATTTCACCAACCTGTTTTCTGAAAATGTTTAAAAAAACGTATTAACGCCAAGAAACTTGTAAATATTACAGCTATAGAAGACTATGGGTGAGTCGTGTTAGTTTCTGAACGTACTGTGATGCGCTTTTGTTTTCATTTTCGTCTGCACACAGCTAAAAAGATGGCGGATAAACAAAATCGTAAACAAAAGCCGTTAAACAAATTTCTCATCGATGGAGAAAGAATTGTTAATTGAATTGGTGACAAAGTATAAGGATATCGTGGAAAATAAGAGTACGGTTGCGTTTTTTTGTTTTTTTTTTTTTTTTTCTTTTTTGTAATTTACGTCCTTCAACGTCATATCGGACGATGAATGGAATAGGTGAAATGATGCTCAAATGAGCCCAGGGTCCATAGAGCTTAGAGTTACCCAACATTCGTCTTTCAGGATAAGGGAAAACCACGGGTAAAACCTTATCCAGGTAACTCACCCTGATCGAGATTCGAACTCGGGACCTCTTGAACGTGAGGCAGACACGCTACCACTACGCTACCGAGGCAGGGAGGTCGTATGCGGTGAATGTAAAAGAGAAAGATGTCACGGGGAAAATATTGGAAACGAATTTAATTCAAATGCATGTGTCACTACTACAAGCACCAAACAACTTCGTCACTATTACGTAAATTTAAAACGAGGTGTGAAGGATAAATGACGAGTGACTTGATCGTTTCAAGACGGGAGGCGGACAGTGTATTATCCACATAATTCAGTGAATTATCAAATAGCAAAGTTATTAATACTTGAAGCAAAGGCGAGATCGGCATATTCCTTTCGATGCATGTTCTAACCTCTCTTGTACTTCCGCAGTAACCCTCATAGCAACATGTTTCGACAGTCTATACCTCTGCAGAAAATGATCTTCTGGTAGCTCCTCAATATAATTTCTCCTCATAGGCCGTACTGTATTACGAGTGCCATTTAGACTGTCTTAAATATAGCAAATCGAGAACAACAGCTGCGTTCACGCCCGCCATCTTGACTATTTACATTTTTTTTTAATTTACGTCCTCCAACGTTAAGTCATATGGGACAATGAATGGAATGGGTAAAATGATGCTCAAATGAGTCCGGGTTCCATGGAGCTTAGAGTTACCCGACATTCGTCTTTCAGGATAAGGGAAACCCCCGGAAAAACCTTATCCACGTAACCCACCCTGACCGAGATTCGAACTCGGGACCTCTTGATCGTGAGGCAGACATGCTACCACCACGCTATCAAGGCGGGTGCATTTACATTTGTTAAGCACTTAACATCGAAATTTGACTTGTTAGTTTAACAAGAGATTTAGCACGAGTGTTAAGCTATCACTTGTAGGTGAAATGCAATTTTTGTTATAACTTTTGTTAAACCCGTGTTAAGTCTTAACATCTGTTGGTGAAATCAGGTATGAGAGAAAATAAATTTTCTTTTATTGTGGATGAATCGACAGATATCAGTTCGTCTAAGCATTTGTGTTTAGTAGTTAGCTTTTATTCGGATGATAATAATAATAATAATAATAATAATAATAATAATAATAATAATAATAATAATAATAATAATAATAATAATAATAATAATAATAATAATAATAATAATAATAATAATAATAATAATAATAATAATAATAATAATAATAATAATAATAATAATAATAATAATAATAATAATAATAATAATAATAATAATAATAATAATAATAATAATAATAATAATAATAATAATAATAATAATAATAATAATAATAATAATAATAATAATAATAATAATAATAATAATAATAATAATAATAATAATAATAATAATAATAATAATAATAATAATAATAATAATAATAATAATAATAATAATAATAATAATAATAATAATAATAATAATAATAATAATAATAATAATAATAATAATAATAATAATAATAATAATAATAATAATAATAATAATAATAATAATAATAATAATAATAATAATAATAATAATAATAATAATAATAATAATAATAATAATAATAATAATAATAATAATAATAATAATAATAATAATAATAATAATAATAATAATAATAATAATAATAATAATGATTAGCTTGCCGCAAATCACGTGATCGGCATAACGTCATCAGGGGTATTCCAACAGTATATGTTCTGTGAGTGGCAATGGCTTCTTCAAGCGGTGCGGGTCGTGGTCTTTGCGATGCCGAAATTTTAAATGTTTTTGAGTCACTACCATCAGATTTGTCCGATATTTCGGAGTTCGCAGATAGTGATAGCGATTTGAATGTAACGGATAATGATGAAGACAGCAGTAGCCATGAAAACGAGCAAGAAACAGGACGAAGCTGTCCAAGCGAAGACGAGACAGTGGAGCTGTGGCAACTTGACTCCGCAAGTTTACTACTTCAAACAGAGACTGTTCAGGCATTTCAGTTGACATTAGAGGTGACTACAGTGTACTAAAATATTTCCAGCTCTCTTTTCACCTTATTTTGGGCAGAAAATTGCTGAGGCAACTAATAAATATTACAAATTTCTTAGTCAGAAAGTGAAACACTCTCCCACCTCACGTCTGCAGAAACGTAAAGACGTAATGGTGATGTTGTCGTTGGCCGTCTTCATTTGTTTCAACTCTGCGGCCAGGTTTTTATTTGCCGCTTCTGTTTTTGCAGCGAAGTTGTCATTCGCCGTCTTTATTTCCGTCAGTTCCGCCTTCATTTCCATCATCTTCTCCAAAATCTTTTCCAATGCCGCGTCCATGACTCTTCACAATGTTTCACACGCTATAAACATACTCATGGGAACTCCTGTAAACTGTGTTCATTTTGACTGCATCACAATGCGTGGCTCTACTTGGACGGACGGTGCCCAGCTTGCTTCGCGCGTCGCCGTTTCTTTGAATACAGCATTTCTTTTGTTGGACATATATGACGAATGCAAGAAGTTGGAGGATTGTGGTTTCTTTTAAAAATTGCCTTCAACCCCAATAACAAAAAAATTTCTCGCAGCCTACATTTTCTAGTGCTTAGTTATAACATTTTCCGAAATTACTTAATGTAAAAAATTATAACACGCGTCTGATTTAAGATGGAGAATTCAAACTTGGCAGGTAGGAGCACTGTAGTCTTCTCTACCAAAAGAAAATTGTTGTAGTATTATAGCGGGAAGCTTTATAGTTACCGCATGATGAACATACAAATAGCAAATATTGGACTTTACCGAAAAACAAGCATTTTCGAAAAAATTGGACCCATAGAAACACAAAAAAAATGTAAGAATGACATAATCTGATAGAGAAAATATTCTGCATAAGACAGTGTGTTCAAAGCTGCAAATTATTACAATAAATTATTTATACAATGTTATTAGCAAGTGGCAACAACGCGAGGTTAAAAAAGGACGAAGCTAATGAGAATTCCCGTGTGTTAGACAGAGAGAGAGAGATATATCCCATTTACTTCCATGCTGTATTTTATGGTTGAGACAAGCTATAGTAATAGATAATGCCTCTTACCATAATACACAAGTACATAAGCCTCCAACGTCTGGTTTACAGACTTACAATATCCCGTTTGAGAAAATAGCACGAAAACAAAATTGTATGATTTAATTCTAGCCAATAAGTCGACTCTGTAGAAGTGTTTGATTGAACAAATAATGTCAGAATATAAACAAGCAAACTTATGGCTTCCTCCGTAACATCCGGATCTGAATCTTATGGACTTAATATGAACAAATGCCTAACTATAGGTTGCTTGCAAAAGCAGGAGTATTTGCAAAAAGATGCACTAACGGTATCAAAGTCCTGCGCCGTGGCGTAGCGGGCCAAGACAGCTTTCCTTGGCCACTGGCCACGGAAAGCGGCCCGGGTTCGATCCCACCCATGGGGTGCGGATTTTAGGTCCCGGGTATAGGACCGGCGCCCATTGAGGAAAGTCAGAAGCTTACGCTAGGTAAGCGGCCCGGGTCACGAAAACCAACACTCCGGCTGAGGGATGCCAAGATGCTGACCACATCTCCTCCCCGTAATGGTAGGATGATCACCCACCTCTGCCGTGTGTAAGTGGGCGTGAGGCCGGCAGTCGGGTTGGTAGGCCTTGGCCCTCTTAGGGCTGTCGCGCCAGTGGTTAACTTTTTTTAACGGAATAATTACTTGAAGGAATTGTAATTGAAGACAATGAGATGGAAACAGCAACGAGGATGACAGTGATAATGATTCCACAAAGATATGTCAGGCGTAGAAGAATTAAAATATGATTAAAGGAAAATCTGTTATCTCAGTGTTAAGTTGTTACGTGTAAGTGAAAACCTTTGTGGAACTGTAGTATTTAATTTGTTGGAGACTTCCGTGAAATAAACAATCCAGTGATACTTGAGAGAGTGAGGTCATCGCAGTGAGATATCACTGCCATTGATGGCCAGGTTAAACAGGTATGATGAGACTCGCATCAAACCTTTATTTAAATATTTCGGTATTCAAGAACCATTTCGCAACCTCTGCCAAATAGTAGCACCTACGTTCTACATGTGTTCTGTTTTGTAATTCAAATGGTCATGTTGTCACAAGCAGTCTTTCCCAAATCGCCTTTCTCCGCAGTTCATTGAACAAGTTGAAACCACTTTGTTGTTGTAATTTACGTCCTTCAACGTTAAATCATATCGGACAAAGAATGGAATGGGTGAAATGATGCTCAAATGAGCACAGGGTCCATAGAGCTTAAGAGTTACCCGACATTCGTCTTTCAGAATAAGGGAAAACTCCGGAAAAACCTTATCCAGGTAACTCACCCTGACCGAGATTCGAACTCGGGACCTCTTGAACGTGAGGCAGACACTCTACCACCACGCTACCGAGGTGGGCATTGAAGCCACTTATTTTGTGGACATTTAAATCCATGATATGTAACTTTTGGATAAAAGTCCTGAGGAGTCACACTGATATATAATCCCCAACCAATTTTATAGCTTTTAATGAATCTACGTTATTTTTCCTCTCTTGATCCCAATATGTTATAGCAGTTTTCCCTTATTCTGAAAGATAAAATGTCGGGCAACTCTAAGCTCTATGGACCCTGGCCTCATTTGAGCATCATTTCACCCATTTCGTTTGATGTGACTTACGTTGAAGGACATTAACCTTCCGACAGACGCGCCAACAGTATTTATTGTTTAACTATGCTTTAACCAGGATTAACTCCGTTGCCGGCATTAGGTATTCCATTGTTGAAGCTTACTCGACAATGTGATGACTGCTGCTGCTTCTTTCCTTATTGTTCTCAGTTGACTTAGTGCATTCTAGGTAATTGTAAAAAGTTCACACGTGCCTCCTCGTATGACAGATAGGTGCTTAGTTCTGCGGTCAGGAATGTGCATAGCTAGGTTCACCTGTCATTACTTTTCCGAGTAGTGTATTCTTTAGTTTCTAAATCTGCTAATGTTATTTGCATTTATTTGTTATTTGTTTATTAATTTTCAGGTAAAAGGATTTAATAGTCGAAGATATTGTCAGGAACCCGATCGCGATATCGCGGCTTGTGTACACAAAGAGCCTGGAGATAAGGAGTATGCTGGAAGAAATAATGAGAGTGCGAGATAAAAGACCTGCCGGCACCGATAGGGCTACGCTTCTGGAAGGTGATAGAACATTCGATTCCTGTTTGGGCCAGAAATATCTCGAATTTACGAAATGGGCATTTAAGGACGTGACGGTTCGCAAAGAGTTAGTTGTGAAACAGTGTTGTGAAATGAGAGACAGCCAGCTGTGTTGTAACAAGAGCTAAGGATGTAATCTTCTGTCACTGTTAGTTATTGTGATCGACCTTGGTAGACTGATGGTGACGTAACGTAATGCTGCTGTAATCTATAAGAGTATTTCTACGATAATAAAGAACATTTAGAATTTCGGCAAATTGGACTTTTAATTCTACGAACCCACAAAGTCACAATATTCATAAACTACTTGAGGAAAGCGATAAAGAAATGTATGACATTTTTACAGAGCTGGAGTAAAGTCATGCAGAAATGAGTTACGAGAACATTGAAATCGAAAACCAGAGCAGTCAATTAGAACAGCATAGCTAGTTTCGTGTTCCAATATTCTTTTGGTTAGGCACCTTCAATCTCGAACTCCTTCTCTCCAAGCTGACGACGATTTCTGCCCTCCAAGCAGCCAACAGAGTCATTTTTAAATGAATAACACAACCATTGTCTCCAAATACTTTGTCCTGTCAATATGAACTTTTTGTACTATTTAGTGGAGAAGAGCCCGTTTTCCTGCTTAGCATCTTTGGGGAATGGGTCCGCTGGCTTACAAGGATTTTGTCTAACAAAAACTCTTTAGTTTCATTATCTACATCTAATTGATAATCAGCACGATCATTTGAATAGTCTGTGATAGGCCTAATTATATTTATAGTGAGTTTGCTTTTTCACTTTCACAATTATTATTGGTGTTCACTTCAGAAATGCACTCATGTATGACACTGCAAACTTCTGTAACTTGAGCTAGTACTACTAGGAGGAGCAGCAGACCAGCAAAAGAGACGAGTCGTCCAGGTTTTCCTGGGCACGGAGTGTTTGCTGCCCAGCACCTAGCCACTTAGTTCGGCTTTATCTGGGCAGTATAACAGAATTGTCGTGTGTCGCAGGCAGTTGTCTTGGGCAGTGTTATGTCTAGCCTTAAATGGGCGCTATTGCCCCGTGAGAGGTATGTGCCCAGTGCTGGCTGCGCTCTTCCGTCTGCCTGGGAGGCATCTGAGCACAGTCCGCTTGACAGGTTAGAGGGAAAGGAACTAATGTTCAGGTATGGGACTTACCAAGCCCATTTCTGGGCTTGGGGGTATGGAGTACTACTAGGAGGAGAGAAAAATCCTTATTTTCACTAATTTGTTTCTTTTTCTAATTCACGCTTCTTCCTTCTTTTTTGTGCACCACCTACATGTTCGTAATTAAGTTTAAAAGGTTTCATTTTACTGAAAATGTACACAGTTAAATAGAAAAAGTTAAACTTTTAAGCAGTAAAGTTTTGAAAATATTACACCACTTTTTATGATGCACCTAGTTCCCGCGAAGAAAGCTCGTCTGAAACTGAATTGGCTGTTGACTGACCTGCCAGTTATTCACATCTTAATGTATAACTCGCATTGTTGTCGAATGAGAAGTGTGCCAAAAGTTAAATGTTTAGAAAAAAAATGTGCATATTACTTATCAGGAACTCTACACATCAATAAAGAATAACTTTCTGCCTAATGTGATATTTTGGTATTTATATTCATTATTGTAACTATGCGCCGCTCGTTTGTGACGACAGAGAAACCAAAAAGTGCACCTATCTTGACATCTTAAAATATATATCTAGGGACCTGTTGCATAATTTTAATAATATTACCAGCAGAAACCAAAATACATGATGCTGTTAACTAGTAATGATGATTTCTGCTGCTTAAACCTCAATAACTTGCTAATAATATTAGGAAAATCTACAAGCAATTACTCACATGACACAGTATTATTAATTGAATTTTATTCTCACCAGCATAACCAATATAAAGCTTAGATTCAAATGATGACATTCAGAAGTTTCAAACATTCAAAGTATGGGCAAAATCAAAATCTGCATATGTTCAGTATTCAAGTTCATTTGGGTTAAGTTGTCAGAAAGAGAGCAATAGTGGAGGGATTATGTAGGCTACCTCCCATTCACTACAATGGAAAAGGGATGATTCTTCCAGTGAAAATCTTTCGTTGTTGTCAGTGCTTCTAAGACCACATCTCAAAAGCAGTTGTTACACTGAACCTCAAGCTCAGAAAGGTCCAGGATCTCAGATATCTGAGTTTGCAAGTCATCTTTGCTGTGCTACGGTTTGTGCTGATATCCCTATCTGGAAATTAAAAAATCCAGTACTATGTGAATTTCTTGAGAAATACACACATGAAACTGTGCCAGATGAATCTATTATTAGAAATAACTATGTTCCTGACTTATATATGCAAACAATAAACCCTATTCATTTAGAAATTGGTGTTGATGATCCCATTTGCATCTCAATTGACGAGACAACTGATGTACAGCGAAGATATATTGGAAATGTTATAGTAGGCGTGTTGAAAGATAATGAAGCGAGTAAGCCTGTGTTGTTAACTTGTGAGGTGTTACCAAAATGCAATTGTCAAAGTATTGCTAAATTATTTAATGATGCAATGGGACTTTTGTGGCCCCATGTGGTGAAACATAGCAATGTGTTCCCTCTGGGGACGGATGCAGCACCATATATTTGCAAAGCTGCCACAGCTTTACAAGTTTTATATCCTAAAATGCTACATCTCACATGTCTAGGCCATGCATTCCATTGCATAGCAGAACTGGTTCGTCCTAAATTTTCTCATGTTGACACACTTATTTTGAATACAGAGAAAGTGTTTTTAAAGGCTTATAACAGAGTTGATAAATTCAAAGAACTGTTTCCTGAGCTTCCACTCCCTCCTCAGCCAATCTTAATGAGGTGGGGAAGCTGGATTGATGCTGTAGGCTATTACACGAACAATTTTTATTCTGTGAAACAAGTTCTCCAGCATTTTGATTCCCAAGATGCAGTTTCTATTGAATCAGCCAAGGAATCATTCAGTGCTGTGAAACTTTATTGCCTACATTCAATGCAATTTTTCCCATTTATTCATTGCCATTAAATCGTTGGAGGTATTATCGTCTAAACTCTCCAAGAGCCTTGATGTTTTCATTCTATGGTCACTTCTCTGGAAAGTCTACAAGGACCGGTTGGAGCTGCAGTGAAGAATAAATTCCCATCCAGTTTGAAGAAAACCCCAGGATTAAAGACAATCAGTGCTATTGACAGAATTTTAAGTCAAGTTAGTGCCAAAGACTTGGAAATTTAGTACACAGCAGAAGACTTGTGCAAGTTTAAATATTTAACCATTACTTCATGTGAAGTTGAATGATCATTCAGTCAGTACAAAGTCATATTATGCGACAACAAAAGAATTTTTATATTTGAGAATTTAAAACACATGTTTGTACCTTAATACCAGGGATTGTAATTTAAAAAATTAGGAGTAATATGTAAATTCCAATTTTTGACTTATTTACATACGTCTCCAATTTATTATATCTAATTCAAGAACATGTAGGGGAATTCTTGATATTATGTTACATATTTCTTTGTATTTGAATAGTTTAATAACATATTTCAGTATTTTAAAATACATACATATATATATATATATATATATTTTTTTCTTCTTCCGTACCTACAGCCCAACTTAAGCCTTGCCTCCATTCTTCCCTATTTATTGCATCTCTTTCCAGATTCCTGCTATTCAGTAAGTTTCTTGCATCCATTCTCACCCCATCAAACCATGTACCAAAATCATTGTCCATTTGTCTTGCCATGTTCTTTCTCCGTTTAATCCATCCAATCCGAGGCAAAGCTTTAAGTTTCTGAGTGATAGTGTTTTACAAGGGGGGACACTAGCCGTCCGCCAAATCCCCAACCTGGAGGACCAGGCCTCCAAATTTATGACCCCTGGAGGCAGGGTGGCCTGGTTGTACCCCCAGACACTGGGTTGGCTGATTGCGACCCGAGGGCCGGGTGATGGGGTCGTCACATTCCTATGCCAAACATATATATATATTTTACTGATTTTTAGTACATAGCTATCCGGGCCGTAGTCATTATATACCAGTTGAAAAATAGTCTTGCATTTTAAAATATTTTTAACTAACATTGTGCAAAATAAATAGCTTTTTAAAACAAAACAAACAAAAAAACAATAAAAAATACAAACATTTGCAATTATGTATAAATGTATGTTTAAAAGCTATTCAACATTAGCAAAGTTCAAATAGATTTTAGAGGTGTTTGCCTATTTCCAATGATTCAACTTATCATAGTTTGCCACTAAAGAAACCATTATTCACTGAACTTTACAGCCATTAAATATGCTTTCAAAATAAGGCAAGAAAAAATATACTGGGACCACTCCGAAATATATTAAAATGGAGAAAAGCATGACAATGAAATATTTTCCTTCTTCCCAACCTTTATACAGTTGAATTCAAATAATGTTTCATACTACTTATTTGTCTCCCAATTTGAAGTCTAGCATATTTGTGTATCTATATCTCTTGGTTGAAAAAAGCAACCATATAATTAATTAAAAAAAGAGAAATGCATACTGTGTTCAACTATGGCCTACAGTTATTAGAACATCCTAGAAACTGTGCAAAACTCCAGAATTCTAGACTTCATCTTACATGGTATTAGCTTAAAGAATTTCTCATTGTTGGTGAATGTTTCATTTGCTTTCTGTTATTGCCAACAGCAAAGATATTTTTAAGAATAACAGCTCATGTAAGCAACCAAAGCAGTTCTCCATATGTTATGCTTTGTGACTCCCGCTTTCCAGCTACTGTCAAATGAGTTGTTTAGTCTACTGTATTCTACACGAATGTTTAAAATTTTATACAGATGTACGAGGGTGAGTCAAATGAAAACCTTAAATTTGTAATAACAAATCAAAATTTTGTGCCGTTATCCTGTAAGTTGGTAAGCGTGCTACAAACAGCATGCAGAAAGGCCCTATAGGTGACAGCATAGTGCAGATACGCACATACCATCACAGTATCAGAATAAAGAAGGCTGCCCCACTTGCACCAGGGAAGAACAGCGTTCTGTTATTCGGTTTTTGCGTAGTGAAGGTGTGAAACCTATTGAAATTCATCAACGAATGTAGGTTCAGTACGGTGATGAATGTTTGTCAAAGCAGCAAGTCTATGAATGGAGTAGGAAGTTCGCAAATCATGTGACTTCAGTGGAAGATGCTCCACGTCCAGGTCAGGCACAACGAGTTGTGACTCCACAGAATATTGCAGCAGTTGAAGCCATAGAGAAGGAAAACTGCCCAGTGACACTGAATGACATTGCAGCATGTTTACAGATTAGTCATGGGTGAGCACACCACACTATGCATGATGTGCTCCAGATTCACAAAGTGTCTGCAAGATGGGTGCCGCAGCAGCTGACTCCTGAAATGAGAGAACGACATGTTGATGATTGTGAAGAACTTCTTCGACGCTTTGAACGGGAAGGTGATGGCTTCCTTATCCCTCATCACCGAAACCAACGAAGTTTTGAATAGAACCATCAGCAGGGAAGGTTATGCTAACTCTCTTTTGCGACGAAAAAGGCGTCAATTTGGAGCATTACATGCCTATAGGGACCACTATCACCAGTGCACCATACACAGATCTCCTAAAAAAAATCATCTGCGGCCTGTAATCAAGTCACAGCGACGTGGATTGCTGTCATCGTGTGTCCTTTTGCAACATGACAATGCAAGGCTGTACACTGCCTGTAAAACAGTTGCAACAATCACAGACATGCATTTTGAGTGTCTTCATCATCCACCATACTCACCAGACCTTGCCCCAAATGGTTTCCATATATTTAGACCACTCAATGACGCAATGGGAAGAAAGAAGTTCCGTTCTGATGAAGAGGTATGCCACGCGGTGCATGAGTGGTTGTGCGGACTACCAAAAGTATTTTTTTCTAAAGGCATTTATGCACTTTGTAAGCACTGGAGGATTTGCATTGAGCATGAGGGAGATTATGTTGAAAAGTGGTACAGCTTTAAGGTTTTCATTTGACTCACCCAAGTATTAAAATGAAGCAACTCTCTGAATAATAAACGATATGAGGTGATGCAAATATTAGTAACCAATTAAAAAGATCTGTTTGTTCTCTGATTTGCATTTATTGAAGAAATCAACTTGAAGAACAACTAGTCTTAAAAAGTCTTATTTTTTCATGATGGAATTAAAAAGGAAAATAATAATTAAAAAAAAAAAAGGTAAATGAAATAAGATTTGTAATTTTGACATTTATTTCATAAAATTAAAAAGGTTAAAATACAGAAAACCAGTTGTATTTAGTTTAACGTTGTTATCTGTGCTGCTTTAACTATAGTTCAAAGTTTGCAGGTAACAAAACCAGATTCATATAAAGGCACAAGTTAGTGAAATTTAATTGTGCATTCAATTTAAAGTACATCATCTCTAACAAAATTGCCTTTCTTAAACTTAACATATAATAGTAAGAAAGAAGAATAACCTTACACAGTAAATTAATAAAGTAATTTATTAAATGGAACAAATCAGCACTCTAATAACAATGCACATAATATACTAAAACTAAAATTGCACACTCAGAAAAAATTTGCTACTAGTGAACTTATTGTGTGATTTAGTATTTAAACCAACCACAAATAATTTTTATATTTAAACAGAAGTTATTTCGTGAAGTAGTGCAGTGTGGTTTCAAAAGTTATGATGCATATTTTATTATCCTGGGTAACAATTATTTAATTTTCTTTATAAACCATACTAAGAAGGCCCTTGGCAATTATATAATGTTACCAATTATAATAGAATTTATTTATTATGACCTACATATTAAGTAGGCTTGAGAACAGAAGCCTTACACATTTCAGAATATTAGCAGCAACTTTGAAATCCTTAAAACACTTGTCTCATACATGTGAAACTAAGTGTCACATGTATTATCACAGAGTAGCAAGTTACAGCACCTCTGTTTAGACTTTCCAACGATGATATTTATGATTCTTGTCTTTTCAGGATTCTATATTTTATGTGTGTAAGGCTGGGAAAGTAAGTACACCAAGTTTTAAAATTTAAGAAAACTTCCAAATACTTGGTAAGCGTGTACATGCTTACTATCTAATTGCAAGGGACATGTCACAGTAAAAATAGCATAGCCATGGAATTGGGGATTCATTTTCAAAAATAGTTTATTATATTTATATATATGCATATACACTGTACGCTAAATGTGACACTTTCGGAGTATGAAACCAAATGGTAGATGTTATGCACTAGGGCTCAGTAGTTCAATGCAACAATGTTGACTACAGGCAGACTCCAAAAAAAATACGGTCGGTGTGCGCATGCGCAAGCAGAGCCTTCTCCCCTCCTAACCAATCAAGCATCACGCGACTCCCACCCCTCCCTTCCTGCATTCGACAGAATGCAAACCTCTGTGTATATTTTAATGCTGTTTTGATTTTCAAAGCGAATTAAAAATGTCCAGAAAAATCAATTGTCAGTCTTCAAAGTCTTCTTGCATTTCTGGTAGGCCACTCAGAGGTCAGGCTCGTGAAATAGTGTATAATGTTACCCAGGATTTCAAGAACAGGAGAGAAAGGTTTAACATACAAAATGTTAAAGTACTGTCAATGACGAGTGAAGCAACTGGTGTTTCAGCAAGAACTGTAACATTTTAAAAGAGGGAAGAATGTCCATTGCAAAGGGTACACTGAATTTCTCCAACCCAGATGGAAAATCAGAGCTAAAGTAACCTAGAATTGAAGTGCATTCATTTACTGATTCCACTATTCATCATAAAATCCATGCATTTTATACTGTGTGCAAAGGGGTGCCAACAATAAAAAAACTTTTAGCCAGTTGAAAAGATGATAGAATCCTTGATTGTTGAAGGGAGTTCTTGCGAAGAGAGCTTAAACAACTAGGGTTCTAATGGACTCGTCGCCAGTCCAAACAAAGATTTTGGTAGAACGGCCGGATATAGCTGTTTGGTGAACACAGTATTTAAGTGACACCAGGAAGTACAGGACAGAGGGATAGAACGTTGTATATATTGATGAAACATACATCCAACAATCACATTCAGTAGGCAGGTGCTGGCAGTCAGAGGAAGAACTTGGAGTGACAGTCAACATTGGAATGAGGCAGAAATTAATTTTTAATGTTGGAGGTGAGGACGGATTTGTCAAGGGTGCACTGTTAATTTTTAGAGGCAGACAAACTTCAGGAAACTATCACAAATCCATGAATTTTGAAAACTTTCGAAAATGATTGGAAATGCAGCTTCTTCCAGCTCTTTCCCACCCTAGTGTGCTAAGTACCACAACAGTGAGAGGGACAAGAAGCCATATATGGCAACTTTAAAATCTGAAGTGACACACTGGATGGAGGACCACAGTATCAATTTTGATCCTGCAATATCAAAAGCAAAATTGTTGGAAATTATCAACAGTAAGTCTCGTGAGAAGTAATTCGCCATTGACAACATTATTTATGAACATGGTCACATTCCATTGTGCCTTCCACCCTATCATCCTGACTTAAACCCCACTGAAATGGTAAGGGAAAAGTTGCGTGCCAACAAATTGGTGGGAGCTTGAAGGAGAAAGAAGAATTGTGCCGACAATTGTTTTCAGAGTACTCTGTTGAACAATGGGTTAGGTGTTGTGACAGTGTAAAGTTAACAGAAAATAATTATCTTGGACATGACCTCACAATTGATCAAGAAATAGATAAAATCATAGTTTCTTTAAACCCTGAGGAACAAAGCAGTGATTCAGAGGAAAATGCAGAGAGTGAAACAGTGATTGAAACAGATGACCGTGCAGCCCGCGCAGTGGAGGAGAGGCAACCTAAATGAAGGTAGAGAGGGAAAGCTAGAGGACTTTAGTGTTGGTAAGCCATGCCTCCAACAGCATTTTGTTTGCAGTCTAGTTATAGCATGCATTTCTCTCAAATAGCCTTACAGATGTGTGTATTTTCTGTGAATGATTATCCAAAATTTCTATTACTGAATCATAGTTCCATTAACACTGTCGGATGAAAATTTGCTAACCAGCACGTAATATGCATATGTATCTGTTACTTTAGAAAAGTGATAACAGTTTTTGGCTGTAGGGAGAAACTCTTTTAATATCATTGCTGCAAATTGCAATTTGTCCTGAAATATTTAATCATATTAAATCATCAAATTTCTTCTTGTCATATGTGACATTTCCATATGGCAGAAAAGAAACGGGTACTTGTAAGTCAAAAGCAAAAAAACCTTGAATTGCATTTGCAGTGCAGATGTTACCGTATTCAAATAATGAATCATTGAGCATTACACTTTTCTTATTGTACTTATTGCTACATCATAACAAATAAAATAAACACTGCACTCTTCATTTCTCTACACAAATGGTATCTCAGTTCACAAGCACATTGTAATGGACATCCTCCTCAGCAATTAGAAAAATTTCAGGGAGATTTCCGTCATTGTAATCTGGATAAGAACAAATGAATTCCTCTGTTCCATAAGCACATGGGCGAACGACTCTTACTGTCACTCCTAATGCATAACCAAGCAGGCACATTTCCACCTGTTAACAGATAATAAGGATGTAGCAACTACAAATATATAATAAAAAGGAGGTTCAAATCACTATTATGTGTTTCAAATGGGAAGGTGTTTGTCCTTGAGCGCTACTAGGTGAGCAACCAATCGGAGTCCTGCGGTTTTGTCGTATTGCATTCCGCCTATGTGGTGTGTGATGAGCGGCAAACTAATCAATCTCCAATAAATACTATTCATGCTAAGATATTGCAAAAACTGATCCACGACAAAGGAGAGAGTAATGTATTTAACATAACCGTAAAAACCCCATATTTTTGTAGCTCAGTTTTCCTAATACAGATAAATAAAGTAGATACAGTTATATTATAACAAAGCATTGTGACGTAAGCACTGTAATGAATATCATTATTGGTTGGCACGTATGCTTGAACTAGAGACCGGCAATTCTTGAATCACTCACGCCCGTGCTTGGATGCAACGGCAGCGGGAGTCACTACATAGGGAGGGTTAATTGGGAGGGGAAGAAGGCAGCAGGTTCATTGCTTACCTAGTTGTTTACTATACAGCGGTTCTAGAGTGACCCGAGTGGAGCCAAGCCCGACTGTGACTTGATCGACTATTTAGTAGTTTGTTGCATTGCGGAAGTTGAAAATGAAAACGGAATCTGCTGTCAGCATTAAACACAAAGTGAGCAGTGGTGTATATATTACCAGAGAAAGGCCGGGTACGAGTTCAGCATGCGATACTTTTAAAGAAATATACACAGCGGATGGAAAAATTAAACTGAGATTTGCACAGTGCAAAATATGCAATAAAGTGCTTTCTCACAACTCAGGAATGTCTAGCCTGATTAGACACAAGTGTTTGGTTCCCCGTTCTATTTTTGCTACAGTCAGTGTTAGTAAACAAGACCGGGAGACTATAACAAGGAGCTATGTACTCAAGTGCACGAGTGATATTCATCCATTCGATACCGTTGCTGGTAAAGAGTTTCATACTATGGCACAGAATCGTGTAAAAATCGGGGCTAAATACGGAAATATAGACATTGATAAAGTACTACCAGATCCACGCACTGTGTCCCACAATGTACATGAAATTGCTGCCCGAATACGACAAGACACAGTTCCTTGTGTTCTCGAGGCAGCAGGAAAATGTTTGCTAGCATGCACTACGGACATGTGGTCCGATGATTACAAGAAAATCAGCTACACAACTATCATGGGGCATTACATTTCGGAAAATTAGAAATTCCAATCTGTAGTTCTTATGACTGCGAAATTCCCTGATCAGAACAAATCAGGTGATAATTTGAGAAAAGAAATCAGGAACAGAATGATGTCGATCGGTTTACCTTTAGTAGACTTTACTAAAATTAATTTATTAATTATATTATCATCATCATCATTATTACTATCATCATCATCATTATTGATGAATAAAGTAAAGACATTACACAATATACGTACCTACTGTATATATATAAATTTGTAACTTATAAAACTGCACTTATCTTTCAAGAAATGAAGACCGTATTTCTTTCAAATTGAATAGGATCGTGATTTCGTGAATAATCCTATAATTATAATAATAATCCTATTCAATTTGTAAGAAATACGGTCATAATTTCTTAAAAGATAAGTGAAATTTTTTAAGTTACAAATTATTATATTTATATATATTTGTTTGCTTCACTGTTAATAGCTTCTTATTTTACGTACCTACTGTATGATACTCAAACTCCTCTATGAACCTACTGATTCTTTAATGTCCAAAAAAAGAAGAAGAAAAGAGAAAACAAGAGCAAGAAAAGAGAAGCCGGAGCATCTGTGGGTGCGGGTAAACCAGAGTCACTCACTCACTGCTAATAGTGACCCGGTCTTCTCAAGACCCAGCAGGCGGACCATGAATTATGACGCCTTCCGGTTACGTAGCGTCTCATGCTGTCGCAGGGAGTGAGTCGAGCAGTCCTGATGCGCTAAATGCCGGTCTCTGGCATGAACGTATGTTTGAAATTACTCAGAGCTGAAACATATACTTTTGATATGACATGATAAAAGAAATATGTACTTTGAATAAGCCAAGGTGTTTGTTAATTTCGAGAGGGAATGATACACTTCTTGCTGGTCTGGAAGAACATGCCTGGTCACATTATATCTTTGTTTATGAATGGTTCGTAATCTCTATTTACTCTAAAGTTCAAAGAAGCATTATTCAGTTACTCTCCAAAAAAATGTGTATCAGCTGGATCAATGGGATATGATCCACCTTCCCCCCCCCCCCCTACTACTGCTAGAACAATCCAATAGAGTTAATGTGGACTCAAATTATATTGCAAACAGAAATAATATATTTAAACTGACTGATGTTGAATGACTTATTCACGAAGAAACTGACAAGGAACACAACATGACTGGGAAAACTGTGTGAGACATCAGATAAACTACAAGAAGACGACTTTTGGAAAGAAATAGCACATAATGAAATTTTGGAACCTATGATCATAAATTTGCAGTACTCAGATGATGAAGACAATGATAATGAATTATCTCTTAATGTAAGTAACATTCACAGCTATACGGAGGCACCGCTGGTATTTTCGTTGGATTAGAAAAATAAGTAATTCATAAACTATAATTAACTTTAAACTAAATATTTAAAACATTTGTCTAATATACGAACATCCATGTTGCAATTGTGATTTCAACAACTGCATTATTCTAAAACTTTAGAAAATTCAGTTTGTGTTAGCGGCAAGAACACTCGCAAGTGTGCGAGAGAAAGCTAAATATAAAAAGAGTGGGGATAACGAGGTGGCAATGGTGAAATCTCTAACACATCTGATTAGCTACAGGCGAGAACTCTTCCCATTTGTAGTAGTAGTAGTAGTAGTAGTTTATTACTGTCAATAGACTCATACAGAGTGTCTGACATTGTCAGAGGCTATTTACAATAAACACATAATAAGACAAGCTCTGACTTATTAAAAATTATACAGAAATCACATACACAGACTTAAGTGCCCTGTTTTAATAAACCTTATCTATTACTTCTGCACTGAGAAATGGTTATAGATATATGCAGTTCTTTATTAAAAATATACTACATGCTAAATCTTCATCCTGTGTTGTGCTTAAAGGTTAAGTCTCCATATAGTGTAGTAACTATTTGCTGCACAAAATCTGAGCATGAATACTGATTCTTGATTAATAATTAGTTATTATTCTATACATACTGTGTACAGGCTTTAAGTTAGGGCTGTTCAATAATTACGGTCGTAATTTTTTGTACTAAAATTCAATCTTAATATATTCTGTTAGCTTAACGTGAAACATACATGCTGTAGTAGTTTCACTGTTGGTACTTCTGGTTCCCGCCTGTGAGAACCAGGCAAGTTCAGACATGTACAGTATCGCCTACTGCTGCAATGGAGGTAACACACAAGAAATAATATGCAGCTTTGAAATTCTGCTTTCGTCTCAACAAATCTTCAGTTGAGGCCTATACAATATTACAGGAGGCCTATGGAGAGTCTGTTCTTCACTACAGCACAGCTCGAAGGTGGTTTAAAATGTTTATAGAGGGGAGACAATCAATTTCAAAGAAAGGTGGACCCGGTGCTCCTGTTACTGCTATTAGGGAAGATAACTTCAACTGCTGCTGCCATTGTGAGAGAGTATCAACGAATTACCTTAAGATCACTTTCTGAAATACTAAAAATTTCATTAGGTGGCACCCACACGTTGGTGACAGAAACATTACACATGAGACGTGTTTGTGCGCGATGGGTTTCCAAGACTGTTGATTCCTGAACAAAAGGACATTCGCATGCAGGTCTGAATGCAGTTAAAGTTGATGTTAAAGGAAGATCCAGAGTTTCTTTCAAATGTAATCACTGCTGATGAAACTTGGCTACATCATGCAAAAGTGGTTGCTTCTGCTGGGAAAGTTATGCTCATCTCATTCTTTGATATTCATGGAATGGTTCATCAGCATGTTGTACCTGCACACACATCAGTAACTGGACAATACTACAGGGATGTCCTGAAAACAGCAAGTCCATATCAGGTGCAAAAGACCACATTTCCGTGAAGCAGGCTAGATGCTGCACCACAATAATGCAAGGCCGCATATTGCCAATGTTTTTGCTGAATATCTTGCAAATATCAACATGAAGTGCATCCCTCACCCTCCCTATAGTCTGGATTTAGCCCCATGTGACTCTTTTCTATTCCCTAACTTGAAGAAACACCTTCATGGGAGGCATTATCTGTCATCAGAAGCAGTGGTGAAGGCTGCGGAGGTGATTTTGAAGGATCTCTCAAGAAATGGTTTCCAGCATATCTTTGAAGACTGGTAGAAATGATGGGGCAAGTGCATCACATTCAGGGGAGACTATTTTGAGAGGGACCATCAAAATTATGAGGATGAGTAGAGGTACATTGTCAAAAAAGAGTTGTGATCATTCTTTATTGAACAGCCCTTTAGAATCAGACTGGAAAATATAATACTACAGCTACAATTTGAATCACAGACCTGTAGCTTTGCAGTGTGTTGCTCTAACCAACTGAGCTACCATGGCTGATTCTACCTCTCCAACTTTAGCCTATACATGGCATACTATTAATTATCATTGGTTGATTCACTATGAAGCCTGAAACTCAAAAGCAGGTACTTACAGTACCGTAGGTCAATATTGGGGTATATTATCTGAAAATTAATTTGAAGTCTTGTGATTTACCAGGAGAAATGTAAATCAGTTGGAGAATTAAATGTTTTAAGTGCATGTTTCTATAATATCCCAATTGGTTACAGGAATAGCACAGAAAGCTGAAGATGGATGGCTGAAAACCTGGCCACGACATTGAACTTCTTCCTGATTTTTCTCTGTTCGAATTTTATGAACAAAGTAAGAAGGGAAATCAGAAGTAGTAAATGCACAGATGTTACAAGTATCTTTCAAGATTTATCACCTCATCAGTGAAGACTATATCTGATAATATATTTATCCTACTGGATCATCAGTCACATTCTACTGTTAACTTATAAGCTATTAATAAATCCAAAATTTTACTATATATGGCACATGAGTTTGTTCTACCTGTATCAAACTGATGTCCATGAATACCTCTTTTCATGATGTCATTGTCACAGCATTTGCAGTGACAACTTTGACCTTGGAAAAACAAAAAGGAACTTGAACATTAGGCTTAAAGAGCATTTTAGGAACATCAGCAACAAAGAAGTAGATAAATCGGCAGTAGCGTACCATTTTAGGAAGGAGAATCATGATATAGAACAAGAAATCAACTTAATAAAAAGTGTCCAAGGTCCAGCTGCATTAACCACGTGGGAAAAAATCTTCATAAAGAAATGTGAAAGAAAATTGTTTAATTTCGACACTACCTTTGAAGAAAACCCAAACTTCAAGTTCATCAAGATACCGACAGAGACGCACCTATCGCTTCCAATGAGTTCATCAAACCAATGTCCAGCTGATGATGTTAGGAAGATCCTAACGAAACGCGTTCTAGGTAAATACTAGCAATAAGTGGAGCATTGAGTATTAGTTTGACTCAAAATTATATTAATTTTGTGCTTCATTGTATCATAGTCCTTACACATTGGAGTAACAGTTTTACTTGGACTAAAAATATGTAATGAAGGAAATAGATGTTTTTATTAATACTGAAGGATGCTAACATATAAAGCAGGAAACAGCAGTTATGCTTGTGGATTTTGGAGAATGAAATGCCTGTGGGGCTAAGAATAAATTTGAAGTCAGGGACCTCATCAGCAAGTATATAGATCCTAATGCTAAGGTAAAGTGCAACTTCTGAAGCTCTTATTTTGATAGCTGCATACATTTACGTCAAAATCATTACCACTGGCATCTGGTTGTTAGGACAACTACGCTTGTATCAAATAAAGATGAGTCAATCTGATTTCTTTTCTTTTGTTGTATGCCCTGTTCTTTAATTTTTTAGGATAATACATATGAATGCAGCTTTTTTAACTTTAATTTTCTATCAGTTTCACAGCTCAGGGGTGTTTGTTTGATCCAGTCTGTTTGTGAGAAATAACTTTGTAGAAAATGCTAAAATAAAATGTAAGTGCATTATTTACAGAAATTAAAAAAAAAAGAAAGAAAAAAAAAGGAACCTTTTTTATGCTGTTAAGAAAATCTTCAATGATTTGAAATTACTGACCTAGCAATTGGTAGATAGAATCAACATGAAAAATTCAATGCCATGGCTGGAATTTGAAACACGGATCTCCTGGTTTCCATCCAGTCGCTCTAACCCATTGAGCTACCATGGCCAACATGCCGTCCTGACATTAAACTCTCCAGTTGTCTCATATATTACCCTGGTAGACCACAAGGGGCTCTCACATTCAAGATACATCGTTTGTGGAGACTTACTATCGTAAGTAGTTGAGTCCCAGGCTTCATCATTTACCTCTTATTATTTTAGTTAATTGATGGAAATTAATCATTTCATCACACAAGCCGTGTATAGGCTAAGGTCTTTGATAGATAGAGTCAACATGAAAAATTCAATGCCATGGCCGGGATTTGAATCATGGATCTTCTGGTTTCCATCCAGTCGCTCTAAACCATTGAGCTACCATGGCCAACGTGCCGTCCGAAAATTAAACTCTCCAATTGTCTCATATATTACCCCGATTTTGAATAAAAACAAACCTGCTTTTGAAATATGTTCCATAATTTTAAATGAGTTTAAATACCAATTAACACATTTCTTCAGTTGGATAATATTTCACTCTCAATGTTATTTATTCATGAAAGCAAATTAAAATGAATAATTATTCTATTCTATTCTATAATGACAGAACAAAATCTTACCTGCTCTAAGCCTCCTGTGTCTCCAACTCCACGAAGATGGTTAATCATAAAATCTTTAGGGGTTTTGGAGGTATCACGTGCAAACATGAGGATTGCAAAGAAAGGAATTTCTTGACCATTTAAATCATTTTCATATAGCTGCATTGCATGGTGTAACATATGAAGCTTGACTGCTTCCATGATGTGCAAATCTGTAAGGGGTGCTGAATTCAGCAGGGTTGCCAGCATATCTTCTTTATTGCCATTAATTGCTGACAGCAGAGATGCCTATCACAATAAAATAATTATTAAAAAGTGACTTTAAGATACATCAAATAGTTAAAAGTACTTACATATGGACCATTTCATCTCAAATCATGTGAAATGTGACCAAAATAAACCTTGCATTTTTATAAACAAAAAAACATATATATATATATATATATTTTTTTTTTTTTTGGGGGGGGGGGAACACACAAAGTTTTTTATTTTTATATGCAAAATTGATATTTTTATTACTCCAGCTTCACTTTTTACAACACAACTTACTGATACAGGTCACACTTATTTTTCCCATAACTACCTACAATGGCAATGATACCTCTACACTAACACAACCAGCCGCCTCCATAACATAGGTGGCAGCATGTCTGTCTCACATTCAAGAGGTCCCGCATTCGAATATGGGTCAGCATAACTTATCTGGATAAGGATTTTTACAAGGTTTCCCTTATTTTGAAACATGAATGTCTGGTAAGTATACCCTCTATGGACCCTGGGCTCATCTGAGCATCATTTCACCCGTTTCATCATTCATTCATTCATTGTCCGATATAGCCCAAGAGGTTCAAAGGATGTTAAATCTTTAATATATGTGTATATATATAACTCAATAATGTTAAGCTTTTTCTGAATTACATATTTTAGTATAATAGAATGAAAAAGATGCTTAATATAAATAAAAACTGAAAGTAGCTGTTTTGAATAATACACAAATCTAAATGGTTTGTAACACATTAAGAAGTTTAATCTACAAAATGAATGTTGGTTCAATATTCTGTTATAACTGCTCTGTTAGATATTGGAAACTAATAAATACGTAAAATATGAAGCTATTAATAGTGAAGCAAATAAATATCTAATAGATTTAATGGTTTGGGAAAAGATACTTATTTTAAAAAACAAACATCGCGTAATGAATTTTGAAATACCGGCAGTCGATTCTGCTTTCAAATTTGTTTTATTTTCAGATTTTGGTAGTACTAACAAGAACATATCAACATCTAGTGTTTGTAACTATGGCGACAGCTTTGTTGTTTCCGGCTGAAGATGTGTAAAAGTTTTACATGAAATCACAATCCCGGACAATTTATAGGAAAATTATCATCATTTCTTATAAGATAAGTGAAGTTTTAAGTTACAAATTGTTATATTTGTAGATATTGGAAACTGAATTGAACTAATTTGCAGATGACATTATATTATGTGCAAACTTAGCAGCAAAACTACAAGAGATGTTGTAGAGTGTCAACAAAAAGAGCAAAAAAGTGGGATTACAAATGAACTTCACAAAAACAAAAATCATGTCCAATTGCACAGAAAGCACTATTCAAGTAGATGGAGATCAAATAGAATACTGTAACAAATACATTTACCTAGGCCAAATGGTGACAAGTACTAAAGGTTCATCAAAGTCCGTGTTCGCGGATGGACGGAGCAACACTTATTAGGTGCTTATCAAACACTCTGTGTTAGCGAGCGAGTGAAACAGCACACATTACAACATCATCAAGATTTTACCAAACTCTGTCGTATAATGCTCCAGAAATACTTTAGTGCGCGAAGTAATGCTCTCGTGACGTCCAGAAACAACAATGCATACACGGCTTCATATAACACTCGACGAGTCCTAGAAATGTACAAGTTCCTTGCGACTGTGATTCAAACTAGCCATCATGTCACGTACACAGCAACGAGCAAATCTGAAATGTCGCACCTAATGTGCAAATAACATCAACACAGCAGTGACGAGTGGAGAGGGCGACTTGTATAAATAAACTTGCCATTCAACGGTCGTGGTGTCTTCTATGTGATAATACCCATACACTGTCAGGACGCACCCACTCCCTGAAACCCAAAAAGAGAGAATCCATGCAGACCTACCCTGAGAAAAACCCCGACCAGTTGTAAACCTCCCATCCGTATCCCTTACCTGACACATATCCTATCATATGAGGTGTTGAGTCCCGGGAGGGCTCAACGAGGTACTTAATTGGCAGGTACCACCTCAGTAGCCACCAGAACGAAGACGATTAAATGGCAATGGGCAGGACATATAGCGAGAATGAATCAAGACAGATGGGCATTCACTATAACAGTATGCGATGTGCGACAAGGGAGGAGAAGCAGAAGACGTCCGAGGCTACGATGGTCCCAAGAGTTCAAGGATGGGCCAGATGCAAAGTGGATTAGAACGGCAAAAGACAGACCTCAATGGAAGCATGTGGTAGCAGTTCTAAAGTGACAGTGACAATGAAAGTGAAAATGAAATCATTTCTACTATAGTGATAGATATAGCGATACAGCTAATACTAAGTATAAGTAAATAGAAGTGTAAATAAATATTAACAGATACATTAGATTACAGTAACCTAGGGTAGAGAGGAATGAAGAAAATTAAGAAACAAACATTGTGATATAGACAGCTAGTGATAACATTAGTTTTAATTAAGGATAAGTAGGAAATAAACGAAAACCAGTACAAAGAACTGGGATCTAGCAGGAATTTGCTCACCCTGTAAGAAACAGCCAAGCTGACCCCACCAGTATGTGGGAGGCCCTTGCTCTTAAGGGATCTTATGGGTTGTTTATTTATTTATTATTCTGTTATAAAAATTTCCTGAAGTATGAACATTAAAATGTCTGAAACAGATTAATATTGTAATGACAGCAGCGAATGCCTTTCACGAAAGGATTTACTATGGATCAACCCATTCCACCATTTCTTTGTTTGCCGCAAACACACACACACACACACACACACACACACACACACACACACACACACACACACACACACACACACACACACACACACCACACACACACACACACACACACACACACACACACACACACACACACACACACACACACACACACACACACACACACACACAAAAAAACCTAGAAGATTCAAGCCAGCTGCTGACATTATGAACCGGAAGTAGCACCTTTGTTGTATCATGCTGGTGTTCCTGATCGTTTAATATCAGCACAACTAGAAGATTGAACTTCAACAACTTGAATTTCTATTTCTTTGATTTGAGAGATTTTGGTTTCCGAAAATTCTCCTGTAACCAGCAGGCTATAAAAAGGGAGTGGAAAAAGTCAGCCTTAAATTCAGTTGCTAGTTATGAGTTGAGCAGTGACTATCAGAGTTGTGAATCAGTCGGTCAGGCAACTGCGCAGTTAAAAGCGAGTATTAGTCTGTGAGCAGCGAACATCAGGAAGTTCAAGCAGAGCAAGTTTATGCATCCTGTGCATTTGTAAAAATTAAAAGTAATCATAAGTTAGCATTGAACTAAGGATTTTAGTGACAAAGTGAGTTAAGTGCAACTTTGTGTAGTTGTTTTAGTCACAATATGCCAAATTAATTGCTCACTATTGCAAAACCTATTGGAATTCCTGCAAGAATGTATGACAAATATAATTTCTTCACATACCATGTAAGCTTATAACTCAAAATGACTTATTTTTGCTCTCTGTTTACACATGGATTAGCCTACATATATGTGAAACAGAATGTTTTCATGTATTATTCTCTTAAAAGAAAGGAGACATAGAGAGAAAGAGTGCTTGAGAAAGTTAGGTCAGGGGGTACTGCAGGGATCTATATTGGGGCCACTTCTTTTCTTGCTGTACATAAATGATCTCCCAATATGTGTCCATGAGTCTGAAGTGATGTTGTTTGCAGATGATACAAATCTGCTAATAAAGGCAAGCAAGGAAACAGATCTGCAAGAAAAAATAAATGATAATATAGAGAAATTGGCATCCTGATTTAAGGAAAATAGAATGCTATTAAATACAGATAAAACTGTTGCTGTGAATTTTCATTTAAGTTGTCATAGAAATATGGTAAAGCCACAAATAAAGTTTGATAGTGAGATAGTAAAGTACCAAGATCAAACTACATTCTTGGGGATAGTTATAACAGAAAATCTAAAATGGGGGGCGCATATAAATATGCTATGCAGAAAAATAAGTGTGGGATGCTACATATTGAATACACTGTAAAGGGTGACTAGTACGAAAGTGGTTAGAAATGCGTACTTTGCATACATCCATAGTCACATAAGGTATGGAATAAGGTTCTGGGGGGCTTCAACGGAATCAGAAAAAGTATTTCGGTTGCAAAAGTATGCTTTAAAAATAATGGCTGGTGAATCGAGCAGAGCATCATGCAGGGAATTATTTAAAAATTCAATGATCATGACTACAGCAAGTATGTACATATTAGAAGTTATCAACCATATCAGAGAAATAAGGCATTAGCTACCAAACAATAAAGAGATTCATTTTCATAGTACAAAGCAGAAAGGAAATTTACATGTACAATATTGCAGAACAAACCTAGCTAAATCCAGTGCTTACCACAATGGGATTAAATTGTTCAACAAACTACACCCTAATATAAAAAACATAGAAAATGTGAATGTATTTAAGAAAAAGCTCAAAGCATATTTAGTAGAAAATTCATTTTATTCACTTATGGAATACGTAAATAGATCGTTCTGAATAAACTAGCTAATTAAGACTGCATGTGAGTGAGCATTATTCTTAATTGTATTGTTTTAGTGTAAATTGAATTGTATTTCTATTGTACAATGTCGACGATTCCCTATCATGTAAACATGATCTTAAGGATGAAATAAATGAATATGAATATGTGTGTATGTGTTTCTTTCTTTTTTCCTCTTGTTGATGATTTGATATTAGAATTTTTTTTTTTTTAATTTTACGTCCTAAAACGTTAAGTCATATCAGACGGTGAATGAAATGGGTGAAATGATGCTCAAATGTGTCCAGAGTCCATGGAGTTTAGAGCTACCCAACATTCGTCTGTGAGGATAAGGAAAAAAACCTTATCCAGGTAACCCACCCTGACTGAGATTTGAACTTGGGGCCTCTTGAACATGAGGCACACATGCTACCATCTACACTACCAGGCAGGCTGGTATCAGAATGAGATAAATTGTAGTTTTTCTGCTGGAAGATTTTTCTGGTCAATATAGTGAGGGAGAAAATTGAAAATTAGTTTTAATGTAATATTTGTATTGCTTCACTGTAATTAGCTTCAGTATTTTATCTATTAGTTTAATAGTATTAACAAAAGCTTGTTTTACTACCCATATTCCACAAAGCCATTTAATTACCAATATTTAGCAATCACTGCAGCAAATAAAAAGCTACGAGGGGTGTTCAATAAAGAATGATCATAAATTTTTTACAGTTATAATTTTTCACACTAAAATTCAATCTTATTATATTCTGTTAGCTTAATGTGAAACAAACACGCCATAGTAGTTTCAATGTTGGTACTTCTGGTTCCCGCCTGTGAGAAACAGGCAAGTTCAGGCAAGTTCAGACATGTTAAGTATCGCCTACCGCTGCAATGGAGGTAACACGTGAGGAACAATATGTGGCTTTGAAATTCTGTTTTTGTCTCAACAAATCTTCAGTTGAGAGCCTATGCAGAGTCTGTTCTTCCCTACAAAACAGCTTGAAGGTGGTTTAAAATGTTTAAAGAGGGTAGACAATCAATTTCAAAGGAAGGTGGATCCGGTGCTCCAGTTACTTCTCTTACGGAAGAAAACATCAACACTGTCACTGTCACTGTGAGAGAGGATTGATGAATTACCTTAAGATCACTTTCTGAAATACTGAACATTTCGTTGGGTGCCACCCACACGTTGGTGACACAAACATTACACATGAGACATGTTTGTACGTGATGGGTTCCAAGACTGTTGACTCCCGAACAAAAGTGCATGCAGTTAAAGTTGATGTTAGAGGAAGATCAGGAGTTTCTTTCAAATGTAATCACTGCTGATGAAGCTTAGCTACATCACATTTTGATCCTGAGAGCAAACAGCAAAGCTCAGTGTGGAAATCTCCTTCATCCCCAACACCCAAAAAAGCAAAAGTGATTGATTCTACTGGGAAACTTATGGTCATCTCATTCTTTGATATTCATGAAATGGTTTATCAGTATGTTGTACCTGCACACACATCAGTAACTAGACAATACTACAGGGATGTCCTGAAAATATTGCAAGTCCATATTAGGTGCAAAAGACCACATTTCCATGAAGCAGGCTGGATGCTGCATCACGATAATGCGCGGCCACATAGTGCCAATGTTGTTGCTGAATATCATGCAAAAATCAACGTGAAGTGCATTCCTCAGCCTCCCTATAGTCCGGATTTAGCTCCACGTGACTTTTTTCTATTCCCTATCTTGAAGAAACGCCTTTGTGGGAGGCATTTTTCATCATCAGAAGCAGTGTTGAAGGCTGTGGAGGCGATTTTGAAGGATCTCTCAAAAATTGTTTCCAGCATGTCTTTGAAGACTGGCAGAAATGCTGGGACAAGTGCATCGCATTCAGGGAAGACTATTTTAAGAAGGACCATCAAAATTATGAGGATGAGTAATGGTACATAGTCAAAAAGGAATTGTGATCTTTCTTTATTGAACAGCCCTCATACTAAACTAGAAAAAAGGATAGATGCATTGGTTTTAAAAAACTTTTAATATAAGAAGGATTTTTGTATAAAAGTGTATTTGTAATTGCGGAATTTATAGAACTATTTTAATAAATACAAAATCTTACCATTTTGTCAAGATACTGTAGGCATACTTTCATTCCATGCATCACATTTCCCTCATAGGGCAAACGCCCAGCAAACTTCCAGTTTTGAAGCCATTCACAGTTTCTATCGTTAAGAGCCTGAGAGAGGTACTGGAAAGCTTCTGCCCCACTTGGAATTGGAATTCCTAGAGCAAGTATCTGAAAAATGGCTGATCTTATAGCACAGTAGTTATCTCCACGTATACGACGCAAGTACTGCAAACCAAGCAGAGCTGGAATTTCAGCATAGCCCTATAATATAAAACAACCAACATACAATATTAAGAAAAGTTTATGAAAATCTCAATGCATTAAAATATTATCACTGAACATATTCCAGAAATGTGGTTAGTAAAATAAGAAATAAATGTTTCATTTAAGTGTAACATAATTATACAATTACCAAAATATAAATACCAAAATCGAATTTCTTATTATTTCTTATTATCTTCAAATCTAGGAAAGGAAGAAATCCATTAATTTCAGTTCCTAATGTGAATTTTATAGCTTTATCTTGTAAATTTAATAATTTTAAAGCATCGTTAATTTGTTTATCAGGAACAATAGCAGTTCATAGTTTCACCACCAGAGAGAGAGCAGACAACAACAAATGCCAGTTGGAAAGAGATTGAAAATGGAGGCGAGTGCCTTTGAAACTAGTCTCTCATTAATATAAACAAGTAAGTGAAGAGTATCAATAAACCAACCACAAATAGTTTCTGAGATTAATTTTGACGTCACTGTTACTAAATTCCTCCAAACGCATATACACCATTTAGGTTTTTGATAGATAGTCAACATGAAAAATTCAATGCCATGGCCCCTAGTGGTCTACCGAGGAAATATATGAGTCAAATGGAAAATTTAATGTCAGGACAGCACATTGGTCATGGTAGCTCAATGGGTTAGAGCGACTGGAGGGAAACCAGGAGATCCGTGGTTCTAATTCCGGCCATGGCATTGAATTTTTCATGTTGACTTTATCTATCAAAAACCTTGGCCTACATACGGCTAGTGTGAAGAAATGATAAATTTCCATCAATTAACTAAAATAATAGGAGTTAAATGATGAAGCCTGGGACTCGAGTACTTACGATAGTAAGTCGCCACAAATGGTGTATCTCGAATGCGAGAGCCCCCAGTGGTCTACCGGGGAAATATAAGAGTCAAATGGAGAATTTAATATCAGGACGGCACGTTGGCCATGGTACCTCAATGGGTTAGAACGACTGGACGGAAACCAGGAGATCCGTGGTTCAAATCCTGGCCAATTATAACAAATTAGTAAGTTTAACAAAATCAACTATTAAGTCCTCATGTAAATTTATTGAATTCAACCACTTTTTTAAATAAATCAAAAGTTTTTCTCTAGGAATGCTAGGAAATAAGGCAGTTACATCAAAAGAAATAAGTTTATCAGTTTTAGATAATACAATACTGTTAATCTTTTTACTAGTTCAAAAGAATTTTTAATACTTAAACTCTCAAATTTCTTAAATTACTAAATTTTTTATGTAACCATTTAGCTAAATTATAAGTTGGTGAGTTTATACAATTAACAATAGGTCTTGTTTTATTTCCTTGACAACGAAGTGTGTTGATGGACTGAAGATGCAAGCAATTTGTTTGTGAAATCGATCTCAATTAGAAAGAAGAATTAACATCATTTTCTTAAGATAAGTGAAATTTTTGTTACAAATAGTTATATTTGTGTAATATTCATTGCTTCACTGTAGCTAGCTTCATTTTCTACGTAATCATTTCTAAGATTTCCTGGAAAATAAACTGAATAAGATATATGGCTACAGCAGAGCTATTCTAAGACAATATCTACAGAGAATCATGGATTCTCCTTATGAATAATAATATAAATCCATTCCATGCATCTGCATCTGCAAGCAATTGTAACAAAATTATAATAAATTGTCATTCATTTAGTGTAAGTAGATGACTTATTGAGAAAGTGTTTTATGTAAGACTATTAAGTTTTATTGAAAAATTCAAAATTATGTCAAAATCCCAGCATGGTTTCCGCAGAAATAGATCAACAGAAACTGCAATATTCCAATTTGTAGATTGTATACTCAAAGCTTTGGACAACAAAGGGAATATCACAGGTATATTTCTCGATCTATCCAAAGCGTTTGACGTCCTAAATCATGACATTATGTTCCTAAAACTTGGGAATCTAGGAGTGCGGGGGAAATCATTAGAGTGGCTCCAATCATATTTAAAAGAGAGGAAACAAATGGTTGAAATAACCCAAAATGAAAATGGGAGAAACACACATTATTTATCATGCATGAAAGAGCTTAAACTAGGTGTACCTCAAGGATCCGTACTAGGTCCCATTCTATTCCTTTTATTTATAAATGATCTTGAGGGACAAATACCAGCAAACACTATAACTCAGTTCGCCGATGACACATCTATGACAGTAACTAGTACTAATTCAGAGATCCATCAGGAGCTAGTAGATAAAGCAGCAACAGCAACATATAAGTATTTTGAAAACCACAAGTTAAAAATAAACACAGGGAAAACAGTAACAATTCATTTCCACACCAGTCAAAATAAACATTTTGCACAGCCAAATGTATTAATAAACAATAAGGTTATTGACAATGTAAAAAGCACCAAATTTCTTGGAGTCTGGATCCAAAGTGATTTAAAATGGGACGTACACATTGATTATTTAATGAAAAGATTGAGCACAGCGTGTTTTATTTTTAGGAAATTGGCTAAAACCGTTAGCATAGAAACGATGCGAAGTATGTATTTTGCATTTGTACACTCAATCCTGAGATATGGAATAGTCTTCTGGGGAAGCTCACCACATTGCAAAAAATTGTTGGTAATGCAAAAGAGAATTATACGAATAATATTAGGGGTGAATCAAAAACACACATGTCGTCCATTATTCAAGAAACTTAACATCTTGTCGCTCTCAGGCATTTACATTTATGAATCCATACTTTTTACAAAGAGGCTTCTAGACAGTGATTGTACCATATTCACCGTAAATGCAGACATTCATAATCACAATACCAGACAACGCAGTAACTTACACGTGACAAATGCAAACACTAAATTGTACCAGGACGGAATATCATATTCTGGCTCTAAACTATACAACAGATTACCAGACAAATTAAAAAGTATAAAAAAAGCAGCATCTTTTAGATCAAAACTACTGTCCTATCTGATTGAGCACTGCTATTATTCAACTGATGAGTTTTTACATCAATCAGTACAGCCATAGTATACAAAAATGGTGACAATGTAAATGTATTTAACCATAGATCCCTTAGAATAAGTGCTTATCTTAACCTGTATATATGTGTACAAACAATTTAGCTATTAAGTTATTTTAATTTGACGTGTCCAACATCTTATACATGCAAATGTATCTATGATTTCCTGGATCAATAAAACTACTACTACTACTACTACTACTTCATAATCTGTCACAAAGGGGATCACTGGTTTAAGATAATGGTATACATACCTTCAATATTGTTTTTGCTTGTTTTGTACGGCCTTGCCCTTCTCGCATTGCATATTCCATTAGTTCGACTCGCTGGCTTACATTTTCCTCCCCAACTGCTGAGGATACAGAACTGAAATAGGGGAGAGTATATCAGAAAGAGGTAATTTGCTCGCTGGCATGGATATTTCACTATTTGTCCTGCATGAAAATAGCATACCTCAGAATGAGTGTACAAAAGCAACTGAAATACTCTTAAAGCTAATTTAAAATATAAATATTTTGGATCTAATTTAAGTTTTCACTCAAATGACCCAGAAACATGTACAAAACATTCATTACAAAATCAAAATCAATACTAATTACTGTAATTAAAAATATGTTACTGTCTCCAGCTTCTTTTATACCTAGTTTAGCCATAAATACAGTTACAGCTTGAAAAGAGAAAAATGCAAATACCATGCAAAGTATTTTAATTGGCTTTTAGTATGTTGTACCTACAGGCATGCATTACACACAGCACCAATCACTTTTTGAAATGGCCACCTTTTGCACAGATAAAGGCTCTGAGTCTTTGTGGCCACTTGTCTATGGCGGAACAGATGACATCCAGAGAGAAATCTGCCACTGCTGACAACAAGGAATGCTTTAAACTTGCAATGGTGGGAATGTCTCCTCTTGCAGGCGATGCCCTCAAGCAGTGACCACAGTCGGTAGTCTAATGGATTCAGGTCTGGACTGCTACTGTGCCAATCTTCAGGCAAAATGAAGTCAGGGACATGACGCTGAAGCCATGCTTGCGTTGACCTGGCCTTGTGAGTAGGGGCAGAATCATGCTGGAAAGTCCATGGTTGGTTTCGAAACAATGTGCCACTCAAGTTCTTGACAGTAGGCTCCAAAACAGTGCTTTCATACATGCTGGCGCTGGTTTTAACACCCGTTTCACAAAAATGTTGCTGGTGGTACCAGAATAACTCACCCCCAACACCATTCCTGAGGAGGGATGATGGGCCCTCTGAACTTTAGGAACCTTATTACTGGCTTCCAGAGATGATGATGCATAAACCCTGTTATTTTGCACATTGAAAGTCTCCTCAATAGTGAAAACCTTTTCATCAGTGAAGAGGATGTTCCGATGACCATTTTGAGCATAATGCTGTAGGAGACGTCGATATTTAAGCACTCTCAGCTTCTTTAAGTGTGTGTCAAGATAATGTCCTTTATGTCGGCAATAAGCCCTTAGTCCAAAGTCCTCTGACAGAAGCATGGACATTGTCCTTCTTGAAATGTTCATTTTATGGGACAAGATAGCCTGCTTCCGCACAGGATTTATCCGAACACAAGCCGCCATTGCTTTTTGTGCTGCTGGAGTCCTAACACTGTGTGGTCGACCTTCCCTTGGCCAATCCTTTACAGTCCCAGTTTTAGTGAATCACTCAATTGTGCGGTACACAAACCTTCGGCTGATTTTCAGCTTTTATAGCATTTTGAAAATGTCACTACAGATTTTCGAACTTTATGCAATGCAATGATGCCTACATGATTTTCATAATCACCCCATTCCATGGTCAAACCTGGAGCTAAATACTTCCTTTCAAAGACAAGCTAACAATGGTTCAAGGTTAAGGAGTCACACACGCAGTTATCTACTGCCAAACCAGATGTACAATATGTCTAAAAAATTTGTAACAGTATTTACGGCAAGACTAGGTATAATAATTTCTTCCATTAATTCATTATAGAATTCATCTGTAGAAAGAATTTTGCTTTTAAACAATCAAATTTAAAAGAGGTTTGTTAGAAACACAATAAATATTTTATTATAACTATTTAGTACAACAATTTAGATAAATTTTTCAAAATTAATCCATAATTTTAGGCAATCACATATTCTATTACAATGGCTCAAACATTTTATGCAAAAACTTACTTTAACACTTTTTAGTTTTTTAACATTTCTTTCTAGTCAAAACTAAATTTTCTTCAGAAGTTCAAGAAGGAAATTTTATATTTCATTTTAAATTTATTTTCTAAATAACACATAAGTTTATTTCAAAAAGCACTATTCAGTTCATTTAGACAGAATTATGTCAGAGATATGACCTTTATGCCATCAACACTTTTACAACTTACATTTTCTGATATTGAAACATGTCCATTAAGAGATAAATCTTTAATATTCTTATGATACATCTAAATTTAACATTTTTACATTTACATTTTATAGAACAATGCTAGTAGTTGCCATATTTCAGTTTATCATAGAAGAATATTAAAAGAACTGAGTGACTGCATTGTATTAAACAAAATGTATATGCAATGGAAGGTTAGTATTTGAGAATAGTAGAAAGTTTAATGCATAAAGATAAAATTTTCAGTTTTAAATTCCTTTTTATAATTTTTATGTATGGTGTACCTTTATTAACAAAAATATTCATACGCTATGAAGTATTTATTTAGGAGGAAAAAATGGTTTAGTTCACAAACCATTACTTCTGTTATTTGAGTTTCTTTACTTATAAAACATAATATATTTCCAAGGCTTCAGTATAAAGAAGAATAAAGGACTATGTTAGAATTCTTTAAAATAAGGTTTTTGACACAATACAGAATCAGTAGGAGAAAGAAGAGGAACATTATCACTTGTTATCATTGTTGTTGCCATCAGGGTTAGAAATACAAAATTACAAAAATGCCAATATTCACAAATATAATACACGCCAGAAAGATGACTTTCACATTCAAAGTTGTAGAACGGAAATCTTCAGGTCTAGTGGTATCAATAAAGGTATAAGATTAAACAACAGACTACCAGAAAATATTAAACAAATGAAGGGCCTTATTCATTTTAAAAAGGGAGTAAAACTCTTTTTACTGCAACATTCATTTTATTCTGTAAATGAGTTTTTAAATGTTAATTAGTTTTAAGTGATTGTAAATAATGACAATAGCCCTTAATGTAATTTTTATACTATGACGTGTCTAATATCAATCGAAAGCACAAAATAAATTGAATTGAATTGAATTAAATCATGAAGTAGAGTAAACTCCACATTTGTGAACAATTACTTTTATATAGCATTTCCCTATGGTCTTTATATAGTTTATATTTATTTGCTTTTTCTACTTTAGACTTTTGTTGGATCCTGTATCTGTTACAGTTTTTAGTCTTATGCAACTTTTTATATTTATCTTTGTATCTTGAACTGACGTGTCCTATAACATATGTATTATGTTCCAAAGGATGAAATAAATACATGTGATGCAGATTTGATGATAAATTTTCATGCACCAAAACTAAAAAGGATGTCTTAATTCAATGAAGATACTACGGCATTTAGACTATTTTTATAAACTAAGTACTAATATGTATGTATCATAGTTTTATAAATTTCTGTATTAGGATTAATAGGTAGGCAGCCCTGGGTCATATTTTACTATGGTTATTGGCTCAGATCTGAATATTTTTTAAAAATATAAAATAAATATAAAATATTTTTTGGATAACTATTATTTATCCTAATTCCTGTACTTTTCTCATTACTGTTTATATTATATAATTCAATAATAACAAAAGATCTCATTGCTTATTTTCCTTAAGAGAATGCAACAGCATTTTTACAAGGGTAGTCTGAAAAGTTCTCAGCCTGATAGTGAAAAGTGATTCATTCTAGTTGTTTTCTTTTTCAGCATAATCTCCTTTAAAATCAATACATTTTGTACAGCGGTATTCCAATGCCATTATCTCCTCTCTGTAGTGTTCCTCTGAAGTGCTGTATAGTACCAATTTACAGCTGCAATTGCTTCTTCATTGGATGAAAGGCGTCTACCAGTGAGGAATTTCTTCAGTTTTGGAAACTTTTTGGAAGTCTGAGTGAGCCAAATCTGGGGAACAGGATGGACATCGCAGCACTTCATAGTGCAGATTTCTCAATTTCCCCATTGGCAAAACACTTCTGTGGGCAGGTGCATTGTCCCAATGGAAAACAATTTTTTTCTTTTTTAACCTGGGTCTCTTTTCACCAATGCTTGCAGTCATTTGGTTAGAATTTGAGAGTAGTATTCTTCAGTAATGGTTTTACCTTTTTCAAGATAATCAATCAATAAAATTCTTTGGCATCCCAAAATATTAACGTCATGATCTTTCCCGCTGATGACACCGTCCTTGCCTTCTTCGAAGCTGAAGAACCAGCTTCTCTCTACTGCCTCAACTGCTGCATGGATTGAGTGTGTAGTGGTGAATCCATGTTTCATCCACTGTGACGTATCGGCGCAAAGTGCCAAGTACTTTTCAGAAAATATTGTACAAATGCATTTGTTATCCATAGTGATTATATGCTGCACCTATCTTGCGCAAAGTTTTTTCATGTTTAATTCCTGATGCAAGCTGTGACCAATATGTTACTTTGAAAGTATAAACTTGAAAGAAGCGTAGAGACAGTGAAGCACAACTTAGCACAAAAGTGGATCGAGAAGATATTGACATGCTTCACTCACACTGTTTATTCACAGGACATGTTTCAAGAGCTTTTGCTCTTATCATCAGCTGGCACTTGAGTGCACTCGACAATACAGAGAAAGAGGAAACCACTACACTTTGCACTAGTCGAGTACCAGCTGATGATAAGAGCAAAAGCTCTTGAAACATGTCCTGTGAATAAACAGTGTGAGTGAAGCAATGTGTCAATATCTTCTCGATTCACTTTTGTGTTACTTTGAAATTCCAAGAGCATTAGCAATCTCATGCATCTTTGTATGCTGATCTTCCAAAATCATGTCATGCACTTTCTCAGTGATTTCTGTTACAGTTTTTGGATGTCCTTTGCGTGGATTGCCTTGGATGCTTTCTTGACCACGTTTAAAATAAGCTGCTCATTTCTTTACAGTGGAAACTGAAGGTGAAGAGTTACCATACACATTTACAATGCACAAATGAATTTCTGTAGCTGTTAAATCTTCTTTTATGAAGAATTTTATCACAGCACAATACTCAAATTTCTCCATTTTCAAAGCAATGCACACTTCCACTGCTTCAAACAACTGCCTACAGTTAACTATATCCTGGAATTACTTGTAATTTTACATAAGGTCTATCAACATGTGTGCCAACGTAAGGAAAAAAATCATGCAAGTAGTGCTGCGATCTTTGGGTGAAGTCGAGAACTCTTCATTTTCTGTGTAATCTTCAGATCTCCCTTATATATATATATATATATATTATTTATAGTTGAAAATTGAAGGGGTTTTTGACCTTTTCTAAATATGTCATGTAACTTAGCAATTTACTCACTGTTGTGCTGTGCCTGATTCTGAGTTTGCAGGACCAGGAGGCACAACCAGGACTTTTCTTGGGCTCTCCGACTCCACATGATCAGTATAGTACCCAACTCTAACTTTCCTTATTGCTCCAGTGCTTACTTCACGGTCTTTAAAGTTGTTGTCATCATCATCTGACTCAAGTTTCGCCGTTTTCTCATCATCACTCTGAGGTAGAGCTACTGCCTCAGATATTTCGCTGGGCTGCAAAATAAAAGCTTCATTTAGGAAGCATTCTTTTTCAGGTAATGAAAAGCAGCTCTGTAACCTATATCACACAGACCACTTTATTTTTTTAAGTTTTAACATACTTTAACCTGGCAGGTCCATTGCACAATGAATGAAATGGGTAAAATGGTGCTCAAATAGCCCCAGGGTTCATAACGCTTAAAATAACTCATCATTCATTTTCTCACAATAAGCAAAAATCCTGGGAAGAAACCTCCTAAGGGAAACTCACCCTAACTGAAATTTGAACCTGGAACCTATTGAATGAGAGGCAGACACACTACTCCCACATCACAAAAATGAGCTCTTTAAATTGTTATGAAAAATACTCTTTATGAATACGGAACATGATAAAAATAATCCTCAGAAGGCACTTTGGTACTCATGTTCATATCCTTTTATATTTTTTAACATCCCAAATTAATCCAATAGAATGTATTTCCCAGGCTTGTGGGCCGTGGTCCAGAGGATGAAAATTCTCCTGGCGTTTCGCTCATATCTCCGACGAGCAATCTTCAGAGGATTCAAGCTAGGTACTTGCTGGAATGTCATTTGGCACGAGGCCTCATCAAACATAGCCGGTCTGTCCATGCCTTCTTGCCTACCATTGGTTCTTTATCAGCCAATCTCCATGCGACTGTGAGTGTGTGCTGCTATTGGACCACGACCCACAAGCCCAGGAAATACATTCTATTGGATTAACGCCAGCCGTGAAAGCCTAAGCATGTACACCAAATTAATCTATTGCCTGACTGTCATGTAAACCCTTTTGAGTCATGGCATATTGCCATAGCAGCTCAATGGTTAAGAGCAACTGGACAGAGACCGGGAGATCCGTGGTTCAAAATCTGCCTTTCAGTCAGACTCAACCTACCCAAAAGTGCTTTTATTTATAAGGAAAATAAATGATATTGATTATTCTAACACAAATAACCATATGTAGGCAAACTTTTGAAAAGTAGGATCAGAACTAAAAAATTCAATGCTATTGGGGTATATGATCTCGAATTTGAGATTTTCTCATGGTCTATTGGGAAACTGCAAATCAGTTGGAGAATTTAAAGACATACTTGAATGTGTGTTTGGAGGAATTTAGTAACAGTGACGTCAAAATTAATATAAAAATTATTTGTGGTTGGTTTATTGACACTCGTCACTTACTTTTTCATATATTTATGAGAGACTAGTTTCAAAGGCCCTGGCCTCCATTTTCAATCTCTTCCCAACTGGCATTTGTTGTTATCTGCTCTCTCTGGTGGTGGAACTATGAACTTTTTTGTCAAATTATCTGCTGGCGGGATTTCAAAGTTCATCACGCGATCCTTATTTTTCCAGATGAATATGTTCTCCCATGTTGTCAATCTATTTTGGTTTATCACTCCTTTTAATAATTTTGGATTTGGATCAATGTCATGGTTTTCATTCCAAAAATGAAATGCTACTGCTGACTTGTCTTCTTGTTTCAATCTGATGTTTCTAAAGTGTTCTTTGACTCTGGTTTTTAAATTTCTTTTTGTTTGACCTATGTAGCATTTTTCACAATTCTTGCAATTTATTTGGTATATTCCAGATTTGTTACCTGAAGGAATTTCATCTTTTGTTTTTGAATTTAGTAATTTTAAAATTGAGTATCTATTAGTAGGTGCCAAGATGATATTTTGTTCCTTGAATATCTTTTTAAATTTATTAAATGTTTTTGGATGATATGTGAATGAACTGAATATGCTGTTGCTTTCTTTTTCTTTAATAAATGTGGTTGCTTCCTTAATGGTTTTCTTTAGTTTAGATTTTCTAATTTTCTTCAACACCAAACTTTTGTTGTATCCGTTTTCTTCTGCTATGTGTATTATTGCTTTTTGTTCCTTGAAATATTCTTCTTTTTCCATGGGTATGTTGACTAGTCTGTGTGTAAGGCTGTTTATTATTGCATGTTTATGTGTAATTGGGTTGTGGCTATTATTTTTTATATAATTTTCTGAATGTGTTGGCTTCCTGTAAATTCCAAATTTTATTTTTGTATCATTCCTGATGATATTTAGATCCAAGAAAGGTAGTTGTCCATTGATTTCCTTTTCTATTGTGAATTTGATAGTCCTTTCTTGCAGATTGAGTAATTTTAATGCATCATCTAAATGTTTACTTGGTACATTTGCAAAGATGTCGTCAACATATCTATACCAAACCTTGAAGATCAATGGGAAGGACCTTTTAATTTGTGTTTCAAATGCACTCATAAATAAGTTAGCCAAAAAAGGTGAAAGTGGATTGCCCATTGATAATCCTGATTTCTGCTTGTAGTGTTTTCCATTAAAGCTAAAGAAGTTTTGTTCAATGCATCAGCTTCTTTAGCTTTAATGGAAAACACTACAAGCAGAAATCAGGATTATCAATGGGCAATCCACTTTCACCTTTTTTGGCTAACTTATTTATGAGTGCATTTGAAACACAAATTAAAAAGTCCTTCCCATTGATCTTCAAGGTTTGGTATAGATATGTTGACGACATCTTTGCAATTGTACCAAGTAAACATTTAGATGATGCATTAAAATTACTCAATCTGCAAGAAAGGACTATCAAATTCACAATAGAAAAGGAAATCAATGGACAACTACCTTTCTTGGATCTAAATATCATCAGGAATGATACAAAAATAAAATTTGGAATTTACAGGAAGCCAACACATTCAGAAAATTATATAAAAAATAATAGCCACAACCCAATTACACATAAACATGCAATAATAAACAGCCTTACACACAGACTAGTCAACATACCCATGGAAAAAGAAGAATATTTCAAGGAACAAAAAGCAATAATACACATAGCAGAAGAAAACGGATACAACAAAAGTTTGGTGTTGAAGAAAATTAGAAAATCTAAACTAAAGAAAACCATTAAGGAAGCAACCACATTTATTAAAGAAAAAGAAAGCAACAGCATATTCAGTTCATTCACATATCATCCAAAAACATTTAATAAATTTAAAAAGATATTCAAGGAACAAAATATCATCTTGGCACCTACTAATAGATACTCAATTTTAAAATTACTAAATTCAAAAACAAAAGATGAAATTCCTTCAGGTAACAAATCTGGAATATACCAAATAAATTGCAAGAATTGTGAAAAATGCTGCATAGGTCAAACAAAAAGAAATTTAAAAACCAGAGTCAAAGAACACTTTAGAAACATCAGATTGAAACAAGAAGACAAGTCAGCAGTAGCATTTCATTTTTGGAATGAAAACCATGACATTGATCCAAATCCAAAATTATTAAAAGGAGTGATAAACCAAAATAGATTGACAACATGGGAGAACATATTCATCTGGAAAAATAAGGATCGCGTGATGAACTTTGAAATCCCGCCAGCAGATAATTTGACAAAAAAGTTCATAGTTCCACCACCAGAGAGAGCAGATAACAACAAATGCCAGTTGGGAAGAGATTGAAAATGGAGGCCAGGGCCTTTGAAACTAGTCTCTCATAAATATATGAAAAAGTAAGTGACGAGTGTCAATAAACCAACCACAAATAATTTTTATACATACTTGAATGTTGTCATGGTAGCTCAGTAGAATGGAAGACGTTCAAATCCTGACTATGGCATTGAATTTTTTCAGTTCTAAATTTATCTTTCAAAAGTTTGTCGACACACAGTTTGTGTTTAAACATTAATATCACTGAGTGCCCCTATAAATTGAAACTATAATAAAATCTTAAAAAGCCTTGCACTTAAGTACTCATGAAATTTAAGTTGCCACTGGGATATGTGATCTCAAATTTGAGTTTCCTCAAGGTCTACCAGGAAAATGTGAATTAGTTGGAGAATTTAATGTTGTACCAACATGTTGCCAAAACTGTGGTAAGGCAGTTGCGCATAGAGCATAAGATCCATGGTTCAAATTCAGACTATGGCATTGAATGTTTTATTTCTGATTCTACCTTTCAAAAGGTGCTTTCATTTTGGTGACTTGTAATAGGGTGAGTAATAGGGATGTCACTTGTTATTCCCACAACTGTCTTCATCTGTAATGCTCTTTGATGCTGAGTAGCCATGTTAATATCTTCTAAAAAGTAATTTAGCATTTATAATTGAGCACCATATTTTATTCTGTAAGTTTAAAGCATAGCACATCCTGCCACCTTTATGGATGGGTTTGTTAAAGTATTAGTATTAGTAACTACAAATAAAAGCATTGAGAAATTTAAGCTCTTTTTTTTCTCTTGAGAAGTATCAAATTATTTTATAGATGCTGTTACTGTTTTGATGGATTAGGAACCTGGCATAAATACATACAGATGTTGAAAAATCTGATGTGTTACATTTGCATGTCTTTTTCTACCTACTATCATATATTTCTGTATAGTTTCTACCTAGAATACAAACTATTCTAACAAAAATATACAAATATAACAATTTGTAACTTAAAACTTCACTTATCTTATAAGAAATTATGATAATTTTCTTATAAATTGTCCGGTATTGCGATTTCATGTAAAACTTTGACACATCTTCAGCCAGAAACAACAAAGCTGTCACCATCATTATGAATGCTAGATGTTAATATGTTCTTGTTAGTACTACCAAAATCTGAAAATAAAACAAATTTAAAAACAGAATCGACTGCCGGTATTTCAAAATTCATTATGCAATGTTTGTTTTTTAAAATAAATATATTTTTCCAAACCATTAAATCTATCGGACCATTTAATTGTTTTAATAATTTAACATCTGGATTTATTTCATGGTTAAATGAACAAAAAATTATTCTGTTACGGCAGATTTATCAGTCTGTTTATACTTAATGTTACAAAAATGTCCTTTTGTTCTGGTTTCTTTCCAATATAAAATTTACAACAATCGTGGTGGTTATCTAAACAATGCTCTGCCAGCCCAGACTTCTTCCATCGAACATCGGACTATACAACTTATTAAAAGATCCTGCCTTACTTCAGAGAGAAGTCTGGGCTGGCAGAGCATTGTTTTGATAATGACCATAGAGCCAATTTTCGGGAGCTGACCATCTTGGCAAAATGCAACAGTTACTGGAGGTGGAGAATTAGGGAGGCTTTGGCCATTTCCTCCAAGAGGAGTACGCTTGATCATGATGCTGCATTTTAGTTCAGCTCCTCTTGCAAACCGGCCTTACAAATGGAAATCCATCAACTTATGATGCACAGATCCATACAGCTTGATAATCTAGTTAAGTAGTTATGTTTCTTTGACCCAATTAATTTTCTATACTCACGCCATCTCCTGACCTGGGATTTAATTTACTGAAAACATTCTTTTGTTCAGTAATGTGAATTTGATAGTGTTTTGTTTTTGTTTATGTTTGTGCTATATCCAGTGATTCATTTGTGGCTATAACATTTAATAAATATCCTTATGATGGGAGAGATGCACACTCCCAAAACATCAATTTCTAATCGTCTTTTCACCTGGCTTGCTTCCCGAGAACAACTTGAGCATATTTGTCGCCAGGAAAGCTTAAGTTCTTATAATATGACAAATTTTGCCTAACCATAAGCAAATGGCTCTATTGCATATATAAATCTGAAGAAAGGACTGAACTCTGCCAGGATTCAATAACTTAAAAAAGAATTCTGGCCACCTTACCTCTAGTACAAGCACAACATTTTGCCATCATATAAAGTGTTCTTTAAGTGAATATTTTCATTTACATATTTAAAACGTTCACTCTACCATTACTCATACCTTTATTGTAGGCACAGAAAATAAGCAAGCAGGTAAATTACCTGAAGAGTTTCAGGAGTTGATTTAATCATCTTGCTTTTTCTGTTTACAAGGGAACCAGAGAATGTTGGTAACTGATCTTCCATAAAACTCCCATCCAAACTTGTACGTCTAGAGGCATACTTTGGAGTAACATCTTCTTCTCCAGACCAACTCAGACTTTCCTGTGGATGCTGCTCTTCTCCAGGCTGATTTTGAGATGCATTTTGGTACTTTGATAGCCATTCTAGCAGACTTCCTTCATATATATCTGACTCACATTCTTCATCTTCATCAGAGGTAGTACTCTGATTAATAAAAAATTTAATTAATTGACACATCATTAAAATAATAGGAAAGCAATGCAAAACCTCTACAGAGCCTTGTTTGGATACTTGGCGAGCCTAACAAGAATTATTTTCTTGGCAACAAGATGCATACTGTTTGCCAACAGAGTTTGATATTCATAGCCCCTTAAATTCAAGCCCAAAGATTTTTCATGGAAATTATAACTAGAACTATTACATACTTTGTCTCAGAAAATTATATTCTCATGATGCAACACCTGTATCGTAAAGTTTGCACTAACATTTATTAATTATTTATGTCCGCATAAATAAAACTATTCTTTGTCTCCAAAAATACTAAACAAGAATCAAAAATGTGATCAATAACTTCATCCAGCATACAACTGCAGAAATTAGTTCTACCCACATTATCCTGTAGTTGGAATTCAACAGCACCTATAGTGCTAATTGATGGAAATTATTCATTTCTTCACACTAGCCATATACAGGCTAAGGTATCCCGGCCGTGGCATTGAATTTTTCATGACTCTATCAAGCACTTCTAGAGTCTTAATCTTAAAAGTTTAAGGGCATTCCAATACAAGATTTTTGAAACTCCTGAACAATTTTACTTAGAAATTTCTTTGTGCTTTGTTGTAACTTTTCTCCCATGTCATCAAGAATTTCCTCTGTAAAAACAAGGTGATTTAATTTTGGTTTCATATGAACCCTTTCCAGCCCATGGATCCAAATGGACCCACAAACCTTATTTAACTTTTAGACAATATTCACGTAATCCTGGTGGTTCCATATGGCACCACTGCGTTTCTGAGTTTTTCCCATATCTTCCCCTCTAACTGTCAAAATACTAAAGTAATTTTAATTCCACTGTAGTCTGCAAACAGAGAGGGAAAGTGGAGGGACAACAGAACTGGTTAGAAGTAGGGCGGTGAAGAGCATGAAATTCCCTGTAATATGGCCACACATTGAAACAAAGGATCTGTAGAGATACGACACTTTCTATGCTTTGTTTGTGATTATTTCCATCTTGGCCCCTAACACGATTTAATATCCTCATTTGCATTAATTTGATCTGGTTAGTGTGAAATACCCAAGTGTAAGCTGCAGCTTTCCTGGGAGTTTGTAGACTCCAATTCTTCTTAAGCTTCCAATCAGGCTGCAGGTTGTAGAATAAATGTTGCTTGAAGATTTTCTTTCGCAGAATACTTCTGCAGAGTTTTCTACCATGTCAATGCTTGAATAAGCTCATTTAACTGCCATAAACATGGCAAGCCAATAAGCACCCAGCTTTCCATTTGTCTCAATTATTCAGTTACAAATTCATCAGATGACCTTCAAGATGCAAATGAAGGACTATCTAAAATGCCAGTTATGTTCTAATTGCTTTTCTGGTTGGAAGCCCAAGATAGGTTAGTCACTTTAGAATTTCAAAAAACAACAAAAATTTCTATCTTAATAATAAACACACTGACTGCCATTGTTTATTCATACTTACTACTCTAACATTTAAAAATTTACTTTCAAAATGGCTATTTTACAAATTATTAAAATGTCACTAAAGAGAAATAATTCATAAAATTTTATATTAACAAGTGGATCTGCACAGCTCATGTTTCTTAATACCCTGTATTATAATCAATCACTCCACATATCTTCAGCAGGATTGCCACACTTATTATTTTATCTGGAACAGCAGAAAATATATCTACTTTGTTTCATGAAATGTTTGAAAATACAGAATTAAAGCTTTAAATTCACGTGTCACATCTATGCACTAATGATACTTTTCCCTTATGTTATGTGACCATATGAAGGTTTGAACATGTTATTTACTTGGAAATTTTTATGGAATACAAAATTTTTAATTAACTTTGACTAAAATTAATATTTCACTAGTTGTATACTAAAATTGTCAATACAGTTTTCAATATTATATTCCCTTTAACTGGTAAACATTCTATTGTTTGTAAGAAACATAGATTTGTAGATCCAACTTGCTATAAAGTAATTCAACACAATGAAGCACTTGAATAAAACGTATTAGAGAAAGATTTGTTGAACTTAACACTAGAACGCCCGGTGCTGGTTAACTGACTACTTTTAATTTTCGAACGCTCATACTGCCACCAGTTTTGGAAACATTTTTCTTTCATTTTGTGACTTTTATTCCCTTTCAATGAATGTTAGCTAACAAATATTTATTTTGCATTGCGGGAATAATTTTTTTTAAATAATAGCAAATCTACCATTGGTTCCCGGAGGCGGTCAATTGATCGCTTCCTTACCCCCATTTTACGCAACATGTTTTTTCTAAAAATTTGGAAAATTGAAAATTTAGGACATCAACAACAACAAACCTAGACATCAAACATAGAAACCCAGGATATTTTTAACTGAAGAAACCATTTTTGTTTAATGGAAATTAATTATTCTTTCACACTAGCAGTGTGTAGGATAAATTGTGGAAACGTAGAGTCAGACTGAAAAATTCAATGCCATAGCCAGGATTTGAACCACGGATCTTCTGGTTTCCATCCATCCGCACTACCATTGTGCTACTATGGCCAACGTGCCGATATGACATTAAATTCTCCAACTGACTCGTATTTTTCCCGGTAAGCCACTTCAGGAGTTCTCATACACACATGAGACAACTACCTTAATGGAGACTTACATATTGTAAGTACTTTAAGGCCCGGGCTATGGCATTGAATTTTTCAGTCTGACTCTACGTTTCCATTTTTGTTTGTTTATATTTATTACAAAGTAGCTGAATTCACAGTTTTTGCCTATAAAAATCAAACCTGATACTTTTCTAAACCATCAGTAATTGGAAAAAATTGTATGACAGGAGATATGTGTAGAAAACACTATAAATCATGTCCTGAAAATTACACTACAAGAATATTTTTGCTCTTACTTTGCCTACTGAGAGGCAATTTCTCACCTTTGTCCACTAACTTTGAATCAATGAAAATATTTTTTTAGTGTTTGTATTGTGTACTGGATTTCAAAAAAAGAACTGTGCAGTTTTTAAAACTTCTGAACATAACTCTTTAGTTGAACTTCTTAAGAAATAATCCGACCACAGCTGCTGTGTTAAGGATGTGCTAGGAGTATTATCAGAATGAGTATTAGACTGTTTCAAACATTACCACACATAAATCACAGATAAATAACTAACATTTCTGCAAAACTTGTGCAGTACTTTGATTATATTGTTGAAAGCTTTTACACTTAATTATATAAATAAACTTCATAAAGTTTCAACAAATTTTAAATTGTGTTAGGAATAAAAAAAGCTTTATGTTAAAAATGTGCCTTTATTAAAATAGCAAAGAATTAATATTTACATTAGAAACAATAGCTTTTGTAGTAATCCTACTAATGTATAAGATTGTCCGCCTTGGTAGCATACATGGTAACGTGTCTGGCTCACATTCAAGAGATCCTGAGTTCGAATCTGGTCAGGGTGAGTTACCTGAATACAGTTTTTCCCTCACCCTGAAAGACAAATGTCACGTAACTCTAAGCTATATGGACCCTGGGCTCTTTTAAGAATTATTTCATCCACTTCATTCATCATTCGATATAACTTAACGTTGGAGGATGCAAGTTTGAAAGAAACAAAATCTAATGTATAATGCAACTTTATTACTGTAGTTCAAGAATGTAGGACTCCGGAAAATTTATCTGAAGGACTTGTCATGTTTTAAGTAGCATAAATGTAACCGTTTTTTAAGTAGACACCAATCTTTTGTTTGTAATGGTGGTTCCATCATCCACTCACTTTAACCTCCAGTATGTCTGGAGGGCCACACCTGTCTTTGGTTAATGGGTCCATCGGACCTGGCCGGGAGGAGTTTTAAAGTCCATCGGCTTTTCTCACAAGCACCAATTGTAGAACATTTGTACGCCGTGACAGGTCAGCGTAAGAGGCATTTCCTCTATTTCTGATGTAGTTATACCACTAACACTCGGTCCCCAGAGCCTCACTGGTAAAAGCAGGTTGCACCACGGGCAGGTTGAGGTTGGGATTTGGATAGGAGAGGTTATGGAATGCACATCACTATCCCTTGCAAATGTTGCGGTTAAAAACAACAAAATGGGAGAAAAGATTACTACAACCAATCAAGATGAAAACACAAACAAGTTTCCTACACAAAGTTATGGAATTAAAAACAGAACTGAATCTTCCTAATTCTAAAGAAAACATTTTAATCAAAGAAAACCCACTAACTTTTGAACCAATTAATATTCAACTAGATTTAGAACAAATAGTTACAAAATCTGAAACTTCCAAACCTGTACTAAAAGCACTAGCATTAGAAACTGTGAACAATAGATACCCACCTGAAGAATGGCTACACATCTACACAGATGGATCTAACTTGGACAACACCTCAGGAGCAGGAATTAAGTGTGCACTATTCTCATTCTATCAACCAGCCGGATACCACACAACAAATTTTAATGCAGAAATAATGGCTATTCATATTTCACTCCAACACCTTCTATACAGAATAGATAAATTCAAACATGCTGTCATACTTTCTGATTCTAAAGCAGCATTATGTGCAATAAGTTCATATAGAATGAGATCAATCCAAATTAAAGAATGTCACAAAATGATCCAACAACTTCAAAAACTACAGAAAAGAATTATATTACAGGGGATACCTGCACATTGTGGAATTGCTGGAAATGAATCAGCTGATTTTCTTGCCAAAAAAGGTGCAAATTTAATTCAGAACAAAAGTGAAAACTTACCCTTTACATCCATAAAAAGATTAATCAAAAGCAAATATAAAAACAAACAAAACCAATCAATATCTAACAAAGCCAAAGATAAAAAATGGAACATTTTAATTAAAAATCCAGAAATTATTCCAGATTTCCCATGTAAAGCTGCAGTAGCAAATTTTAGATTACTTACGGAACATGATTATTTGGCCAAACACTTACACAGAATAGGAATTTATACAAGTACAAATTGTCCTCTGTGCAACAAAGAAGAAGAAATGACTGAAGAACATCTTTTAACCTGTGAAGTCCTAGCTCCGGACCCACTACACAGAAATATTGGAGAGCAAGAGAGCTAATGGCTTCTTTGCCAAAGCCTAGCATTTGAAAACAACAGAATGTAGGACTTAGGAAACATAGACTTATTTATAAAAACGCAATAATGATAAGCAAAATAACCAGTTGATAAGGAAAAAACATATGTCAGAAGTTCTGTTGGTTTTAACATTTAAATAACTATTTTGCATTTTATTTTCCATGAATTGATGATGGACATAGAATTTTGAATAGTGGGTTATTCACCTATAGTTTCATATAAGTAGGAATTGAGGTCATACAGCAGATATACAATTTATTTCTGTAATATATAAAACATTTCCAAATCATACTGAAATCTTTATATATTCTCAAAAAGTAATTCATTTACATGTATTTGTTACTGTATTTTAAAGCTTCTTCTTGCACACTAACACACATTATTACTATTGTAATAAAATATGCAATTTTGTTTTTAGTTTCATACCACTAATACTTTGAGATTGCTTCTAGGGAAATGATAAAGGCAAACATAATTATTAAAGGCAAAAAAGCAGCATAGAAGAGGTTCAAGGGAGTTATAAAAGCAAATCCTTATGAAATGATTTGCAAAATCTATCAAGGAATTTATAATCTACTCTTAAAATAAGCAAGAAATTTAGGGTATATTAATGGAAAAATTTAGAAAATAACTTTTCTTTTATTTCATTATAGGTGAGGCAATTAACAAATAAATAAAAGGAATTAAAAAACAAATGTCCCCTGTGAGTCAAACCCCTCGTCCCCATCATGGAAGACGGGCAACATTACATATTGTCACCCGAACGTCGGAACACCCTATAGAGCGGGCAAGCAGGGGACGGTCGGTGCTCGCCACGCCCCCCTCATTTGTCTTGTGGCGGTAACAAGGGGTGGCTGGGAAAAAACATCACTGCGCCGTCTTTTTCTGTTCCACCTGTGTTCTCGAACTTACGGGATATTTCATCTAATCTAGAACCTTCCAGATCGGCTAGCTGACCCTATATAAGCAACACGTCGGGCAAGAGGAGTCAGTCAGTTCTTGGCGTAAGAATGCAGTGCTAGTGTATGACGAGAAGACTGTGTGAGTGCATCGGAGGATTGTACGTAATTACGAGTGCAAGTGAAATTGTAACGGACGAACTGGTGAATCGTAATTGTGTGCATTACGTAATTCTGTGTAATTGGCAAGAGTTTAACTGTAAGTCGGTGGAAATAAAGAACATTTGCAATTGGACTTTTCATTTCACGAACCCACAAAGTCACAATATGAAGTAGGGGATAGCCTGTAAGGGTGAAGTACAGCAGGGACCTTGTCCCCAAGACCACTAAAGTAACTGTGTAGGCTTAAAGGAACCCTGAAAGTAATGGCTAACGAGGCTCTGGTGAAGACCTGAATGGCAACTGAGGTGGAGAAGGAGAGCTTTGGTACAGCAAAGTTGGCGGAGGAGGCAAACCTTTCTTTTAGAGTAAATAAAGAGGAAAAACACTGCCTTGTGGTGAAGAGGGATCTTCATAGGCTAAGGGAGAAAACCCCAACGGAAAACTGTAAGCTTGGAGGTGCAGGTGGCAGCCCCACCACCAAGCTCAGGTGCTGTGGACTAATAACCTGCACGCCTTAAAGCAACTTATTAAAGAAACATCAGTGAAGAAAAACTGGACGGATCCTAAGACAACGACTTTTAGCTTGAAAAGGTTGACGAAAGTTGGATTATGGAATGTGAGAACTCTACAAGAAAGTGGAAGACTACGACAAGCGGTGGCATGTATGAAGAGTTACGGTCTGAACAGCCTAAGATGGAGCGAGTTTAGGGAATTGGCCACCCACAATGGAGCTACATTTATATACTCTGGAAGACCCAAAGGTGATGGAGCAAGTTGTGAGGACATGGGTAAAATGATGAACAAGGATGCAAATAGGAGCCTTTTAGAATGGTATCCAGTGTCGGGAAGGATAATAGTAGCACATTTTAAGATCAATATTAGAAATGTTGTGATGATATATCGAAATTTAACTGAATTGGAACACCAGAGTGAAGCGAAATAATTATTAAATTATAGATGAGTCATATTTATTACACATCAGCTTCACTTACGTACCTATACTGAGGACATATTTTGCGAACCATCGTTCGCATCATCGACTCTAATGCGATTAAAGCTTGATCCAAGTGGTGTGGGTAGTTCTGGAGTTGCTGCTGCCATCTGTTGACTTTGTGATGAATTTAAATGCAGGGTTGTCTTCTGGCGGGATTTCGAAGTTCATTAGTTGTTCTTATGTTTTTCTGTGTATATTTTCCACCAGATGATGAGTTCACTTTGTTTTTGTTCATATTTTAGCAATTTGGTGCTATCTTCAATTTCATGATTTTCAGACCAGAAATGAGCTGCTATTGCAGACTTATCAATATTTTTGTATCTTAGGTGCCTAAAGTGTTTGTTCTTCCTAGTGCCTATGTTTCTTTTTGTCCTCCCTATGTAAATTTTATCACAGTCTTTATACTTAATCTTGTAAATGCCTGATTTTTCTTCTGGTTTTATCTTATCAGTATTATTACTGTTAAATAGGTTTTTAATGTTGTAATTGTTTTTTGGAGCCAATGTTATATTGTATTTCTTGAATATTTTTTTGAACTTTTTTTGTGACCCAGGGGTGGTAAGTAAATTTAGCAAATCTAATTTCTTGTTTCATTGGTGAAAGAGCTGTGATCTGTTTTAAATCTTTTTTGAAGTTTGAATGATTTTATTTTTTTAGCTACAAGGCTTTTTCCATATCCATTTTTAATTGCAGTTTTTGAGATTTGATGGTATTCTTTTTTATATTCTTGCTTGCTGAGGGGTAGGTTTAATAATCTGTGTGTGAGACTGTTGATGGTGGAATGTTTGTGTGGAATTGGGTTGAAACTATTTGCTTTGATGTAATTATCTGTGTGTGTTGCTTTTCTATGAATACCAAATTCCAATTTTTCATTGTTTTTTTATATTTTAAGGTCCAAGAAAGGTAGAGTACAGTCCTCTTCAGTTTCTACTGTGAACTATATGCTGGGTTCTTGAAGGTTGAGTAGTTTCAAAGCATCATCTATTTGTAGTGTACTATTGCAAAGACGTCATCTACGTATCTGTAACATTTTTAAAAATATGAGGAAAGGCTTTAGTTATATGCGTTTTGAAGAAGCTCATGTATAAATTGGCCAAAAATGGTTATAGCGGGCTTCCCATAACCAGTCCTGAAATCTGTTTGTAATACTTTCCATCGAAGACAAAGTAATTTTGGTGTATACATATTTCAGTCATTGCCAAATATTAAATTTAAATTAAATTTAAAGGGAGTCGATTAATGACACTAAACAACACTTACTTTTAAATTTTTCCGGAACATGTTTCAGAGACTTTGCCTCTATCCTCAGCCGGCCATCGACTGGTTCTCATTGGTGTAGTTGATGATATTTTGTCACAGGTCTCCTCTGGTGGCAGTTCAAGGAACTTGCTGAACAAATCTTTCTGGGGGATGTCGAAATTGAATACTTTGTTCCTATTTTTTGAAATGAAGATTTGTTCCCATGTGGATAGTTCTTGTTTTCCTGATGTATGTACTTTTGGTTCTGGATTTATGTTGTGGTTTTTTTCCCAAAAATTTGTGGTAACTGCTGATTTTTCTAATTGTTTATATTTTATGTTTCTAAAGTGTTCCTTTGCTCTTGTTTCTAAATTTCTTTTGGTTTTTCCAATATAAATTTGACTACAGTCACTGCATTCAATTTGATACATACCAGATTTTTTGTTGGATGGAATGGCATCTTTGATGTTTGAGCAAATTAGGTTTTTTAAGGAGAAATGGTTGAATGGTGCTAGTTTAATGTTTTGTTTTTTGAAGACTTTTTTGAATTTATCATAGGCCCATGGATGGTAAGTGAATTTTTTGAAAATCATATTAGTTTCTGTAGCTGAGAGGGTTGTGATTTCCTTTAGTAGCTTCTTCTTTTTTGCTAAGTTCACTTTTTTGTCTACTAATGATTTGGGAAAGGAATTGCCAAATATTCTTCTATTGTATTGGCATCTAGGTTAATAGAAGTTAACCATTTCTTAAGTTGAATCAAAAGTTTGTCTATTGGTATGCTAGGGAAGAGGGAGCAGACATCAAAGGATACTAAAGTGTCTTGAGGTTTCAGTTCAAGATTTTGAATTTTTTCTACCAAGTCTAAAGAGTTTTTTATACTGAGAGTATTGAATGGTGGAAAGGACTGAAATTTTTTGGATAGCCATTTTGCAGAAGGTAAGTAGGAATATTAACATTATTTACAATGGTTCTCATGGGTATGTTGGGTTTGTGTATTTTAGGTAATTCATATAATCTTGCAAGGGTAGGTTTGTCCGGTTTGATAGATTTTTGTTCTGCTGTTGTTAAAATTTTGTGGACTTTTGTGCCAGCCATGATTTGGTTATTGGTGGCTCTGTATTTCCACATAAAGATTGCCACAAGGTGACCTGGGTATCACCAGATCACAAGACAGAAAATTAGATAGATCATGTGGCGATTGGAAAGACATTGTTGGACGTGAGGAATAAGAGAGGTGCAGACATTGGCACTGATCATCACCTTGTTTTTCTTACATTTAGAATGAAGATTCAGGCACAGAAAAGAAGGATGGAGCAGTCAAGGAAGCGGTATGATGTGGGAAAGCTAAAGGATGATATAAATGTGAAGGAAAACTTTAGGATAGAGCTAAAAAAACTGATTTCAAGCACTTGCTCAGATGGAGGATGAAAATGGTGAGGAAAGATGGGTGAAGATTAGATTTGTCTTTACCAAACCAAGTGAAAATATCCTGGGTTTTAAGGATAGATGGAAAAAAGATTAGATAACCAAGCAGACATGGGAAGTCATCAGAGAAAGGAAGCAGATAAAGGAAGAAATGAACACATGTAGGACACGAGCAAATAAGACAGAATTATAATTAAAATATGCTGCAAAGAATAAAAAAGTTAAGAGAAGTGCAAGGAGAGATCAAGGGAATTGGATAGAGGACCTATCTCAACAGGCAGAAGAGACAGCCAACAAGGGAAATCTTAAAGAACTCTATACAATCACCAGAGTTTTGGCAAGGAAGCAGATTCAGAGAATCTGCCCAGTCAAAAATAAAGGTGGTACCCTCTTAACAAACCCTGAGGATCAACTGAAACGATGGCAGGAACATTTTTCTGCAGTTTTAAACCAATCCCTGGAAGATCAATTAGAAATGAGAGGGGGGGGGGGGAGGAGATGAAGAGATCCAGCATGACCCAAACATTAAAACCAGCATGCCCACAGTGAACGAAATCAAGCGAGCATTGAAGGAGTTGCATATTGGTAAGACAGCAGGAGATGACAATATTCCAGCAGAAGTCCTGTAGGTTGATATTGACACCACAGCCAATATGTTGCAGCCGCTATTTGAGAAATATGGATTAGTAGAGAAATGCCAGCAGAGTGGAGATGTGGGTTGCTGGTGAGGTTGCCAAAGAAAGCAAATACCTCAAACTGTAATAGTTGAGGGGAATTACACTTCTATCGATTCCCGGCAAAGTCTTTACAAGGGTTCTGCTAAACAGAATTAAAGAACATGTAGACAGACGGCTCCGACGAGAAAAGGCAGATTTCGTCTGAATCGTTCATGTGTCAACGGATTAGTAGAGAAATGCCGGCAGACTGGAGATGTGGGTTGCTGGTGAGGTTGCCAAAGAAAGCAGATACCTCAAACTGTAATAATTGAGGGGAATTACACTTCTATCAATTCCCGGCAAAGTCCTTACAAAGGTTCTGCTAAACAGAACTAAAGAACATGTAGACAGATGGCTCCGACGATAAAAGGCAGATTTCATCTGAAGTTCATGTGTCAACCAAATAAACATCTTGAGGATAATTCTGGAGCAGTGTGCAGAATAGTCATCTCACCTCTATGCAGTGTTTGTTGATTTCGAGAAAGCATTCGACTCCATCAACAGAGAAGCCATGTGGAAGGAAGTGAAGCGCTAAGGAGTGCCGTCACCAATTATTAATCTCATTCAAGAAACATACCGGAGAGTCATCCATGCAGGCTGTGTATCTGCATCTATGTATGTTCAGCAAGTATGCGCCAAGGTTGAATCCTCTCAGCAACCATGTTCTTGATTGTGATTGATGCGCTGATACGGAAAGAGACTGGAAATGTGAAACGTGGTATCCAATGTGGACTGGAATATCTGGATATTGCAGACAATTTGTGTCTCTTGCATGAGGCTCATGCTGAAATGCAAGCAAAGATTGAGGATAGATAGAGTCAACATAAAATATTCAATGCCAAGGCCGGAATTTGAACCACAGATCTCAAATGCCATGGCATTGAATCTTTCTGTCAAAAACCTTAGCCTATGTATGGCTAGTGTGAAGAAATGATTAATTTCCACCAATTAACTAAAAAAAGATTGAGGATTTGGTGGTAGAAGGAACAAAGAACGATGAACTCAAAGAAGACCAAGGCCCTAAGAATAAATTACAACAAAGTGGACCCATTTGTCTTCGGGGATGAATCTGTAGAGGATGCTTACTTGGGCAGTGTGGTGGCCAAAGATTGAGGAGCGGCAAAGGATGTCTCCCAACATATCCAGAAAGCAAATGGTGCTTTCATACGGCTCTGTCCGGTGTGGAAGAACAGCAGAATATGAATGAAGACCAAACTTCGTATTCTCCGGATTAAAGTCAAGTCTGTCCTGTTATATGAGTCTGAGATTTGGAAGGTGACTAAAGTAATCACCTCCGGGCTCCAGACCTTTGTCAATCACTGTTTAAGAAAGATATTAAACATCTTCTGGCCAGAAGCAATCTCCAACCAAGAACTTTGGAGAAGGATGGGTGAAATTGAGATCGCCATACAAATAAAGCGGCAGAAATGAAAATCAACCAGGCATACCCTGAGAAAGGAAATGGAAGCCATTGAGAGAGAGGCCCTTGATTGGAACCTGCAGGGTACAAGGAGGAAAGGGAGACCCAAGCAAACATGGCACAGATCTGTACATCTGGAGGCAATGGAGGAGTGAGGTGAGGAGGTTGTCTGCAAACAGGACCAGTTCACTCAATGAATAAAAAACAGAATGAAAGAAAGGAAAAGAAAACAAAAAAGTAAAGTTCGAGTATACCATTAAAATTTCAATTTGTGGTAAAAACAATTTGTGCATATAAAACATCGTTCATTCTTATTAAAATTAGGCAAATGAGTCAACCTTGTATACACTTTTCTCCACTTACAATTTTTTTTTTTTTTTTTTTTTTTTTTTTTTTTTTTTTTTTTTTTTTTTAAATGAAGACTAGTTTCTGCAAACTTCTTCCCTATCCTGAATTCTGTGGTCGACTGATGGTGCAACCAGTGTCTGCTTCTGGTTTGGTGTTGTGCTGCCATCTGACAATCTGATAAGTTTGATAACGTCATCCACGGCAGGAATTTCAAAATTCATCAGGAGGTTCTGTTTTTTAGTAACGAATATGTTTTCCCGGACCTGCAGTTCCGGAGGTTTCGTTGCCTGTTTGATAAATTCTATTTCTTGCTTGATATTGTGATTCTCAAACCAAAACTGATGTGCTATGGCAGACTTGTCCATGTGTTTGCATTTAATATTTGTGAAGTATTTTTTCATTCTTGTTTCTAGATTTCTTTTTGTCTTTCAATGTATATCTTGTCACAATCCTGGCACATCATTTGGTAAATGCCTGATAGTTAAGTTTTTGGTGTGCTATTTTTCAGAGGATGGTTTAGTATGTTGCGGATGTTGTGTTTGTTCTGAGGGGCTAATTTTATGTTGAAGTTCTTAAATATCTTTTCAAATTTCTTGAAGTATTTTGGATAAAAGGTAAATTTGCCATATCTGATGTCATAAAAAAACTTGTGAGTGGAGAAAAGTATATGCAAGGTTGACTCATTTGCCTAATCTTAATAACAATGGCACTCCACTTTCTGAAATACTTCTTTTTATTCTATATCATTCATTCTTGTTCATACTAAGTTACCATAAATTTCAATTTTATGTTCTTTCAAATTTCAATCCCAACAGTCAACAGTCACAGATTAGTAAATCTATCCCTCAGCCAGCAAGAATATCAAAAGAATACCATCAAATCTTAAAAACTGCAATTAAAAATGGATATGGAAAGAGCCTTGCAGATAAAAAACTAAAATCTTTCAAACTTCAAAAAATATTTAAACAGATCACAGCTATTTCACCAACAAAACAAGAAATTAGATTTGCTAAATTTACTTACCACCCCTGGGCCACAAAAAGGTTCCAAAAAATATTCAAGAAATACAATATAACATTGGCACCAAAAAATAATTACAACATTAAAAACCTACTTAACAGTAATAATAGTGATAAGATAAAACCAGAAGAAAAGTCAGGCATTTACAAGATTAAGTGTAAAGACTGTGAAAAAATTTACATAGAGAGGACAAAAAGAAACATGGGCACTAGAAAGAAAGAACATTTTAGGCACTTAAGATACAAAAATATTGATAAGTCTGCAACAGCACCTCATTTCCGTTCTGAAAATCATGAAATTGAAGATAGGACCAAATTACTAAAATATGTACAAAAACATAGCAAACTCGTCATATGGGAGAGAATATACACAGAAAAACATAAAAACCAACTAATGAACTTTGAAATCCCACCAGAAGACAACCCCACATTTAAATACATCACAAAATCAACAGATGGCAGCAGCAACTCCAGAACTACCCATACCACTCGATCAAGCTTTAGTCGCATAAGAGCCGACGATGCGAACGATGGTTCGCGAAACATGTCCTCAATATAGGTACGTAAGTGAAGCTGATGTGTAATAAATACGACTCATCTATAATAATTATTTCGCTTCACTGTGGTGTTCCAATACAGTTAAATTTCGATCAGTTAATTAGTCAGCTTTGAAGATTTTAGTTCCTAATAAGACTGAGTTTATACAGACATTAGGATTATTAGGTTGAGGCAGGTTAAATGTTTGTCATTGCAAAAAGGTCTAAAATAGCTCTCACTCAGCTTCAGGACTCAGTCCTTGGAACCAATTTAAGAACTATTAAATTGAGAAATAGCAACTTCTGTCTCAAAAAAGGTACATAAACAGGGGGACTACTGCTTTTCTCTATCTACAATCTCTTTTACAAATGGAGATTGCAGGAGTCGAATTTTTGCATTCAGTCCTGGGTTCCTTTTGTCTGCTGCAACATCAGGATTAGAAGTAATAGACAAAAGAATTCAAAATGGCCAATGACCAAGTCAAAAACAGAAACACTAAATTATAAATATATTTCTTTTCAAGCCACAAAATAATGATCTTTTAAAATACCTCAGTTCCACTGAATTCTCCTTCCTCAAGATCTTCTTCAGTATCCTCCGTAGCAGAAGCATCTGATGTATTACTTCCAAGCCACGAGTGAAAAGAGTTTCTTCTGCGATGCTGAAAACTGCATTGATGGCAAGGACATCTCTTGGGCCAGTAGTGATTGCATATTTTATAGCACAGTAAGATTCCTATGACCAGCAGCAAGATTACAGCCATTGTTTGAACTGTGAAGGAAAATTATGAAAAATTGAAATACATACCATGCTTTTTACTTAGCCTATATGTATGTGGCAATAAATATATGCTGCCAATAATTATTTCTATCATCTGTGCAAATCATTTTAGACATTTTGAATGAATATTTATTGAATAGAGATATAGGAAAATAAAAACTAAAGCTATACAAAGTTACAGGGGTTAAGCGAAATAAAGTGAACAGTGATAGTAAAGAGATGGTTGTGTTTGACGGTTAACAATTCAGCAAAGCATGTGTCACACTTGAATGCATGTTCATTACTGACTAGGTATCAGTACTGGTTATTTACAAGTAGTGCACATTTCATACTTGCATTCAGAGGCACAGGTAGACTTGCAATGAAAGACTCAACGGAGTTCCAAAGCGGGCAGATTGTGGGGCTCAATTAGCTGGAGCAAAAGTAATCCAGACAGCCAACTTACTTAAGACACTGGGACTGAAATTTCCAATTTCTTTACTATATGCACTATTGAGCTAACATTTTGCATACAATATAAAGAAGATACTAATAAACTGTATACCAAGTTTCAGACTTCTGTTTCTGTTACTTTCAGAGATATTAATTATTTTATAAAAATATTATGTAAATTAATTACCACTTTCAAAAGTTAGCTGGCATCAATAGTTTTGAAGTAGCTGACTAATGTTATGCACTTCTTATTTGTTATGGTGGTGGTAATAAATTAGGTGATTAGTTTTGTAATCATAGCGCTCTTTGCTCAACAAGAATTTTTTTTTTTCCCACGTGAACATATTTTCCTATAAAAATTAGCCAAATTTCTGAATATTTTATTTTTTTTTAAAAAAAGTAATAAACATAAACAAAAAATAATCACCACTTTTGTTTAAGTATCTCTGCACAACATGCATGTAAATTTACAGTGCAACTGGATCAAAACTACAACGCCATGCTCATGTGTTATGTGTTGGAAAATGTAAACTTGAGAAAAATCAACATTTGTGTAAGCATGCATTTCATATCTTTTTTCAGGGTACATGTATCCTCAGAACTGTCCTGGAGCAAAAGTTGTCCCCTCCTTCCTCTGATTGGAAGTCTTTGGCCATTTTGGACACTCTAGTCCTGCTTCTAGCAGCTTTCTTCTTTTCATTTGCTGATCGAGCACTTTCATAAATTCTCCTCTTGTCGCACCTCTTAGTAGCTTTGCACACTACACTAACTTTGCACAGCGCGCGAGAATACGAAACATACCTCTACTGTCAAATATATTTTTATTTGCTCTCTAAGATCCTGTTTATTTGCTTCTCTGAACATGCAAATAAATAAATTTGATGCAAAATTTTGCAGAATAACTAATAACATGCACGGAAATAAGCAACTGATGACCAAAAATATTGCAGCATTAGTTTATTTGGAATTTGTATTGAAATCATAGGCCAGCACAACCGGATACCAGAAATCGTCCTATCGAAGGAGGAAGTGTTTACCAGGAGCATATCATCGTGCCATGCAGCGCCCAGACTCTCGCTGAAACTTCTACCCTGAAAGAGACTATCAGATGAGAGATGATATGAAGTGATAATGAAGATGAAATGGAGGGACAGGAAATTCGGGGGATGTAATAAACCTACCCAGCACTCGCCTCGGGCGACCCGGGAAAAAACCCGAAAAAAACCATAGCTCAGTTAAGTCGGCTACGGGAACTGAACCCGGACCTACCAAATGCGGACCACAAACGAAACCGCCTAAGCCATCCCGCTCGGTCTTCTTCCAATAGTTTATCATGTTTACAAGATCTCAATTCAGTTTTATTGATTGATGGAAATTAATAATTTCTTCACACTGGCCATATATAACCTAAGATTTTTGATAGATAGAGTCAACATGAAAGGTTCAGTGCCATGGCCGGGATTTGAACCACAGATCTCCTGGTTTCTGTCCAGTCGCTCTAACCCATTGAGCTACCATAACCAACGTGCCGTCCTGGCGGCTAGTGTGGAGAAATGATTAATTTCCATCATTTAACTAAAATAATAAGAGTTAAATTATGAAACCTGGGACTCAAGTACTTACAATAGTAAGTCGCCACAAACGGTGTATCTCGAATGGGAGAGCACATTGTGGTCTACCGGGGAAATATATGAGTCAAATGGAGAATTTAATGTAGGACGGCACATTGGCCATGGTAGCTCAATGGGTTAGAGCGACTGGACGGAAACCAGGAGATCCATGGTTAAAACCCCGGCCGTGGCATTGAATTTTTCATGTTGACTCTATCTCAATTCAATATTTATTAGTAATCTACGTTCATTTTAAATGATGAAAAATAGACACAAATAATAACTGTTCAATTAAAATGGCACCGTTTCCATTAGTTTTACGCAGCGCAACAAATTTTATTTTAATTTACGTCCTACAACATTAAGTCACATCGGACGATGGATGAAATGGGTGAAATGATACTCAAATGAGTCCAGGGTCCATAGAGCTTAGAGTTATCTGACATTCGCCTTTCAGAATAAGAGAAAACGCCAGAAAAACCCTTATCCAGGTAACTCACCCTGACCGAGATTCGAAACTCGGTACCTCTTGAACCTGAGACAGTCACGCTATCATCTATGCTACTGGGGTGAGCAGTGCAATAAAATAGTTATTTATACCTATTGGCCTTCTATGCTATCACCTCTAGGTATTTTGTTCCGTACAGTTTTTAGTATTTTTCTTTGGAGTTTTAAACAAATACTATAAACAAATGTCATATATTTAATTCATGTTGAAAAAGTGCATGCTGATGCTAAACGTTTATAGTCGCACATTGGTCCTGGAACACTCACCTTCCACTATAGACCAGTCTGCGTCCATGGTTCTAACCTCTCTAGTCTGCTTCCAACGACGAACTTACCGCTCCTTTTGCTCCATGCAATAGGCCGTATGAGTCATCCGCCCTCCCCTCTCCACAGTACAGTTGACTATAAGCTACTGTGAACTCCTACGCATTTTAAGAGAGCAAAAAGAAATGAATACTGAAAATTATGTTACATGGTTAAGCACAATTTTAATTCCAAATGTACCCTTAGCTCGGAGCTATAGCGCGTCTGACGCTTATGGGGTGCCCTTTTTCCACATGTACCTTATGTACAATCCGTCTGCCAGTTTGATACTGTATTGTAAATCATACATACTGTTATTAAATTCTGTTTTAAGAGATTCAATTTTTGAATGCATGCAATTTTAATTTTTAATCCTCCTTTTATTTGTTATTTTAGTAGTTCAAAACACGATTTTGCAGACAAAAATATGTATTACGACAAACCAATTGGAGACATGCCATGATAAAAACTTTAAATATGCTTTAAATATGTCGGTTACTTTTATGCTTCTTCACTGTCATCTGATAAGGATGCAATTCCTTTCATTTCGTCATCCATTAGTCTCTACGACAAATCTATTAATATCTCCTCTTTCTATTAGTATACACTTGTTACACCTTCTTTCACATTCGAACCCCAAATCGTGTAGGAACCGATTCAAAGTGGCCCTTGAGAAATGTCATCACTGTTTACCCTTGCCAAAACTAGATTCAGCGTGGGTGGAATGTTTTCAAGAAGCAAAGAATGAATAATACGCAGCACTCCGCTTTGCACTATTTTCTTTTGTTTTGTTTGTTTAAAAACTTTAATCTTAAACTTTACCACATCAATGGCCTCCTCGTTGCTGTGAAACATTCGTCCTGCAAAAGACTTTTTGAGGTTATGGAATAGGTAGTAGTCACTGGCTGTTAGATCTGGCGAATAAGGTGGATGTTAAAGCAATTCCAACTTTAATTCGCACATTTTTCCTATAGCAATGACCAATGATGAGCCCGAACATTATCGTGAAGCAATGAGATGTTTTTCTTTGCCAAATGAGGTCTTTTTCTTGTCACCTCATCACTCAAACGTTATAGTAAGTTTACGTAGTAGTCTTCAGTGATACGTTTACTCTTTTCCAAGTAATCAATAAAAGTAATTTCCTGTGCATCCCAGAAAACACTTGCCATAACCTTGTTAACTGACAAAATTGGCTTCCTTTTTTGGAGTTAGAGCAATTACGGGATACCGGGGATGTGGAAAATGGAAACGACGAGGAGGATGACAATATTTTTGATGATTCTGATGCTGATCCTTATTTTGTTATAACAGATGGTAACCGAGAAACAGAGAGTGATAGTAGTGAAGAAAACGTGTTATTGGAAGAAGAGCCTGGTGTGACCTGTACCACAGATAATTCCTCACAGCAGATACGGTACTTTTATCGCAAAAATAATTTCAAGTGAGATCGTTTATTCTGTATTTGTGCAACAAAGGAAACCCCGTGTTGACTCGTCTCAAATTCACCAAGGGTCTAGCCATGGAACTGATAGAGCCACATCTAAGGAGACGCCTGAAAATTCAAAATTTACCAAGAGATATCAAGGAAATGATTCACAAAGTTCTGGGAGACAGTCAGGAATCAAGCAAATGCATACCAGGTGACAGAAAGGAAACGAGGAAGACATGTATGAAGTGTCCTGCATCCAAGATAAGGAAAACAGCATACAAGTGCATCAAATGCAGTCAACCAATTTTGTGTGGAATGTAGCAGAAAGATGTGCATCGACTGTGCAAAAGCACTGTGATTTAATATGTTCATTTTATTTGATTACTTAGTATCTTCATTTCTATTCATTTATATCGTGGCTGGTGTAACAAAATTAACAATCATTTCAAGACTGATACTAAATGACTGCATCTACTCATATTTCCAGTTCATTTTAAATAATGTAAACAACAAGGTCTTTATAGCGGTCGAATTGTATTAAATTTACTTCTACAATGAATTAGCTGATTATTCACCTTATTTTGTCAATGTGGAGTTATGGGATAAAACCTTTACGAGGTCTGAGAGACCACATATTTCTAGTTACGCACATTTGAGACATGTTTCGGGTTAACGTTTAAGGGGTTATTGCATATTTATGCATATATTTTACTTTTTCAGCAATTACAGTATTTTGCTTTCTCATCCAGGTACTTTAAGAAGCGAAGCATATAAGAACATTTCACTTTTATTGCTCTTTGTGAAGGACTGTTAGCTATCATATTTCCAAATGCACAAAAGGTCGTTAAAAGTGAGAACGTATATATATCAGCAATAAACGCTGATAATAAAATATGTCACTCCATAACTTGAACTATATAACCTTCAACAATCATGCGATCAAAATCGATACAGCTGTGATAGGTTTGTATTTCAAACCAAGGCGTTTGCCACAAAGATAACAACTACAAGAATTAAAAATTGCCGTTTTCACTTAACTTTTAAACATGTACTAAGATATGCCGAAGCTCTATATTTGTGTAAAAGAGAGGCATTGAGCTAACTATTTTAGTGACAATAAAGAAATTGTGTTTTAGTATAATCATTTTATATTATAGACGTTATTTAGCAAGGATTCTTATATTCATTTCTTTTTTCCTCTTTTTATATGCCACCTATAACATGTATGGTCATAAACGCGGCTTTTTCCCTTCAAAAATAATTGCTCATCGGCAATGAGGTTCACTTGTTTTATATTTGTGTAACTTTGGGGTTGTTTACACTGGGTTTTCTTTATAAACTTTAAACTCTTATACGAAATTAACTCTCGCTCATACTACCAGGCTCTATGGATGATACGGGATAACGCAGGCTAAGAAGAAATTCTCACCCTCCAACCGGGAATCGAACCCGGGATTTTGAAGCTAGCATGCTGACTACCAGAACAGGGAGGCAGTGATTTGTATCATTCTTAATCGAGAGTGAAGTAGGAATTCAGTTGTAACAACATTCAACTGTCCGTATCAAAAGTTGCCCAGATAACTTGAATAAAAATTAACGAATATTTCGGGTACTGTAAATGCTAGGGTAAGCTTTTCAAATAAATGGTATATGTTAGTGCTCCTGCTAAAACTTTAGCTTTTGTTATTCCTTCGTTAGTTTCTATTTACAAATACACATAAAGGTGTTTAACCTCCCGTTTAATAAATCGGGTCGATTGAAGTGAGAAATACGGAAACAATGATGGCAAGGGAGTCTCGGAGGAAAGCTTATTCGGCATATTACTTTGAGCGAGATTCAAAAACACTCAGGTGGATATATGTGATGTCTCCACCAAGGAGCTGGTTATTTCTAATTGTGTAACTCAGAGTTAAAACTCATCTCACGCTAGTTAATCTGTGCGCTAGTTTAGGGTAGTCCTGCTATAAACAGTGTTGCCAGGTCTACTCATTTAGGAGGAGATTTCCTGCTTTTTTAGAAATCTACTGCTCTACTTTTAACAATGAAAAAAACTCCCAAATCTCCTGCTTTTTATATTTTGGTAAATTTAAACACAATTCCTTAAGAAAGCATAGCACTCTCTCCTAAACTCTTATTTTCCCAAGCAAGGCATTTCTTAATGAGTGATTCTTCATTTGTTTGAATCCGTGAATTCCCCGAGGTGCTGTCAGAGTACTGCATCAACACAAAATATGATAAGCGAAGTCATCAATGCCCATCTCAGCTCACATCTTGTGTTTACTGTTTTAAACCCGAGACCAGCGACGAGCTATCAGCTCACGAATAAACACTGATGCCCGATTTCGCCAACCCATGTTAAGACAACACCGGTTTAACAATAGTTATAACAAAAATTGCACTTCACCAACAAGTGTTAGCTTAACACTCGTGTTAAATCTCTTGTTAAACAAACAAATCAAATGTCTGATGTTAAGTGGTTAACAATTGTAAATAGTCAAGATGGCGGGCGTGAACGCAGCTGTTGTCGATTTGCTATATTTAAGATCGTCTAAATGGCATTCGTAATAGCGTATGGCCTATGAGGAGAAATTATTTTGAGGATCTATCAGAAGAACATTTTCTACAGAGGTATAGACTGTCAAAACATGTTGCTATGAAGGTTACTGCGGAAGTACAAGAGAGGTTAGAACATGCATCGAAAGGAATATGCCGATCTCGCCTTAGCTTCAAGTATTAATAACCTTGCGATTTTATAATTCACTGAGTTATGTGGATAATACACTGTCTACCTCCCGTCTTGAAACGTTCAAGTCACTCGTCACTTGTACTTCTTCGCACCTCGTTTTAAATTTACGTAATACTGACAAGTTGTTTGGTGCTTGTAGTAGTGTCCATGCATTTGAATTAAATTTGTTTCTAATTTTTTTTCCACGTAACATCTTTCTCTTTTACATTCACCGCATCCGTCATCTTATTTTCCACGATATCCTTATACTTTGTCACCAAATCTATTAACAATTCTTTCTCCATCGATGAGAAATTTGTTCCACGGCTTTTGTTTACGATTTTGTTTATCCGCCATTTTTTTAGCTGTGTGCAGCCGAAAATGAAAACAAAAGCGCGCCACAGTACGTTCAGAAAATAATGCGACTCATCCATAGCTTTCTATAGCTGTGACATTTACAAGTTTCTTGGCTTTAATACGTATTTATTAACATTTTCAGAAAACAGGTTGGTGAAATGCAAGAAATTTAACAGCTTTGTTAGCGCTGTGACAATTGTTACGTTATATTTGTTAACGTCGGTTTTAACATTTGTTGGTGAAATCGGACATCAGTGTTCACCTCGGATGTACGTGCAATCATTTATATTACCTACGCATTGATTTATTTTCTCTTAGACAACCGTTGGTTTCATTGGTGGCATATGAGTAATTCAGCAAAACTTAAAACGTGACGTAAAATCAAAATACTTTTTTACTTGATCTGTGGTTGAGCTTGAGCACGAACTTTGGTACTGTCATGCCCGATTTTACCAACAGATGTTAAAATCGACGTTAACAAATGTAACGTAAGAATTGTCACAGCGCTAACAAAGCTGTTAAATTTCTTGCATTTCACCAACCTGTTTTCTGAAAATGTTAACACCAAGAAACTTGTAAATATCACAGCTATAGAAGGCTATGGATGAGTCGTATTATTTTCTGAACGTACTGCGATGCGCTCCCGTAGGGGAGGAGATCCGTCCCCTTCAGCTGCCGAGGTGCGGGCGCTGCGGACCCTTAGCACTCGTGGTACCTCTGACGTTACTAGAGGAACTTCGGGCCGAACAGCCGAGCCCCTCCCGAATGGGAGTTGTTCGGATTGGGTTGGACTCGAAGGGGCAGTGCGCTCCCGTTAGCCCACGGGTAAATGGGTACTTCCGGCCAGGCCGCCAAGGGCCACCCGAAGGGGGTAGAGGGTTGCCTCAATAGTCCCGGGTGCTAGCCTGCAGAGCTAGTAGTGGGTGTGCTAGATCACCTGCGGCCCCACCGAGGTTATCGGTAGTCTTCCCTGCGGGGTTGGCGCGCGTAAGTGGCGTATCCACTTCCATCCCGTCTTGACGTTGTGCTCAGCAGGGGGGCTTTTTAAGAAATCAGGTATTGCCCTATGGAAAGAGCCCCGGAGTTTCCATCGCTCCCGGGTAGAAGGAGGCCCGGGTTCTTGGTCCTACGGGTCCAGGACTAATGGGAGTACAACCTCTGCACTTAACTGTACTGCGATGCGCTTTTGTTTTCATTTTCCTCTGCACAAATGGCGGATGAACAAAATCATAAATAAAGCCGTGAGACAAATTTCTCATCGATGGAGAAAGAATTGTTAATTGAATTGGTAACGAAGTATAACGATATCGTGGAAAATAAAGAGGACGGATGCAGTTAATGTAAAAGAGAAAGGTGTCGCGGGGAAAATATTAGAAACGAATTTAATTCAAATGCATGTGTCACTATTACAAGCACCAAACAACTTGTCAGTATTACGTAAATTTAAAACGAGGTGCGAAGAACAAGTGCCTTATAAACGTTTCAAGGTGGGAGGTGAACAATCCACATAATTCAGTGAATTATAAAATCGCAAGGTTATTGATACTTGAAGCAAAGGCGAGATCGCCATATTCCTTTCGATGCATGTTCTAACCTCTCTTGTACTTTCGCAGTAACCTTCACAGCAACGTGTTTCGACAGTCTATACTTCCGTAAAAGAATTTTCTTCGGATAGTTCCTGAAAATAATTTCTCCTCATAGGCCGTACTCTATTATGAATGTCATTTAGACGGTCTTAAATATAGCAAATGGACATCAACAGCTGAGTTCATGCTCGCCATCTTGACTATTTACAATTGTTAAGGACGTAACATAAGAAATTCGGCTTGTCAGTTTAACATGAGATTTAACACGAGTGTTACGCTAACACTTGTTGGTGAAATGCAATTTTTGTTTTAACTATTGCTAAACTCGTGTTAAGCCTTAACATTTGTTGGTGAAATCGGGTATCAGTGTTCAATTCTTTGCTAGAGACGGTTTTGTGCGTTTTTTTTTTTTCCATGTTGGTATAGTGTTAGATGTACTTTTTTCATTTGTAACATCGGCAATCATTTTGTAACTCTTTCCCTTTCCGTAATGGAAGATGACGATTTAACTTTGCTCAATCGTCGTATACTTACCTCTCGCCCGATTTCGTGTAACTGAACTGTTTGTTTTGAAGAGTGTTTACTGCCCATAGCTAATTAGACCTGTAGTGCCTCTACCCAGTGACCAGGTTTAATGAGGCGTGCAATATAAGGTGTCCCAATATCTATTTTGCACAGAAATATGTAATGTTTTATGTTTTTATATTTGTTATCCACAGGCACGTATTTAGAAGTCAGTTTCTGGGGGGGGGGGTCCAAATAATCTATGTTGAATTATTTGCTTTTAATAAATAATTAATCAGGGATGTGTTTTATCATGTTTGTAAAAAAATAAAAACACATGTAATAGATTATATTCACATGACTTTCTCCACTCAAGCTTCTACAAATTGTTCTTAGAAAAGTTTGTTTTTGTCTTGTTTCTTTGGATAAAGTCCGCAGAAAGCCCTTGCACATTGCACCTAGAATAAAGTGATATAAGCAGTAATCAGATATTTAAAAAGTGAACCATTGATTGATGCATTTGAAGTATTAGTTCTCCTTGAATGAAAAAGGGGAATAGGAATTGAGAAGTAAAAAATTACATATCTTTAAGTAAGTATCTGGGAACTAATCAACAAATTATAATATATCGAAATTGGTTAACTTTGCAGTACATTATTGTAATTGACATTATTTGTGTATTTTAACGAGTTCTACAGCTGCTGTGCAGTAACTTTTCGTTTATCTCTTAAATTGCTTCATGTTTGCCTGGCAGTGAATAGAGACGTTAAGATGAAAAGCTTTAATAAACTTTTTTTTTTATTTATTTTAAACAAAGTTTTATTTCAACTATTTATTAAAAGTTTGAAATTATAATTTATTTGGGGGGGTCCGGATACCCTGGACACCCCCCTTAAATACGTCCCTGGTTATCCCTGAAGATATCAGAAGATAAATGTAATTTTGTATTTTTAATCTTTGTAAATAGTTTGTGAGGCGTTATAGATAATTTGTATCGTTTCTGATTATACATTACGATGTTATTGAGAAAATAACTTAGGATTTCAAGCTGTTCCAATATTTTTTACTATGTAAGTTCTATAGCATTTAAGTCACAATGGTACGGAGGTAGTCATATTACAGCGTGGTCGTGCATTGGCGCAATGCGAACTATTTTATAAATTTTGAGATCTTCTTTATCCAGCTTTATTAGTTGGTATACGCGAATCCTTTTGCAAAAACGTCTGGCCGTTCCATCAGAAACTTTCACCCGCGTGGGCAGGCACGTATTTAGAAGTTAATTTCCGGGGGGGGGGGGGGGTTTCCAAAAATTCTACGTTGAATTATTTACTTTTAACAGTTAATTAGGGATGTGTTTTTATCATGTTAATAAAACTTAAAAACAAATGTATTGTTACATTCACATGGCTTTCTCTCCTACCCGAACCGCTAGCGTAGATGGTAGCGTGTCTACCTGACGTTCAAAAGGTCCCGAGTTCTAATCTCGCCCAGGATGAGTTGCCTGCATAAGGTTTTTTCCAAGATGTTTCCTTATCCTTAAAGACGAATGTCGGGTAGTTCTATGCTCCATGGACCCTGGACACAGTTGAGCATCATTTCACCCATTTCAGTCAACGTCCGATATAACTTAACGTTGGAGAACGTAAAATTACAAAAGCAAAAAACAAAAAAAAAAAAAAAAAAAAACAAAAAAAAAAAAAATTGACTTTCTCCACCCAAGCTTCTACAAAATTCTTCTTATAAATTTTTTTCCCTTGATTCTTTGGATAAAGTCTGTAGAAAGGCCTTTAGTTGCACAGTTTTTTTTTTCTTATAGCTGGAATAAACTGGTATAAGCAATAATCAGATATTTAAAAAGCGAACCACTGACTGATGCATTTAAAGTATTAGTTCTCCTTGAATGAAAAAGGGAATAGGAACTTAGAAGTCAAAAATTAAATACCTTTAAGTAAGTATCTGAGAAATGTAATCACCAACAGATAATATATCGGAATTGGTTAACCTTGCAATACATTATTGTAATTGACATTATTTGTATATTTCAACGAGTTCTACAGCTGCTGTGCAGTAACTTTTCGTTAATATCTTAAGTTTAGAATAGTTATACGAACATCACTTCCAGTAAAGTGGACTTCGAGTTTTTTCTCAAAAAATTCACAATAGGGTATCTTAAATATGTTGTGTTTTAATTAAAATTATTGAAGCCATTTTGTGGACGATTTTCTTGAAAATCTTCGTTTCGCATCCTTGAAAGATAACGAAATTAAAACCTACATTTCGTATTCCTCCAATTTTTTGGGTTTTGTAATATACTATTAGCAAACACAAAAAACATACACACTGGAGCGCGCGTGCGGACATTCTTTTTTAATTTTTGTCTTTGTTCTGGTTTCCTCTAAACTTGCATTCCTGGTGACATCTCGAAATCAAATTTTTTAAATGGAATATAACACGTTTGTGCTTACTAAGCTCGTGGTAGAGGTACTAAACATTGATGCCGTACACTGACATGAGTCTCTGGTTCACACAGTTTCACTATTCATATAAAGCACGATTGCTCCATTCCGTATCGTCATCAGACAAACTGTTTGGTTATAAATGATTTCAACTGTAGTCCGCCTCCATAATGTGGTGGTACCGTGTCTGACTCCCAATGAAGAGGTAGTGGCCAACCTTGCCGCGCGAGGGGAAGGAAGGCTTACCTGCACCTCATATGAGCAAAAGTTGAGCACCGCTAAAGCAAGTTCCAATTGAGATCAAGATAAATTTCCTGAACTGGACTTTTCACAGGGCTTTCCCTTATCTTAAGAAGACGAATGTCGGATAAAACTTAAGTTCTGGTGGCCGTGGACTGATTTGAGGGTGTCATCCGTTTCATTTACTGCTCAATATGATAATCCGGTTAAAGGATGTTAAAGTATTTAAAAATAAATAAAAAACTAGGTTCCGTATGAAATTATGCAGCTGAAAAAAAAGTTGCAATTTTGAGACTGCCAAATGTACATATAACTTGTTACATACCATGAGATGTTTCGAAAACATCTGGTACAAGGAAACTAGAAATTGCCGGAGTTGCGCATTTTATGAGCTCTACGTTCGCTTGTAACCCGATATTTTATTTATGATGGCATGGTTTCTTAGTTGAATAATCAGTGAAATTGAAGTGGTGTTTATCACCTATTCCCAGAATATTCAAATTGTTGTCTCAAACGTGAAGCATTTTAATCGGAATCGTTAGACATGTTTTTGAGAACATAAACAATTTACGAAAGTTCTTCCATCTTTTTTTTTTTTTTTTAATTTTACGTCATCCAACGTTAAGTCATATCGGAGATGAATGGAATGGGTGAAATAATGCTCTAAAGAGCCCAGGGTCCATAGAGCTTAGAGTTACCCGACATTCGTCTTTCAGGATAAGGGAAACCCCGTAGAAAACCTTATCCAGGTAACTCACCCTGACCGAGACTCGAACTCGAGACCTCTTGAACGCGAGGCAGACCCGCCTCCACCACGCTACCGAGGCGGGCTTTTTCCATCTAAAAGATGCTTTGGTGTGGAGAAATGTTTTCAAAACCTACGTGTCACATCTTCTAAACATCCTAAATGTAAATATATCTGCGATTTTTCGTTTTTGAAATAAGCTGTTACATTAACGCAATGATACTTCTATACGTATATCTAGGGTCAAAACGCAGTGCAGTATACCGATGTACCTGCAAACAATACTTTCTTACTATATAGAGGATAATAAACCTATTGACAGGTTAACAAAATTATAAAAGTAGCAAATATGACTCCAGCCAAAATACACACATGAAATACTGCAGCAATTACTAGAAGTTCCCTAGACATGCAAGATAAATAATATATTAGTAACATTAAAAGGGTCTAACTTGAAAACTCACCACAAAGAGCTGAGAAACTGTTGAAGAGAAGCCTTGTCCATGATGATCTCCATTACAGTCCTTCAGTTTATATGGAAAATATTTTCACACTATTTGCACTATGTACACGAAGCTTAAGTAGTGCTATAGTACTAAGTTGATACGCCTGCTTCTCCTGCCCATTATATTTAACACTTCCTCAGGATTGATTTTCTGATCCCAGTGTACAGACAACAAGGCAAGATTAGTTAAACGTTCATTACTAGTTCTATTTCTGAGGTAAGTTTTGAGCCGTTTCATTGTTGAAAATGATCTCTCGGCACTGGCAGTTGAGATGGGTAGGGTGGTTAAAATTTTAAGCAGACGATGAATTGAGGGATATAATGCTGATGAACATGTTACCAAAGAACTTATGGCATCATTTGGTCTATTTTGTTTCTCTGTGAATTTCCATTTTTGACACCACAACCGATATTCTGCCTGTGTTTCACTGTCACTGATATTTCCGCCTAAATATAAAGAAAGCTTGTTTAACCTATCAGCTTTAGTTTCTCCTACATTTCTGGGCAATAAAATATCGAAAGCAGACAATACATCTTTGTTCTGTTCAAATCGTTCCTTAAGACTTGAGGTCAGTTCGTCAGTGCATGGAATAAAGAGACATCTTCTGAAGTACTCCTCTGCTGTATCTGCTGGGCGATTGTCCCTTTTTGTCTGCTTCCCTGCCAGTCTTTGAATTCTGATTTCAGAGTCAAATAGGGATTTTATAGTGTTTGAACACTGCTCAAAGATTTTGTGAAATTCTTCAACAGCATTCTTTCTTAAAGCTTCCAGCTGCTTTACTACGTCACTGGCATATTCCAAAGCAGAGCTAAGATCATGTTCCGGGCTTTGCAGATACGTAGAAAGGCGGACTGTGAAACACAGAAGTTTCTCGCATGGCAATAGTGAGATTAGAAATGCACTATTCTCTATGGCCGCCAATAGTTGTGCTGCAGTTTTGGAAATTGATTTGTTGCTTATGGAAAGCTCCTAAAGGCTCTGAACAATCGGTTCTAGAAGTTCCACAAACACAATGACAGAATCATACCTCTCTACAAATCTTGTATTGCAAAGGTCAATCAGTCTTGATTTCTTACTGGTAGGTAACAACTCATTAATACTATTCTTTAAAGCGTTGCCAGCAAAAGGGTGATTGCGAAATAAATCACAAATGTCACTCATAGTGCCTAAGCAATTACGAATGTGAGTTGTAGTAAGTGCAGAGGACAACGCTAAATTTAGTCTATGACTAGCACAATGAACAAATAAAGCTTTTGGATATAGCTGTTTCACTTTCACTTGAACTCCATTGAACTTTCCAGCCATAGAAGAAGCACCATCGTACCCCTGTCCCACCAGATTGCTCATATTTAGTCCAAGGTTAACGCATTCTTGTATAATTGTCTTAGCAATGTTGCTACCGGTAAGGTCATATATAGGCACAAATCCCACAAAGTCTTCTCTCAAAACATGGTCAGAGTTGACATACCGTAAACAAACAGATAGCTGCTCCGTTCCGGAAATATCTAAAGCTTCATCAGCAATGACACTAAAGCATTCTGCAGCATTTACAGCACTGAGAACCTTTCCTCGTACTATTTCGGCACATATGCCCAGGACTTCGTTCTGGATTAAGGGGCTAATATAAGTTGCATTTTTCTTCGCATTAGCCACATGCTTTTCTAATATTTTGTCACCAGCATCATGGCGAAAGCGTAAGAGAGCTCGAAATATTCCGTCTTTCTTATCAGGCTTTGATAACATTATGGGACCACTATCTAAATCTGCCTCTGAGGGGCAGTTCTTCTTGTCCGCAAAATATAATTGTTTTTATTATTGGTAGAAGAGCTTCCCTATTTTCCCTAATTTCTTTTCCCCTCTGACTATTAATCTGAGATGCCACATCTTCTTCCCTGCCATTCTCCATTGCCAAAAACCGCTCGGCTGATAAGACACAGTTTTTATGATAACCACTTGTCTGGTGATTGTTAAATGCTTCTGCAGCATCCTTCCATTTACAAAATGGTTTTGTCACCAAATATCCTAAGTTTTGGTGACCGCCTTGACCTACGCCTTGTTTGCAGAAGAGAACGCAGTAACGGCAATATGCACCGTCTTGAACTTTTGAGTATGTTAGCCACCCCCACCTATCCAGCCACTTATATTGAAAACTGAGTCTCTTAGAGCCATGCAAACGTACGGGAAACACAAATGAACTATTGGGCTTCAAATCATTTGTGAGTATGTCATACCTAACATCTCTAGGAATATTGACTCAGTTTGTTTCTTGCAGCAGCATGCCGATATCACAACCGGCATTAAAACTGCGAAGTTCTTCACTCGCGACACGAACACTGCACATCTCATTTTTAGTTTTTAACTCACCAACTTCAGGTTTAACTTCGCTTAAAGCGCTAGTTCTGCATATCTTGCTCGTATTGGTAGGTTTGAAAAAACTATCGATTTTTGCGTTCCTCTTCATATCTAAAAAAAAAACCAATGTTTCAAACTGTCGAAAAACACCTTAACAATACGAGAAACGTTTGCTTACTAGCTACACTGCGTTAAGTACGGCTTTTCAACCCTAGCAGGTAGACACTCACATTGGTCAATGACCTTTCCTTCAGTTTAAAGAATAATCAGTTCTTAATGACAGTCCTAAGGACAAGTTAGATGTGCACAGTCGGAACAAAAGAAAGAGCCGCAGTTTCAGATTCGTTTGATTATTTAGTTGTTGTTGCTAATATTTTTCTCAGAGAAGTTTATTTCTTGTGATATCATTTATTTTGGGATAAAAGTACTTCTTAAGAGTTTTCACTCCATTGGAAGGCTTTGTTTAGTACCTAACTATTCCCCTTTTTCTCCATTACATGTGAGGATGATAGTTAATGAATATTAACATTCTCTGCAACCCGCCGCTTTAGTATAGTATGGTGTATGATGTACGTGTTTCTCCCAGAGACAGGGTTTCGATTACCGATTGATGTATCTCCCGGATGAAGTCTCTTCCTAATGTTTCCTCACCACTTGAACCTTTATGTTTGGAAAACTTAGGCTCCTCTCCTGCATTATTTGCTCATTTGTAAAAGTATCTGGGAGATCGCTAATCTGAAAGCCCCGTTGAGAGAGTTTACGTTCACAGTTTCTGAAATATTCTTAATTACCTTGTAGGTATATCATATTTAAAGAATAATTTTATCATCATCGTCGTCATTGTTATTATTATTTATTGTTATTTATTATTATTATCATCATTACTATCATTATTATTATAAAACCGTTATTCGAGTGTTATTCGTTGTTCCACTGATTATTAAGTTTCGGCACATGAATGACGGCTGCAGGCCTTAGATGTAGAACACCGCCGTTTTAAATAACCGTAAAATGTAAACATTTATTTGTCATATATTTGGTAATTGATCTTGATTTTTTAATAATTAGTATAAAAGTTGTTGATATAATTATGCAGGTTGCTCGTATAACTTACAGAATTTGACGCCATCTTTCACTTAAAACGTTACACTTACACGTGGAACAAATGTAATGTAGTTCTGACAAAGAATACGTAATTGTATTTTACTAGCTTAACTTTTGCATAATCTTGAGCATAAAAATAAATAATCCAACCATATTTTCTTTAAACCTCGCAGCCCTCGATGTTAATGACTGTTAATCCACATGCATTAATAAACCAGACTATTTGTAAGCAGTGGAGAGCGTTGCGTTACTGGAATTAGTTATTTTTATTAAGGCGTATCTCACCTACATCGTATGTTCATTAGGTTCAGTATCTAGTGTTGCATACTGTATTCATGGAATCCAAAGGTCCTCGTTGTCGACGGTCCTTAAACCCCAAATCAGTCATTCACTAACTGTATTCAGTTATAAATCCAATAAGTGTACTATATTCATGCTGTTTATTTTTCAGCGGACTGTACTTCTACTACCGTACTTGACCTTGGATACAGGAAATGCCAGAAAGTTGAAAATAAACAATTCGCGATTAGGGGCGGAAAGCTTTACATTTACAGTTGTTCCGCACGCACTTTTCACCCTTTATAACATCATGTCTACCTGATAGTGAATAGAGACGTTAAGATGAGAAGCTTGAATAAACTTTTTTGATTTATTTTAAAGTGAGCTTTATTTAAACTATTTATTGCAAAATTAAAACGACAGTTCATTTGGGGAGGGGGTCCGAACCCCTGGACTCCCCCCCCCCTTAAATACGTCCCTGTGCGTGAGTTCTTTACAAATCTAAATTTCATTTTACGCAGCATTTTTCGCAAGCTCCATAAACTCCCGTTGAACAACCTTTTCCTTTTAGAACATTACTTATCTCTTCTAAGCTGGGCAGAAATCAGTCCGATGGAGTGATTAAATGGATTATTTTATTGCATCGGTACAGAGTCTATTGCTGTTTTTGTGGGTTTTGCATTTGGACGTTTTTTACCAGGAGTTTCTACAAAATTACCATTTACTTGCACTTCATTCTGTTCTTTAAGTACTCTTTTCACAGTACGAGATAAAACGCCTGTAGCTGCAGCCGACACAGATATAGTTGGCTTTCCGCATTTTAGGGTCTCAAATTCGCCTGTAAAAATGTATGAACCTTAATCACAATTTCCCTATCATCTGATCTTATAGCTTTCCCCTTTCTTCCCACGCCTCCTAGAGCTAACACAGACACTAGCACTATTCCCAGCAGTATGTTTAACATAATCAAAACTTATCAAATTCTACATTTTTCACGTTTCGAACATGTTAACAACCGATACTTGCAATAGTGACAACGCCACTGATGCCTGATTGTGCTTACCCTTATACCACAGCAGGTAATTAGGGAATACAATAGGGGACTGACCATTTCAAGGAAAGAAACCCAGCGCTCCTGCTAGACAAGGAAAGTGCAAAAAGTGCCAAGTTAATACTCCTGGATTGTTTATTTAAATCGCTGCAACTATGAAACGAAACTTTCCTGAGAGTAAAGCTGCTTTTTGTTTAATCTACGTCCTCCAACGTTGCCATATCGGATGATGAATGAAATGGGTGAAATGATGCTCAAATGAGCCCAGGATCCATAGTGCTTAGAGGTACGCGATATTTATCCTTCAGGAAAGTGAAAACCCCAGGGAAGAAACCTTATCTAGACAACTCACCCTGACCGAGATTCGAACTCGGGACCTCTTGAACATGAGACAGACGCGCTACTGAGGCGGGCAAAAGTTCCGTATGACAAGCAATAGAACCATTCCTAAATTATGAATAGAATTTATTTATACAATTTACTATTTATATGCGTTATACATATTAAGAGGGCTGTTCAATAAAGAATGACCATAATTTTTTTACGGTCATAATTTTTCGCACTAAAATTCAAACGTCTTATATTCTGTTAGCTTAATGTGAAACAAACACACCGTAGTATTTTCATTGTTGGTACTCCTGGTTCCCGCCTTTGAGAACCAGGCAAGTTCAGACATGTTCAGAACCGCCTACCGCTGCAATGAGGTAACACGTGAGGAACAATATGCGGCTTTGAAATTCTGCTTTCGTCTCAACAAATCTTCAGTTGAGGCCTATACAGTGTTACAGGAGGCCTATCGAGAATCTGTTCTTCCCTACAGCACAGCTCGAAGGTGGTTTAAAATGTTTAAAGAGGGGAGACAATCAATTTCAAAGGAAGGTGGACCTGGTGCTCCAGTTACGGCTCTTACAGAAGGAAACATCAACACTGCTGCTGCCATTATGAGAGAGGATCGACAAATTACCTTAAGATCACTTTCTGAAATAACATTTCATTGGGTGCCACCACACGTTGGTGTCAGAAACATTACACATGTGACGTGTTTGTGCGCGATGGATTCCAAGACTATTGATTCCCGAACAAAAGGACATTCGCATGCAGGTCTGCATGCGGTTAAAGTTGATGTTACAGGAAGATCCGGAGTTTCTTTCAAACATAATCACTGCTGATGAAACTTGGTTACATCATCTTGATCCTGAGAGCAAACAGCAAAGCTCAGTGGGGAAATCTCCTTCATCACCAACCCCCCAAAAAAGCAAAAGTGGTTGCTTCTGCTGGGATAGTTATGGTCATCTCATTCTTTGATATTCATGGAATGGTTTATCAGCATGTTGTACCTGCACACACATCAGTAATTGGACAATACTACAGGGATGTCCTGAAAACAGCAAGTCCATATCAGGTGCAAAAGACCACATTTCCGTGAAGCAGGATGGATGCTGCATCACGATAATGCGCGGCCGCATATTGTCAATGTTGTTGCTGAATATCTTGCAAAATCAACGTGAAGTGCATCCCTCACTCTCCCTATAGTCCGGATTTAGCCACATGTGACTTTTTTCTATTCCCTAACTTGAAGAAATGCATTATCCATCATCAGAAGCAGTAGTGAAAGCTGCTGAGGCGATTCTGAAAGATCTCTCAAAAAATGGTTTCCAGCATGTCTTTGAAGACTGGCAGAAGTGCATCGCACTTGAGAAGGACCATCTAAATTATGAGAATGAGTAAAGGTACGTTATCAAAAAAAAAAAAAAAAAGTGATCATTCTTTATTGAACAGCCCTCGTATATACAGATTTTAATCCTAGTTGCACAAATTGCCTGGTGCTATCTTTTACACTTGCTACCTCAGCTTGCTTGGCGCCCAAGCCTTCTAGCATTGCTTAGTAACATAGTATCCACTCTTTCATGTACTCTAATTTCCTATGTCTTACCTTGTTATCGCAGCATTTTTTCGTTTCCAATCTTTACTTTAAGTATCAAATTTTCGTTAGCTTTCCAAAATAACTTCCCAATATTTCTCTGTTTACTTTTATTTTCCCTGTAATCATTCTTATACCCAGAAACCCAAAAACATCCTAACCGGCTGCGCGTTGTTCTGCCTCTCCGCGACCTCGGCTCTTGTTGACATCTGCTGCTATCATAGAAAGGGGTGGATGAAACCATATAATATTTTTAAAACTACTTTCAAAGACTATATTTACACATGTTATTAAATGAGATGCGAAACTGGGGTTCACATTGAGAAATCCTGGCAATTTGAGGATAAAGGATGAAAAAGATACATCGCAACAACATTACTCACCACTGTATGATCCAGATATTGGAAAAAATTAAATAGAAGGTTAAAAATCATTCAAATATGCCATATAAGCATGAAAATATTCAAAATATGATGTATTTATAAAAATTGCGAAAATATGCACTTATATGCAAAAATATGCAATTGCATGAACTTCCATTCCCTACTTATGACAAATGAAGGCTTCAACTAAAGTTCTTGGAGGATTTCCAGTAATGTGCTCATCCAGTCATGGTCCAATTTAATATAGAACAGAGTTTATTTGTTACAACTTTATAAACCGCGAATCGCTGTCTATCTGTCCGTTGCAATTTTTACTTTTCTGTATTTGAAAGACAAAGTACATCAATCATCTACAAACATTACAAGATCTGCAAAGTAGGTGATATACGGGAAGAAATAAGCAACATATCCCAAGAACAATTGCAACATGTTTTTCATATTATTAATTTTTAGATGAGTCGTATTTATTACACATCTGCTTCACTTTCGTACCTATTTTGAGGACATGTTTCGCAAATCATCGTTTGCATCTACGGCTCTTATGCGACTAAAGCTTGATCCAGTGGTGTGGGTAATTCTGGGGTTGCTGCTGCCATCTGTTGATTTAGTGATGAACTTAAATGTGGGATTCTCTTCTGGCGGGATTTCAAAGTTCATTAGTTGGTTCTTATGTTTTTCTATGTATATCCTCTCCCATATGACGAGTTCACTATGTTTTTGTACGTATTTAGTAATTCTGTGCTATCTTCAATTTCATGATTTTCAGACCAGAAATGAGCTGCTATTGCGGACTTATCAATATTTTTGTATCTTAAGTGCCTGAAGTGTTCTTTCTTTCTAGTGCCTATGTTTCTTTTTACCCTCCCTATGTAAATTTTTTCACAGTCTTTACACTTAATCTTGTAAATGCCTGACTTTTCCTCTGGTTTTATCTTATCAGTATTATTACTGTGAAGTAGGTTTTTAATGTTGTAATTGTTTTTTGGTGCCAATGTTATATTGTATTTCTTGAATATTTTTTGGAACTTTTTTGTGGCCCAGGGGTGGTAAGTAAATTTAGCAAATCTAATTTCTTGTTTTATTGGTGTGAGAGCTGTGATCTGTTTTAATCTCTTTTGAAGTTTGAATGATTTTAGTTTTTTATCTACAAGATTTTTTTCCATATCCATTTTTAATTGCAGTTTTTTAAGATTTGATGGTATTCGTTTTGATATTCTTGCTGGTTGAGAGGTAGATTTACTAATCTGTGTGTGAGACTGTTGATGGTTGCATGTTTGTGTGGAATTGGGTTGAAAATATTTGCTTTGATGTAATTATCTGTGTGTGTTGCTTTTCTATGGATACCAAATTCTAGTTTTTCATTGCTTTTTTTTATTTTAAGGTCTAAAAAAGGTAGAGTACAGTCCTCTTCAGTTTCCACTGTGAATTGTATGCTGGGTTCTTGCAGGTTGAGTGGTTTCAAAGCATCATCTATTTGTTTGAAGGGCACTATTGCAAAGATGTCGTCTACGTATCTGTACCATGTTTTAAACATATGAGGGAAGGCTTTAGTTATATGTGTTTCGAAAAAGCTCATGTATAGATTGGACAAAAATGGTGATAGCGGGCTTCCCATAGCTAGTCCTGAAATTTGTTTATAATATTTTCCATTGAAGACAAAATAATTTTGATGTATACATATTTCAGTCATTGCCAAATATTCTTCTATTGCATTGGCATCTAGGTTTATAGACTAGCCATTTTTTCAGTTGAATCAAAAGTTTGTCTAATGGAATGCTAGGGAAGAGGGAGCGGACATTAAAGGATACTTAAGTGTCATGAGGTTTTAGTTTAAGATTTTGAATTTTTTCTACCAGGTCTAAAGAGTTTTTTATGCTCAGAGTATGGAATTGTGGAAAGGACTGAAATTTTTTGGACAGCCATTTTGCCAGAAGGTAAGTAGGAGTGTTTATATTATTTACAATGGGTCTCATGGGTATGTTGGGTTTGTGTATTTTAGGCAAACCATATAGTCTTGCAAGGGTAGGGTTGTCCGGTTTGATAGTTTTTTTGTTCTGCAGTTGTTAAAATTTTACTATTAATGATGGTTTTTTGTACATCTTTTATGCATCGGTTGAGTGGATTAGAATCTATTTCCTGGAATTCTTTTTGTTGTAGTAACTCTAACATTTTTTCCTTGTATGTAGCTGTATCTAAGATTACTATTTTGTTCCCTTTATCAGCCCTTGAGAAGATTACATCCTTTTTCCTTAAAGATTTAATTATCTGAATTTGTTTCAAATGTTTTCTTGGTTTTTTATTTATTAAGTTTTCCAATATAGGAGCTGATTTTTTCCTAATTATATTTTTGTCCATGGTTTCCAAGCTTTCTACTGCTAATTCTATATCTGCAATGAATTCATCCGGGTTGCTGGAGTATGTTATACATGTTTTTAGGCCTTGGTTAAGCACATCTATTTCTTCAGTGTTAAAATTTTGCTTTGAGAGATTAACTACATTGTCTAGGGATGTGGTCTTTGCTGAAATTCTGTTATGTTTTGGTTGCCAATGATTATGATTATGTTTTAGTTTCTTCTTTTGACGATAAACTTTCTCTTTGACTATATAATTTATATGTTCAAATGATTTGGTTTCTAAATGGTCCCATGCTGTGTTTCCTAGTAATTTTATCAGTTTCAAATGTAGGTTGTACAATGAGAGATCTATATTAGTTAGTTTTCTGTAGTGATTTGCTTTTTCGGATTTTAACACGGCTTTTTCAGCAGCTAATTGTTCTCTACTGTTGTTATTAAATTTTACTATTTTTCTTACAAATTTCGGAGAAATGTTTTGTTTTAGGCAATTGTTGATAAATTTTATGTCCGCTGATATTAACCTTCTTTTTGTCTTTAGTTTCAATATTGTTTTATTTCTTTCTTGTTGCCGAAATGTTCGTTGAAATTTTCAAATGTGAACGTTCTTACCTCCATGTTGTCCGGTTTTTAAAAATTGGCTGGATCTAACTTTCGCGTGTTCCTCTTGACTTGACATCACTTCAATATATCGAGATTTAACTGTATTGGAACACCACAGTGAAGCGAAATTAATAATTTTTCGCTTCACTGTAGTGTTCCAATACAGTTAAATCTCGATGTTTTTGATAATTCTTCTTATTTTTTATTCTTATGACCATTCATGTGTCTTTGAGCACAAGGAAGTGGTGGTGGTGGTCTGTGGTGTTTTAGGGCCTGTTGACGAGGTCATTTGGGCCCATTGAGCACAAGGAGAATATTTCCAACATATTCTTTGAGAAGTTAAGCAATATAAAGGGCATTCAAATACTGCAATTTGTGAAACAGTAATGGTTCTACTTGACCCTGTCCATTCATCTTATTTGTTTCAATGCACAAGACGGTCTAATTTAAGTTTACATAAGAGACTCATTTTGCCCCAGTTTAGCAAATTTTCTATTATTTTGGAAAGAAAAACCATTCTGCATATCTCAGCTTATTTGACCATGAGTTCATTTAAGAACTTATTGTCATGGAGGCAGTGAATGGCTACCGCAAAAGGATTAAGTGTGAGTCACCCCATTCACCGTTTTGTAGTTTTCTGTTGAGAAAACTAAAAAATATAAAATTGAAGGATAGCCGCTGATGTCATGAACCAAAAGTAGCCTCTTTGTAGAACCGTGCTGATGTGTTCCAGACCTTTCAATTATGGCAGATCTTGAAAATTCGACTTTGACAGTGTTCCATTCCTTTGTGACTGGCGTGTATAAAAATGAAGTGCGAAAGCCAGCCTAGACAGTCAACATGCAACTGCTAGTTATGAGTTGACCACTAAGTTCTTCTGAATCAGTTAGCCCGAGCAAATGTGCTGTTAAAAGTGAGTACTGGTCTGCAAGCAGTCAACGTCAAGAAGTTTGAGCAGTACAAGTTGGTGCGGGAAACAGACATAAAGGAACATTAGACTGACATGCTTACTCTGTGTATTTGTAAAAGGTGAGAGTGAAAGAGGAATTGTTTTAAAATAAAACACTTAATTAATAAATATGATGCATTTATTTAAATTGATTTTTCTTTAACAATATATCATAAAGTAGCCTATTAGTTTATATGCTTTGGTATTCAGACTATGAAACTGTATGAATAATACTTGTCTATTTCATGAACAATTAACATTTTTATACTGTAAGGCTCACTTTATAAGTAGTACTTGAAATTCAATTTGCACCAAACAATGCTTTTTAACTTATATCTTCCTTCATCAAATACATCAGATACATCCTTCATACTAATTTGTAAAATTTATTATTTTGCTAAGTGTTCTCTGTCCCTTGTTATCTGTTCCTCAGAGATGATTTAATAGCATAAAGTAGCAAAGCTGTTGTTTACATTCTGCACAAATAAATCAAAGTTGAGTTCTCAGAAGTAAATATAAAAAAGGGTACCTTGGTAACAATTAGAAAGTGTTAAATAAGTTAACCCTTTGTAATTCATTACCAACAGTAGTAATACTGTTATTAAATAGGAAAGATATACAACTAAGCATTTAATGCTTTAAAACATACTTGTATATTTTTAGAATATTTTAAGGTTATGACTCTCTGTTGCCTCCAGTTCATAACTTAAGAAAGAAACAATGATTCTGTCTCAAAGCAATATTAGCTAAACAGTGAGGAAAGTGCATTTAAAGAAAAGTACGCATAGTTTTGATACGAATAACCTGACTACCATCTTTCACTTTGAAGCTGTTGGAAAGCATTACTGATTTGTAAGGAGCGGATTTATAGCCACTAAAAATATGTGAAATAGGCAGGCAAAAAGACACTAAAAATGGGCAAAAAGGCACTTAAATAGGCACAAAAAATTTGCTAACTAAACACTTAGAAATGCACAATTTTGGTAAAATTCTTAAAATGCACTATAACAAAATGACAATCAATGCAACATATGCTGCAACAAATTCGCTAAACGCATACTATTTTGCCATTCCCTAGGCAAAACAGTTCTAAATTTATTCCAAATTTCATAAATGGCTCCAGGGCAAGTTAAAATAACAGATAATGTCGTATAATTAAAATACACATAAATCCACTACACTAAGTAAGAACCATAATGTGCAGAAAGGTGTGAAGTAATTACCTATGTTAAAAATAAGAACATGATTTTTTTGGGGAGGGGGGGGAGAGCTTAAGGGTGAAAATTAAAATATCTGAAGCTTTTGTTAGATTTGTTTCAAATTTATACCATTTAGTTTTGTTATGGATCAGCTTTCTAGTTACAATAGTTTCTGAGGAGTTAACAGTTTATGTCTAAATTATAGGCAATTTTCAAAATGTCCCACATATTATAATTTTAAAAATTAATGCTTGGGGTATATGTTTCTGCACCCATTTTAACCTATTAATGACCAGTACCTATGTGAAATATTTGTCTTCGCCATATCAATGAAGGAAAAAAATAATCATACCTATTTAAAAAATTTTATTTTCCTAAGTGTTTTCAGTAAGAAGTAAGCATTATAATCCTTTTCAATACAAATAACAAACCCACAACAAATGTGAATAGGTACACTTAATATGGAATCTGAGAAATCTGAGGTTAAAATTACGTAATAGCAGCTATGATATAGGTTTAGGATTATTTAAATAGCCATGTGACATTTTCTGTAGAGCCGCTAGAAAAAAAAAAATAAATAAATAAACTTTATATTATTGAAGTATGTCTAAATTAATTTTAAGACAAAAAAGACTAAATTTGGTAAGTTCTGGGCCATTTTGCACAGATTTGTCTCCTTAATAAATCCCTTTTTGCATATCAAATGTGCAGCAGTAAGAAATTTCTTTTCCCCAAAAACTTCATGTTGAAACCAACAAATGCAAAAGCTGTTGTCACAAATTACAAGCAGAAGAAATTGGCTAAAAAGGTAGTTTTAGGCACTAATAAGCAAAATAGGTACAAATGTATGAAATAGGCATTTATAGGCAGTATAAAACTAAGAAATTAGGCTAATAATTGTAGGAAACGTGCTTAACGTGCTAACTTAAAAGCCTACATTTCTGAACAAAGGAATAAAATAGGCAAATAGGGCAAAATCCGCCCCCTACTGATCTGCAAATACTTTAGATAACTGCTATAAAATATAGTGTTGCTACCTGTATTGTATGAGAGCAACAACTTCCCGATTAATATAAACGTTTTCTGAAAATCCATGAGTAGTACATATCTCAAAACAGGTAATAGCAGAATAACAATAACTCTAGCCCAGACCTGCTGGTATATTTAGTCAAAAATATAATTTACACATAACTATATTTAATTCGCTCAAGTTCGGAAGCACCACTCTAAATTACTTCTTCTGGAAACAACAAAACATACAAACATTCAAGGAATGCATTAATTATTTAGTAACAATAGATAGTTACTCATATTTTCTAATGTTTTCCGGTAGCTTGTTTTATAGTTTGGAAAACTGTTAACTTTTGTCATACTCTATAAAAAACATTTAGTTTCAACAGTTTGCTTCCCTCACAAATTTATCAAGAATATCTAAGGAACTTAAATTATCACTTCATTTTCCTTATATGTCAGCCCAATATTTATTCATACTTCAGCTCATACATTTAACCTTAACATTATTAAAATATTTCAGAAATATAAGCTTATCACAGCCTGAAAGAAGAAAATAAATAATTTTTACCTCACAGTAAGTAAGAAATTAGTGTTAGAATATTTGTAAACAAACTATTTTATTCAGACTGCTCTTTTACTTTTCTTTTACTTGAAGGATTTGCAAAATGAAACGGCATAAAGATATTAAAATTAATTTCTATTGCTTTACAATAAAGACAACTTTTGTTCCTTATCCTAAAGTAACTTTTAGGGTAATGCTTAAAATATGCAAAAAAGAAAGACCAAAGTATTCAAATACTGCTTGAAGTCTTTGTTAAAATGGAGCAAGACAGACACATTTACAATTTTAATTTTTAAATAAGATTTTTAAATGTGCCTATATTAAATTATTTAAAAATGCATATATCCTACAACTGCTTTTATAATGAACATTTTAGTGGTGGACTCGTCTAAAACTTAAGAAAAGTATCGTAACCTTTAACACCTGTATCTTTCATAAATTATTATTGAAATTGCTATACAACTCTTTCCAGTACACAAATACAATTAATACAATTTTTACTCTTGCTGAATACTAATGTTGATGTTTTAACTGGTATTCTCCATCTTTATTACTATTTGTTTTTAGCTTCTCTCTTTCACAGATTTTTGGAGCCTGTCTCAGGAAACCGACTGCAAAAGTAAATAATTTGGATGATATAACACAACAGCAAGATGTATGCTGTCACATAACTTTGGTTGAAAATAAACTGAGCTCTCTTATTAATATTGTGGTAAAAGTGAACATGCTTACCTCTACTAAAATTAGGCAAATGAGTCAACCTTGTATATACTTTTCTCCACTTACAAGTTTTTTGATGAAGACTTGTTTCTGGGAACCTCTTCCTTATCGTCAGTTCTGTGGTTGACTGATGATGCATGATGATGCATGCGGTGTCTGCATCTGGCTTGGTGTCGTGCTGCCATCTAATGTCCGGGTAAGTTTGATGACGTCATCAATGGCGGGAATCTCAAAATTCATCAAGAGGTCCTGTTTCTTTGTAATCCCCATAGGGGAAGGGATCCGTCACTTTCAGCTGCCAAAGTGCGGGCGCTGCGGACCCTTAGCACTCGTGGTACCTCTGACATTACTAGAGGAACCTCGGGCCGAACAGCCGAGCCCCTCCTTTGGGAGTTGTTCGGATTGGGATGGTCTCGAGGGGGCAGTGTGTTCCCGATACCCGTGGGAGATTGGGTACGTCTTCGGACGGGGTTGAGGGAAGCCATTAAGTTTCCGGGTACTAGCCTGCTTAGCTAGTAGAAGGTGTGCTAGATCACCAGGCGGCCCCACCGAGGTCATATCGGTAGTCTTCACCTTGAGTGTTGACGCGCGTAAGTGGCGTATCAACTTCCGTTCCGTCTTGTGTCCCTAGGACCAGATGGGGGGGGGGCTTGTTAGGAAACTAGGTCTTGCCCTAATGGAAAGCCCCACGGAGGATGCCGGGCGCCCTTCACGGGATAGCTCGGATAACTCCCTGGTTGAAAGAGGCCCAGGTCTTGTTCCTACGGGTTCAAGGCTAATGGGAGTAGAACCTCTGGACTCAACTGTTTCTTTGTAATAAATATATTTTCCCAAATTTGTAGTTCCAGAGGTTTCTTTGCCTGTTTGATCAGTTCTATTTGCCTAATTTTAGTAACAATGGCACTCCATTTTCTGAAATACTTCTTTTTATTCTATATGCTTACCTCTCTTTTTTCGTGCTTTAGAAGGCAACTGAATTTTGTTTTTGCAGGAAGAAATATTACATGTGACAATTTTTCCACAACCAAATGCCTTGCAGAAAGTTTGAAGAGTAAAAGTACAAGCATTGTGGGCACGGTAAAAAAATATAGAAGGGAAATCCCTCAATCAGCAAAATGTGCTACAGCACCTTTGCACCCATCTGTACTTAGTAAGTCAAGTGACATAACTCTGACATTCTATCAGTGGAGAAAGAACAAAAATGTGCTTCTTTTGAGTTCAATGCATGACACAGTTACTATAAATAAACAACATCCTAAAACGCTACCAGAATCAGTGGCGTACTACAATAACACCAAGTACAGTGTTGTCATCAATCAAATGGCTCGACTGTACACAGTGAAATATGGATTCAGAAGGTAGCCTATGCATGTTTTTTTCAATGTGTTGGCCTTGGCATTAGCATGGGTAATCTATAACGAAGTAACAGGTGAAAAAGTAAGCAGATGTCAGTTCATATACAACTTAGCAGAAGAGTTGCCTTCTGTATATAAATCCACAAGGTTACAAAATACACTTCCTAACACAGTACCTCAGAAGAGCAACATCTGGAAGACTTGCCAAATTGGTGGATACATAGGGAAGAATTGGAGCAAGTATTTATATAACAAGTGCAGCAAGTATGTTTGTGGACCATGTTTAGGTAACGCTGAATACACGTGTATTAGATGCTACGAAGCTGCAGGTGGCTTTGAATGAGCGAAATCAGGTTTATAAGTGTTTTTTCTACTATTCAAAATTTTATATTGAAACACATGTGTTTGCTAAGGGAAGATGTCCATTTCACATTTGGTTATCATATATATTTGGATTAATATTTGGATTAATTCTTCAGACGAAAGTCAAATTATATACTGGTAAAATGTATAAATAATGTTGAATAAACTGGTATGCATTCAAATTTGTTTACTATTTTAAAATAGGCATATAAAACTGCACCTGTCAAAATGACGGGTTGATCCTTCTCGGTAGACCATACTTGCCGGTCCTTCTAGTGTTAAAATTGCTATGCTTAATGATGTGCATTAACATATGTAGTTGAATCAGAGAAAAGTATGACCTATAATAAACAAAGGAAGAATGTTCACTATGTTAATATGCCTCACTTAATTTCCCTGTCAGCTATCTAATTACTCTAAAAAATTTTGAACTGGTGAGTTTCATAAAGAGAGAAGCTTTCACAGAATTAATTAAGCAGCATTCCTGCTTAAACACTTTCTCTTTCATTTAGTAAAAGGCACAGTGTGCATACTGCAACCTGGGAAACCATGAAGCATGTCACCTCAAGAAACATTTTGCAAAAGCAGCAAACTCATGTGTTCCAGTGAACACATGATGGCTAATATTTGAGCTTTTGCACAATCTGCTATTACTCTATGTTATTATTTCCAATCAAAGTGCAGTACTAATTTGATGCTGCAGGCATATGAAATATTTTTCCAAAAAATGCACTCCCGGAAAGTTAAATTACATCGACTGTTCTTAGTACTGAGTTTTCACTATGTACAACAAAAAGGAGTATACTGTTAAAAGTTAAACATTCATATGCAAGCAGATTTTTACTAATTATTGGTTAACATAAAACAATATGAAACGAGAATCAATAACTCTATGATTAACTTCAAGAGGGGACTTAGCACCTCGGTCTATGAAAGATACTTTGTGCCTGAAACCCAAATGGAGCACACTCCAGAAGGGAGGGGTGAGGTAAAAGAATACTAAATATGGTCAAACGTGAGGAGACAAATGGGGGACAGGGTCCATAAAAGCTTCAAATTTAAACTTCCTGGTAGCAGCTTGTAAATTCACCTATCCTTCCCTCTGAGGGCATACATACTCTCTGGAGGGTCCGGGACCCAGAAACTTTCCCTGATCCGGAAATGAGCAAATTCTTTGCCATGCATGCTGCAACTCTCTCCAACACTTAGAACATTGAAATAGCCCACTAAGATAAGCCAGCCCTAATAGCTGTGGTCACTAGCACATATGCCTCTAGCATTCCACCACATTGAAGGTTGCGGGTTCAAGTCCTGCCTTGCATGGGTGTTTATGTGTATAGTGTATATGTGTAATAAGTACAGAAAACAAACAGTAATCAAACAGAAACAATTAAAAAAATTGTAACATATGGAAAAGAAAAAAAACAAAGATAAAAGATGAAGTGAAATGAGAAGTTAGATGAAACAGAAGCACAGGAAATTCAGAGGATGTTATTATCCTTCCCACCATTCCCTTAGTAACCCAAGAAAATCTTCCAAAAAGCTGGCCACAGAAATCCAATCCATGACCTCCTATGGACCACATACTGAGCCATTCTGCTTGGTATAAAACAAGAGTTTTAGTGATTATACAGACTTCTATTTTTGTTTCCTTGAAGAAGTGTAAATCTTCATTCCATCACAGTCATTAAGTTCATGCCCTGGACATATAATGTTGCTATGGTGCACTACAGCAGATGGGTGATGCATCAGTTAATCTCGCATTTCAGCAAGAGGCATTGTGCGTTGCCAGGGTTAGCAAAACTAAGATCACCTGAGTCCATGTGACGGAACACAATAATTTTGCAGTGTTAACAACATCAAAATGCTGGCTTTACCCAAAAGTAAAACAAACATTTATGCTAGGAAAGCATTTCAGAAGAAGCAAGTTTAAGGTGATGGCCTTCAGGTTGTAGTGCTGTGTTTAAGTAGCATCAACTCTTTTTACAAGGAGGGAGTTTGAAGTATGATGAGCATAATGGTTTGTCACAAACACTCCTAACTGATGAAAAAACTGACGCAATTGCAATGATAATAAATATGTAAAATATGAAGCCATTAACAGTGAAGCAAATAAATATATAAAAATATAATAATTTGTAACTTAAAACTTCACTTATAAGAAATGAGAGCAATTCTTATAAATTCTCCGGGATCAAGATTTCATGTAAACTTATACACATCTTCAGCTAGAAACAAAAGCATTCCCTTTAATTTTTAAAGTTTGGTATAGATATGTTGGTGACATTTTGCAATTTTGACTAAAGCATTTCCTTTAATTTTTAAAGTTTGGTATAGATATGCTGATGATATTTTTGCAGTTGTTCCTGATAAAGTCATAAATGATAAATTCCTTTCTTGGAAGTGTTGAAAACAGTGTTTTTATGATAAATTAACTTTAAAGAGAGTCGATTAAAGACACTAGACAACACTTACTTTTAAATTTTTCCGGAACATGTTTCTGAGGCTTTGCCTCTATCATCGGCCGGCTCTCGACTGGTTCTCATTGGTGTAGCTGACAATATTTTGTCATAGGTCTCCTCTGGTGGCGGTTCAAGGAACTTGCTGAACAAATCTTTCTGGGGGATGTCGAAATTGAATACTTTGTTCCTATTTTTAGAAATGAAGCTACTAAAGGAAACCACAACCCTCTCAGCTACAGAAACTAATATGATTTTCAAAAAATTCACTTACCATCCATGGGCCTATGATAAATTCAAAAAAGTCTTCAAAAAACAAAACATTCAACTAGCACCAGTCAACCATTTCTCCTTAAAAAACCTAATTTGCTCAAACATCAAAGATGCCATTCCATCTAACAAAAAATCTGGTATATATCAAATTGAATGCAATGACTGTAGTCAAATTTATATTGGAAAAACCAAAAGAAATTTAGAAACAAGAGCAAAGGAACACTTTAGAAACATAAAATATAAACAATTAGAAAAATCAGCAGTTGCCACATATTTTTGGGAAAAAAACCACAACATAAATCCAGAACCAAAACTACTAAAACATACATCAGGAAAATAAGAACTATCCACATGGAAACAAATCTTCATTTCTAAAAATGGGAACAAAGTATTCAATTTCGACATCCCCCAGAAAGATTTGTTCAGCAAGTTCCTTAAACGCCCACCAGAGGAGACCTGTGACAAAATATCGTCAGCTACACCAACGAGAACCAGTCGAGAGCCGGCCGATGATGGAGGCAAAGCCTCAGAAACATGTTCCAGAAAAATTTAAAAGTAAGTGTTGTCTAGTGTCTTTAATCGACTCTCTTTAAAGTTAATTCATAAATGATAGTTTGAAATTACTAAATTTGCAAAATAAAGCTATAAAATTTACATTAGACATTGAAATTAATGGATTTCTTCCTTTTCTAGATCTAAAGATAATAATAAATAATAATAGATTAAACTTTGATATTTATAGGAAGTCTACTCATATTGATAATTACATAAAAATAAAAGTTTTAATCCTTTTTCACCTAAATTTGCTGTTTTCAATAGTTTGGTTTATAGTTTAATAAATATACCCCTGAATAAAGATGAATTTAATACAGAAAACATTTTATTAACACTTCTTTAATTAATGGTTTTAATAAAGACTATAAATAAAAAAATTGAAAGATTCAAATATCAAAAAACTGTTAATGATATTTCTACCCTTAGTAAAATAAGGACGATTATTATTTAAAAAAATTTACTTACCATCCTTGGGTTAATAAACATTTTCAAAAACTTTTTAAAGAGTTTGGTATAACTTTAGTTGCTCAAAATAAATATATTATTAAAATTTATTGCATTTCTCTATAAAAAATAAAATTCCTAATAATAAAAAATCTGGTATTTATCAGTTTAATTGTTTTGATTGTGATGAAGTATATACTGGAAAGACAAAACGTAATTTAGAAACCAGAACAAAAGAACATTTTTGAAACATTAAGTATAAACAAACTGATAAATCAGCCGCAGCGGATTATTTTTGGTCATTTAACCATGAAATAAATCCAGAAGTTAAATTATTAAAACAATTAAATGGTCCGATAGATTTAATGGTTTGGGAAAAGATATTTATTTTAAAAAACAAACATCGCGTAATGTATTTTGAAATACCGGCAGTCCATTCTGTTTTTAAATTTGTTTTATTTTTAGATTTTGGTAATATTAACAAGAACATATCAACATCTAGTGTTCGTAATGATGGCGACAGCTTTGTTTCCGGTTGAAGATGTGTATAAGTTTACATGAAATCACGATCCCATAGAATTTATAAGAATTATCATCATTTCTTAGAAGATAAGTGAAGTTTTAAGTTATAAATTATTATATTTGTATATATTTATTTGCTTCACTGTTGATAGCTTCATATTTTACGCATTTCTGTCAGTGTGTTATATAGCACAATGCATCACACATTCTAAGTGTGGTCCATTTTATAATTAGACCAACAGTGCAATTAAGGTGTTCACAGCAGTAAAGAGAAACCAGTTACTATCACATGAGTTACTATACATGGGGAAATATTCTTATGTCTCTAATCGGCTAACGCTGGACAAGGATCAATTCCTGCTGGATGGAGGCGGGATAGCAACAAACTCTACTCCAGTCAATGAAAGATAGTCACATAACTTTGCAATGATCTCATCAGTAGTGCTGACAATGATCCAACATTTCTCATCTAATTCACAGTAGAAGACAAAACATGGCGTTTTCTGTACAATCTACTGCTGAAGCAACACTTGTCACCTACATCATGATGATGTAGCTTCCATTCTAAGATTATTCCAGACTCATCTGAAGCTTGTCATAATTTGATAATACAGTGATGATTACTTTGTAAACCATTTTGAATAACATGGGCCATACTCCAGTTAGAACACATCCAACAATGTCCAAGGTTACCCACAACACCTACTCCACAGTGGACAATTGGGTCAGGCCCACATGGAGACGGGGCAATCCCAACTGACACCAGGTACAAATATTTAGAGCACACATACAACACCTGGCCACAACCTGAAGAATACTGTCACCTGGTCCTATAACAGTGAAAAAGATAACAATGCTGGAAATGTTAGGTGCTGAAAATGAGGGAAAGAATAATTGCGACAGAAGCAGCACCCCAACATTCACCTACCGACCAGGGGAAACCACGAAAAATGCATGAGTAGGCAGTCGCCAAGAATTGAACCTCAGACTTCCTGAATGCGAGTCATGAGTGACCAACAGTAACTATTTGAGAGATATGAATCTTTCTAAGCAAATATGTGTTGCACTGTAACTGATTTCTACCTATACTGCTGGTGCCAGTCCAGGAATTTAATGGTTCTACTAAACATATAAACACTTAGTAGCTCTGTGCTTTTGGCAGAGTTATTACAAAAGTTTCTAAGTTAGGTTGTTTTGTTTATTTTGAGTGCTCATTTAACGCTTGATTGTTAAAATGAATGAAAGCTATTTTAATCATAAAAGCATTGTGCAATCTTTTCTCATATGCTGATATGCTCAATTACTAAAGATTAAAATTTGTACAGCTTATTAACAAACCAAAGTATATATATGTCATTCAAAATTAAGCCCTGAAAACTTTATATCAAACTGAAATCAAAGTTAAGTTAATTGATGGAAATTATTAATTTCTTCACACTAAGGCATTGGATTGAGGGAGTCAACATGAAAAATACAATGCCACAGCCGGGATTTGAACCACGGATCTACTGGTTTCCATCGAGTTGTTCTTACATGCCATGGGTTAGAGCGACTGGATGGAAACCAGTAGATCCGTGGTTCAAATCCTGGCCATAGCTTTGAATTTTTCCTGTCGACGCTATCAATCCGATGTTTTCTGTTCTTGAAATCTGATTGCCAATTCATTTAACAGAGAAAAATGTCTGTAATTATTTGATAAACCATAATAAAGTCTGTGCTTTTATAACTATCAAGATATTTTTATTTATGAGCAATGTTTAGAATTGAGTTCCTCATTGAAAAGGGGGGAAAAAACTAAACATAAAATGATTTTGGAGGCATACAACATGGTTTCCTGGACATTTCATACTGTGAAACTTATGAGAAAACACTTGACTTTCTTATTTACTGTTATGATCCTTCAAGTTTTACCTAAAAACACCATGAATAATCTGTACAAGTTGTCAGTATTAAACCATTTCACAGTGCTTTAAAGCTATTTGTTTCTTCCAACAACATTTGGCATGTCCCAACACCTTTGATGAAAGCCTTTAACTCTTAGTTCCATTCTAATAAATTAATCAAAATGCTGAGGGTCTTTACACTACAAACCCCAAGGTTACTTTTTACGATTAGTTGCAGGAATATATTCCTTTCCTCCATGACGTTGCCATTCCTTATTAAATTCATGCTCTAGTATTTCAGCACCTCGCTTTCGTGTAAGTCCTGTCTCATCCAGACTCAACTCACACATCTGCATGTCATCCACACCTGCAACATTATTACAATTTATTAAATTTAGACTCAAATAGCAGATATATGGAAGAAATACATTTACATTTTTATTCTAGATGCTCTTGGGCTTCCAGCCATGTGTACTGATGGATAGCCATAGATGTTTTGGTTGCGAACATCTCTCCCATCATCAGGATGATAAATGAACAAAGTGCTGAAAAAACCCATTATATATATTGTGAGTGAACCTCGTACAAAAGTGGCTACTTACTGTTCGGCCGTTCTATCTCCGGCTCTGACATTTCTCGAGAGGGGGAAGCAGGCTGTTGCCAGTTCTTTAGCGGGAATTTCAAGCAGAACAACAATGCGTATTTTAAATATTTCATGTATTTGCATATTTCACGAACCAGTAGCCATATTATAATAATGGCGATAATAATAGGACTTACGAACACTAAACATCGGAATTCACGCACGAAAAATATACCAAAGAAAGTTCACCAACGCAAGCCTCTATAAGGCCACGTGGCTCAAACAAATTTAAGCTGGCAACACGGTGTTGGGTTTGGGAGCCACGCCTACCAGCGACAATGCTGATTGGCGCTAGCAGACAGTTTTAACTTCCTGACCACGACACTGGATGTAGAGACTCCCAGTACTACCAACAGATGCAGTTAGTGTGTGTGAAAGTTGTGAATGAAATGTTCGAATAGAGTGGTGTTGTAATAAATATCTTGCATTATGATGAAATTGTAAATTGTATTTCAGTATTTTAAAGCTAATATAGTCCTATATTTTCATTGTAAAGATAATTTTGAGGATATGTTTTCAATTGCTCATTACTGAATGTTGGTACTCTTAGCTTTTCCCTTCCACCTTTAACAGTCGCAAAACTCAGAGCCGGAGATACAACGGCCGGACTTTAATTAGATGTTCAATCTGTCTACATTTGTGCTTCTTGAGCTGGTTGATTTTCATTTTTAAGGCTGGTTTCCAAGAAGTGAAACTTAAATCCAGTATGTTTCAACACGGTTCAGCGTGCTTCTCTTGGAGGAAATGGCCAGAACCTCCTTAACTCTCCATTCCCAGTAACTGCTGCATTTTGCCACAATGATCATCTTCCAGAAGTTGGCTCTGTGATCCTTATAAAGCAGTGCTCTGCTAGCCCAGACTTCTCAGGTTGCATTAAACGAATGATCTGTTCATGTTCCTTTATCCTGGTTATAATGTTCCTTCCGGTTTGTCCTATATACAGCATGCTATACACACAGGGAATATGGTATACCCCTCATACTTTGAAGTCCAGTTTGTCTTTCATAGGCCTCAATAGGTGCTTAATCTTTGGAGGTGGCTTGTGAAAGGTCCTGATGTATTTGATGATAATTCTGCTGATTCTGCGAGATAGGTTGCTGGTGCTGGTAAACAGAATGCAGGCTGTGGCAGTAGGAAAGCATCTAGAATATATTTGTTGCCAGGAAAGCTTCAGATCTTATTTTATATTTAAAGTTTAAACATGGCTTCGCTGGTGATCAGCCATATCAAGTTTATAAAGGTTGAGCTTTCGGCCATTGCAGACTCCATGGCCTTCTTCAGGATCTGATGAAATGACTGAATTCTTCTCACTATATACGATCAAATGGTGGGTGGGGCTTGTGCTGTCCTGGCCAATGAGTGTGTGATGATATGTGATTGGGCCGGTTGGTTTGAGCTATGTTTTCTGTCCGCTATTGTCTTTTCTCGGAGGTTGGTCTTTTGTCTGGTGTGACTGGAGCTGCTGTGTTCACTGTTCGCCACTCTCAGGAGGAAATTTGATCTAGGCCTCGTCTTCAGGAGGATGAGAAAGAAGAAGAAAGAAGCAGCTCGCAGGAAGGCTAAAGAAACCACAATGCAGACTTCACCAGGCAGCCCACGTGCCTCGTCTCCGGCCCCACCAGCAACTCGAATGGGAAGTTCTGGATGATTGCGCTCGGGCATGATGCGCCTAGCATAGCTAGCGTGCCACAACCGGCGGGCAGCTCGCCCACACCAGCCCACACCGCACTGACCAACGCAACGCAGCCGACAGCCCAACCAGCACCTGACACGCAGTCATCAGATCTTCCAGCTGCAGAAGCACAACAAGCACCGCCTGCTAGCATTACTGCACAATGGCTATTCTACCCCGCTGTTGCACAGAACACACAACGAGTGCCGCATTCTACACCAGCAACGTCTGCAGGATCCGGCACCCTGGTTATCTGCGGGGTACCGCGTGACCTACCTTGCAGATTCGTCCTCTCCACCGCGAAGCAGATGTGGCCCTCTGCCAGGAGAGCCAAAAGGATTTTTACGAGAATGGGCACCACCACTTTAGTTCGCTTGCATCTGGCCGACCACTTGGAGCAGGATGCTGCCTTGAGGACGGGGCTGCCCTTGTTAGGGCACTGCCTCAGAATCGAGGCAAGGAAATTGGAGCATCACATCCCGTGTCGGCGATGCTGCGACTACGGCCACTGCGCCTCCACGTGCACAGCTCCTCCGAGATGTCACTACTATGGGTCATGGTGCCTCACCACCGAGTGCAGGAGTCATGATCTACGGCACCGACGCAGATACTGTGCAACCTGCAATGGCGTAGGCCATTTCACAGGTCAGCCACAGTGCCCACGCTACCCCAGACCGAGGCATCCAACACAAGGCAACACAGCGACGACCAGGGAAGAAATATCTTGCTCACATCCTACATCAGCAGCAGCACCTACCACCCTTCCTCAAGAAGGCCTGAGGGAAGCCCTTTAGGAATTTCGAAGGGAGGTGGAGAACATCGGAGCCCGGCTCACCTCTCTAGAGAACTCCATCACAGCTACGCAGTCCTACAGAGGAGAAATCCATGACCTCCACTCGGAGGTGTTCAACATTGCACCACGCCTTGGACAACTTGAAGAGACAGTCACTACAAACATCACAGGATGCCACTCAGAGCAGACCGAGCAACTTAGAAAGATAACAGCAATCGCCCAACGCTCTGTAGACAACACATCTGAACTTCAAAGCCGGCTAGATCTGGCACAACAACATCTACAGCAACTCCACAACAGTGACAATTCATCATCTGTGAAGCGAAAGCTCTCACAGCAGGAGGAGAGTCACACCAGCACCAATGCCAAACTAGACCAGCTTCTACAACTGCTCCACCGCCTGGTTGAGCATCACCTGCAAGTCAACACAGAACTTCCTACTGTCTCCCTTCGTGAACGTGTAAGGAGACACTATGCTCCCAATCCACAACAATAAAGTCCACTAATCCTCAAAATAAAGTATGCATAATCCCCTTCGAGCCATGCTCAGGACTTTAGTCATGGTCATGGCCAAGGAATTTAACTCCTATGCGCTAAATATACGCTAATATCGGAGGTGCTAATGCGGGACTCCACAACTGGCAGGAGATAACTGCCATCCATTACCCCTTTCCTACGTTACTAAAATAAAATCTGTTTTTGTTAGTAAAAAAAAAAATCACTGTTTGCCAAGGTGTTTTCCCGGAGGTCCGTTCTTTGTCCAGGGTGACTAGGGTTGTTGTAATTGTAGGTGTTCCTAATGGCTGTTGTCCAAGCACGACTACTGGAGCCTGCAGTCTCTATTGTAATTCTGTGGATGTAATTTGATTTGGATGGCTTCCTTGATGATTCTGTCCCAATATCTGCCAGTGTGTTCTAATACTTCGGTCTTCAAAGTTAATTTTATGCACTTCCTCTATGCAATGCTTGGCCACTGCCGATTTATCCGGTTGTAGCTAGCGAATATTGCGTCTGTATTCCTTGCACCTTTCTTCTATTGCGCGTCCCGTTTGGCCTACATACACCTTACTGCACTCCCAGGGAATCTTGTACACACCTGGGACCTTGAGATGGAGAGGGTCTTTTATCGGTCTTAAATATTATTGGAGCTTCTTAGGGGCCGTGAAGAAGGTCCTGATGTTGTATCTGGCAAGGATGCAGGAGATCTTGTTAGAAACCGAGCCGTAGAAAGGTATGTAGGCTGTGTTTAACCCGTTATCCATCTTCTGAGGGGGGCATGGGCATTCCTCCTATTGGGCTCTACCTTCCTGTGTGTCTTGTTTATGTCATGGTTGATGTATTCATTCTGAAGTAAGGTATCCCGAAGGTATTGCAGTTCCTGTTTGGCGTGGTCCTCATCTGCAATTTCAAAAGTCCGGTGGAATAACGTGGAGATGACTGTCTTCTTTTGAGTGGGATGGCGGTGGCTAGAGGCGTCCAGATAGCAGTTTGTTTGCGTGGGCTTCCTATATACAGTGTGTCCTAAGCTCCCGTCCACCTTCTTGTAGACAAGTACATCCAAGAAGGGAAGGGAGTTGTCTTTCTCAACTTCCATGGTGAATCTGATGTTATTATGAAGGTTGTTTAGATGGTCCAGAAAGTCGGAAAGTTTGTCTTCTCCATGAGGCCAGACGACAAAGGTGTCATCAACATATCTGAAAAAAAGCTTTCGGTTGATATGTTGCAGTATCCAGGGCAGTGTGTTCGAAACTCTGCATGAAGAAGTTTGCAATGGCAGGTGAGAGCGGTGACCCCATGGCTACACTGTCCAACTGTTCAAAGAACTGTCCTTTGTAGCTGAAGTAGGTTGAAGTGAGTGTGTGCCTAAACAGCTATGTGATGTCTTCTGGAAACTCTTCAGCTATGAGCTTCAGTAAGTCCTCAAGCGGCAACCTGGTGAACAGAGATTCCACATCAAAGCTCACAGATCTCCTGGTTCAAATCCCGGCTGTGGCATTGAATTTTTCAAGTTGACTATCTATCAAACCCCTTAACCTATGTACAGCTAGTGTGAAGAAATAATTTCCATCAATTAACTAAAATAACAAGAGTTAAATGATGAAGCCTGAGACTCAAGTACTTACAGTAGTAAGTCACTACAAATGGTGTATCTCGAATGCGAGAGCCCCTACTGGTCTACCGGGGAAATATATGAGTCGAATGGAGAATTTAATGTCATGAGAGCAAGTTGGCCATGGTAGCTCAATGGGTTAGAACGACTGGACAGAAACCAGGAGATCCGTGGTTCAAATCCCGGCCGTGGCATTGAATTTTTCAAGTTGACTCTATCTATCAAAGTGCAGAAATGTTTCAGCTAATTTTTAAGATCAATGTGTGATTTAAAGAGACGGGTATTTCTCCTGCATTTTAAGGACATAAAAGTCCAGACTCAATTTAAAACTATTTATGTTGTATCTTCTTTCTTGATTACTTTAATATAGATGTCAGAATTATTTTAAGCAAGTAACCAATCCCATTGCAGTGATAGTGCATAAAAGAAATGAATGAGTATAAGATATTAATTTTTACTTTATTTTGCCTTATGTCTCGAAATAATATTTTTTCACGACAAAAGGCAATTGTTACTGAAATAACAATTCTATTATTAGAGATATTCTAGTGTCATTACTTCAAATTGACATTGACTAAATTGAACTGGTCAATATTGAACATCTGATCCACAAAATGAATGATCTGCATGAAAATGGGCATGATGGAGAAAGAATAGTGTTATGAACTTCCAATGTGTTATACAAATTAATACCCCACTGTCGCACCTTGTGGGTTTTAAAAATAAAATAATAGCTGACACTGGCAGCTAACCAGAGCCTCTATTGGCACATGTCTGCTACACCGACTCCATGTGCGACCTGTAATAGATTAGTACCGGGAGATTTTCAGGAAGCAACTGGAGAATTGATGCATATGGTCCAATCCTGAAGATGAAAAAAAGTGCTACCGGAAGTCTGACCCATAACAGCTACTGGATGTAACGGGTAATCAGAAACAGTGTGTTGAAGAGAAGTTGAGAGTCCCCATACAGAAAAACCAAGACGGAACAGCTGGTGTTCCCAAGGAGCTCAATTCTCATGCTAAGGAGTGAACCTGCAAAAAACAATCCAGGTTTTAATAGCTGATATGCTGAAATTTGCTACAGAAATTGCTTACCAGCAACAAGTAAAATTGCAGGTTTATCTGGATGTAGTTCCATTTGACGGGCAACATATTGACCATCAAAATGAGCATACCACCAGCCTCGTTTATTTCCAGTAGTGCCTTCACTAGCAGAGGAGCTGTTTGCCAAGGAAGGCCTAATAAATGGAATTCTGAAGTATCTCTGTGAACTCACATTTACTGGAGCTTTTATAGGTGCTCGAGGAACTCTTGCAGCTAAACAGAAAGCAAAAATTTATTACTTATTGTTCATTTATATATTTCCATTAAACAAATAATTAACATTGATTTACAAATATTTACCAGCATCCATAACTGAACGAGGTGCCCTCTCATTTTCTTCCATAGTTGTTCTTTTCCGATTCTTGGCCTTCCAAGCATGATATACTTTCAATCTGCGGTGAAACTCTATCCTACATGCCTAAAAAATTAAAGCTAATATTAATGAAGTGAAAAACAGCATTTATAACAATCTTATCAACTGCTGATCTCCATAATGATTTTCCATTAGAGACAAAAGGGACATCTACATTTGACTGCTTATTGTGAAAAATCGAAATATTTTTTTTATGAAAGCTTTGGCGGTGCATCCTTTGAAATATGGAGTGGCTTCAGCGAACTCAAAATATTAATTGAATCATAATGGTATCCAGAAACTAAAAATTCAGAGGACGTAACGAAATTCTAACCCCCCAAAAATTGAAAGAATGAAAAGCTGCCCAAACTAAGAATTACCAAACAAAACAACTAAGCAGTTACAATTGTACATTGAAAGCCAGCTATTTTCACCATGTTAAGCCTCAAAATGATTATTTATTGATAAATAAAAATAATTATGCTACTAAATTTTATTGCGCTTTATTTTTACTGAGAAATTTAAATTTTCACATAACTATTTAAAGCCTACTCAAGCAGTAATCACACATATTATCAGTGTATGTTATTTCCTTCATTTGAACATAATTTTTTCTTTGCAAATAGGTAATGTACATTATTTATAAAATTCTTTACCCAGATAATTTAATATCTAATCAACTCACTTCTAATAGCTCTATATCACATGACGTATTTATTGTATCCCTTAACTCCGAATACTTCCATCTTGACAAATCATATTTTTGTTTGCCCTGAGAAGTTTGAACTGATCTTATCAATTCTGACCTGCAAGAAAACAAACAAAAATAGTCACCAATATATTTTCATTGTTATGATATAATCACAAATGCTATAAAATTACACAGAATAAGCCTCAAATTAGAATATATCATTAATATATAATACATCTATAGCAGGATGAAGAATTATAACGATACAACTGCACACACAAGTATTCTGTAACATTTTGACACAAACATGCAGTGTGCCAAGAAACTTCCTATGCACCTAGCCATGCTTTGTCTACTGCTTAAAATCATATTTTGTTTGACACGGAAGGTAGAAACTCTGAAGTCATTGGCACATGATGGGTAACAGTAAAGGGTAATATGCAATGGTTTATCTTGAAGCTGTCAGTAACTTTTAAACAAATGTGTTAGAAAGAGAATAATAACTAAGCTCTCTAACCACTAGACTCCTGATTGATCGGACCACATTATTTATTTTGGGATATAAAACTAATATAACAATCAATGAATTAAAAGTAAATATCAAAAAAGATCCCACAAACAGGCAATCTTTAATAGTTTAGCACACAGACTGGTCAACATCCCTCTCACAGCAGAAGAATACAAAATAGAATACAACAAAATTATTGAAATAGCACAGAAAAATGACTTTCCCAAATCACTAGTAGACAAAAAAGTGAACTTAGCAAAAAAGAAGAAACTACTAAAGGAAACCACAACCCTCTCAGCTACAGAAACTAAAATGATCTTCAAAAAATTCACTTACCATCCATAGGCCTTTGATAAATTCAAAAAAGTCTTCAAAAAACAAAACATTCAACTAGCTCCAGTGAACCATTACTCCTTAAAAAACCTAATTTGCTCAAACATCAAAGATGCCATTCCATCTAACAAAAAATCTGGTATATATCAAATTGAATGCTGTGACTGTAGTCAAATTTATATTGGAAAAACCAAAAGAAATTTAGAAACAAGAGCAAAGGAACACTTTAGGAACATAAAGTACAAACAATTAGAAAAATCAGCAGTTGCCACGCATTTTTGGGAAAAAAAACCACAACATAAATCCAGAACCAAAATTACTAAAACATACAACAGGAAAAGAAGAGCTGTCCACATGGGAACAAATCTTTATTTCAAAAAATAGGAACAAAGTATTCAATTTCGACATCCCCCAGAAAGATTTGTTCAGCAAGTTCCTTGAACCGCCACCAGAGGAGACCGATGACAAAATATTGCCAGCTACACCAATGAGAACAAGTCGATGTCCGGCTGAAGATAGAGGGAAGGCCTCAGAAAACGGTTCCGGGAAAATTTAAAAGTGAGTGTTGTTTTGTGTTATTAATCGACTCCCAATTAATTTAATATCAAAAAAGAGTTGAAGTCTGCCTTCGGCAACAAGGACAGCACTTTTAGCATCTGTTATGATTTATTGTTGTGAGACACAAGTTATGTTTTGTTTTGATAAAAGTGGCACTCAACCTGGCAAAATTGATGCTTTACTAGTACAAAGTCACGGAAGAAAAAGTTCTCTGACACACTGTATAAATGTGATTATATTATGATGTGCAATACATATCACTTAATACTATGGATAAAAACTTATATTAAATGTAAAATAATTTAAAAAGTTCATGTAATTTAGGATTATACCATACTCCTCATAAAAATTTGTTAATTGAATTTTCAATGTAGACACCCATATACTCTTACAAGTTTTAAGTTATATTCTGCTTCTAATTAATGACTAGAATAACACTAGCACTGACATTCTGTTCTGTATATACTGGTCACTTCACCCTAATAAAATGAATAATAGAATCATTCATTTTAATTTTGTAACTTATGCAGTTTCATTCTCTTTAAAGCACACAATAACCTGAAAAATGGTTCCAACTTTTAACTGGAAAAGAATTCTACAGATATCTTAATTTTCCTTTGTCTCCTTTAATTGGTCTAATAGACAGTGTCCAGTAATTAGAAACAAGAAATATAATTTCTACTGGTTGCCACTCTAGAAAGTGATTGACCTTTACTAACCATCAGGAGGAACTGTTTAAATAAATGGGAGGGGATCGGTACGCCATTGGTTATCATAGCAATGGTTAGAAAGACCAATTAGAGTTGAGACATTTCTATGACATAGTTAGATGCTAAACCATTGGTGTCAATATTTTAACACATTAATATAATTTTGAGTCGAACTAATACTCAATGCTCCACTTATTGTCAGTATTTACCTAGAATGCATTTCGTTATGATCTTCCTAATATCATCAGCTGCTGTCGACTCAGGAGTTGACAATAGCTGATGATGTTATGAAGATCCTAACGAAACGCATTCTATGTAAATACTAGCAATAAGTGGAGCATTCAGTACTAGTTTGACTTTAAATTTTATTTAAATAATTCCATTTATTGCACTTTGTGAATATAAATTTTCATTTATTACTGTAAAACTTTCAGATGCCCACAGTTGACTCTGTGCACTGTTTTTTATTCCTACAAAATTATGTAGCTTAAACCTAACATAATTGAGGTGATTTTATGCATTTTATGTGACCAGAAGACTGCTACTCAAAACAATGCCCCAAAAAGTTCTGAAATATAAAGCTTTTACATAAACATGGAACACTTTTTCATGCAAACTTTTTCAATGAGTATCTCTTCTTCTCACTCACTGAGAAATTATCCTCACATTATAAATTGGGTCATTTATATATTCCTTACCCATATAGTGGCAACAATACTTGGTATGCCCCAGGGCTACTGTTTGCAGACGACCTAGTGGTTGGGTCCATATCAAGTGGAGGGCTCAGAAGAGCAGTCGAGGCAACCAATTCTTGTTGCAATATATGGGGTTTGAAAGTGAATGAAAACAAAACAAAGATTATGGTCTTCAAAAAAGGATACAGGTTGTGTAAGGATGAGAAATGGGAGGTTAATAGAAGAGAAATAGAGGTAGGAAGGAGATTTGGTTATTTAGGGACAAGGTTGAGTTCAGATGGTAGATGGAAAGAACAAAAAAAGATGTCTGTGGCAAAAGGTAAACTGGCCATGAGGGTGATAAGATCATGCTACAGTAAGCTGCCAGCTATAAATGTCAAATGGTTAGAGAGGATTTATACGGCAGTAGTAGAAAATAGAATGTTACATGGATCAGAGGTATGGGGAGTAGATGAGGCTTGGAGAGACATTGATAGAGTGCATAGATCCTTCTGTAAATATATATTGGGATTACCGATAGCATCACCTAATGGGGCAGCACAACTGGAACTGGGCAGGCATTCTACTAAAATTAAAATTTTGTCAAGGGCAATAAAATATTTATATAGAATCACTAACTTGGAAGATGGCAATATTATTAAAGAATGTTTTCATATTCAAAGGAGAAGTAACTTGGAAGGGTCTTGGGCACATAAAATGAACGACGTGTTGAAGCAGATAGGTATGGGTCATTCTTGGATAAATGCAGACTATGGGTATAGAGACTTCTGGAAAGAAGTTAAGATTAGAAGATGTTGACAGACATTTTTTCCAGTACAAGTGACAAAAGCTCACTGAGATTATATAGAGAAATAAAAACAACCTGGGAGAGGGAAGGATATATAGATCTATGTAGTAAGTTAGGACGAGAAGGTTTTGTTTGGGTGAGAACGGGAGTGAGAAACTTGAAAGGTATAGGTCAGGATAGGGAGCTAGATAAATGTCCATTGTGTGGAGAAGAGAATGCAGATTTCCATTATATATTATATTGTAGTCAAATAAAGATATGGAGAGAGCAGGCCTGGCTACATAATTGGGACAATTTGGGGGGTGAAGTAGTAATTAGAAAAATTTTGTAAGTAAAAGGGGAAAAGAACAGGAGAAATATAGGGAATTATTTAGGGAAGTTAAAGAGAGATGGCTAAGAACAATTAATAAACATGTAGAGTAGGATAGGTGAAATGGCAAAATGTGTAAAAAGGAGTAGAGGGCCTCCAATAAACAAAAACCTAGGGTTAGGTGTATGGGGACCGAATTATTATTCGATAGCGGGCAACATGGTAGGATTTTCAGGATTTAGGAATATATGGCATTTTCCAGTATGGATTTTATAATTGTAATCTTGGTTTTGTATTTCCATTTGATAATGTAAAAGGAAAGATGAGAAATAAATTACATTAACTTTAAAGAGAGTCGATTAAAGACACTAGACAACACTTACTTTTAAATTTTTCCGGAACATGTTTCTGAGGCTTTGCCTCTATCATCGGCCGGCTCTCGACTGGTTCTCGTTGGTGTAGCTGACGATATTTTGTCACAGGTCTCCTCTGGTGGTGGTTCAAGGAACTTGCTGAACAAATCTTTCTGGGGGATGTCGAAATTGAATACTTTGTTCCTATTTTTTGAAATGAAGATTTGTTCCCATGTGGATAGTTCTTGTTTTCCTGATGTACAACCCAAGATCCCACAAACAGGCAATCTTCAATAGTTTAGCACACAGACTGGTAAACATCCCTCTCACAGCAGAAGAATACAAAACAGAATACAACAAAATAATTGAAATAGCACAAAAAAATAACTTTCCCACATCATTAGTGGACAAAAAAGTGAACTTACCAAAAAGAAGAAGCTACTAAAGGAAACCACAACCCTCTCAGCTACAGAAACTAATATGATTTTCAAAAAATTCACTTACCATCCATGGGCCTATGATAAATTCAAAAAAGTCTTCAAAAAACAAAACATTCAACTAGCACCAGTCAACCATTTCTCCTTAAAAAACTTAATTTGCTCAAACATCAAAGATGCCATTCCATCTAACAAAAAATCTGGTATATATCAAATTGAATGCAATGACTGTAGTTAAATTTATATTGGAAAAACCAAAAGAAATTTAGAAACAAGAGCAAAGGAACACTTTAGAAACATAAAATATAAACAATTAGAAAAATCAGCAGTTGCCACACATTTTTGGGAAAAAAACCACAACATAAATCCAGAACCAAAACTACTAAAACATACATCAGGAAAACAAGAACTATCCACATGGGAACAAATCTTCATTTCAAAAAATAGGAACAAAGTATTCAATTTCGACATCCCCCAGAAAGATTTGTTCAGCAAGTTCCTTGAACCGCCACCAGAGGAGACCTGTGACAAAATATCGTCAGCGACACCAACGAGAACCAGTCGAGAGCCGGCCGATGATAGAGGCAAAGCCTCAGAAACATGTTCCGGAAAAATTTAAAAGTAAGTGTTGTCCAGTGTCTTTAATCGACTCTCTTTAAAGTTAATTTATCATAACAACACTGTTTTCAACACTTCCAAGTAAGGAATTGCAATAAATTACATATTACAAAATTACTTGGTATGCCAATAATGTTGATGCACAAGTTGCAGCTGCTATTGTGGAGGTCAAATAATTACTAGATGATCCAGTACACTAAACTAAAGATATGCCAAATACATTGTTACCATTTGTGACACCTTAATAGAACCAAACATATATTAAAAGAATGGGCTCTATGTATATACCAATTTCACATGAACATCAAAACACCAATATAAAGTAGCTAAATTAATATACTGTAGTATGGGGTAGCAGTATAGAACTAAAATACTAAAAACAGTAACTTCAGCATGACAAGTTAGTTAGCTATGGATAAGTCAAACAATGTTTTAATATCAATAATAATCAATATTCATAGTCATTAATTTATATTTGTATGTAAATTTTGACATCAACGTGTGTAGTTTAAAAAGATAAATTTAGTGAAGTAGGTATATCATCTTAATATATGGGAGAAGTCTGGGCTGGCAGAGCATTGTTTTGATAACAACCATAGAGCCAATTTTCGGGAGATGACCATCTTGGCAATATGCAACAGTTACTGGGAGCAGAGAATTAAGAAGGTTTTGGCCATTTCTTCTGAAAGGAGCACGCTTATCCAGTTTACCGGCAATTTATCTGGCAGAATCAGCAGAATTCTTGCCAAATACAGCATCAGGACCATCCACAAGCCACCTCCAAAAATTAAACATCTGTTGAGACCAGTGAAACACAAACTGGACTTCCAAGTTCCGGGAGTGTACTGCATTCCTTGTGAATGTGGGACACCATATATAGGACAAACCGGAAGGACCATCGCTACCAGAATAATCGAACATGAATGGAGCATTCGTTTAATGCAACCTGAGAAGTCTGGACTGGCAGAGCATTGTTCTGATAACGACCATAGAGCCAATTTTCGGGAGACGACCATCTTGGCAATATGCAACTGTTACTGGGAGGGGAGAATTAAGGAGGCTTTGGCCATTTCTTCTGAAAGGAGCATGCTTAATCGTGATGCTGGATTTCAGTTCAGTTCCTCTTGGAAACCGGCCTTAAAAATGGAAATCTGTTGATTTATGAAGCAAAGATCAATACAGCTTGATAATCAAGTTAAGTAGTTATGTTTCTTTGACCCAATTAATTTTCTATACTCATGGCATCTCCTGACCTGGCATTTAATTTACTGAAAACAGTATTTTGTTCAGTAATGCAAAGTTTGTGTTATATTTGTGTTATATCTAGTGTTTCATTTGTGGTTATAACATTTAATAAATATCCTGATGGTGGGAGGGATGCACACTCCCAAAACGTCGATTTCTAATCATCTATTCACCTGCCTTGCTGCCCTAGAAGAAATTGAGCAGGTCATCCATCTTTATCATTTACTTTTTCAATTAGGATAATGAGGTAGAGCTACAAAAGATGAGTTACTTGTGTCTTTACCATGTGTGTTCGGAAGCTTTCACGGCCGGAGTCAGAATTAACATAAGAAATTTCTTCCGGGCTTGGGAGCCGTGGTCTGATGGAGTTAGGTAAACTCCATCAGACCATGGCTCCCAAGCCTGGAATAAATTTCTTATGTTAATTCTTTACCATGTGTTGCTAAAATGATTTGTTGAGCCATAAAATGATATGAAAGGACTGGGTTCTTGCGTGTCTATTGCAATAAAGTCACAGACTTATGCTTGGCAACGTGACAATTCGTGACAATACATTGACGCGCATGTAGAAAAAAAGTTCAGGAATTAAACAGTAAACATAACTGCCTTGATACCTGGCACAACAGCACGTTCTGTTAGCACTTCAGATGCGTCTAATGCATTCAGAACTATGACAGTCATCACAAATCAAGACTATGCTTCCTGCTTATGGCAAAGCAACTGTGACACTCATGAAGCACAATACTTGAGATAAGTGTCCCAATAGGAAAATTCCAACTCTAGAGTCATAGCAAAGAGTCTAAAGGGAGCACATTTTGAGCATCTACTGTAAATAGACATAATGTCGAAGTTGCAGTTACTGACCATTAATAAATTTCACGTTTAGCAAATATGTGGCTTTGATTTAAATTTAATTTTACACAATACATCTGAATGAGGTATTTCCTTAATTAATGGTTGAATTTGTTATCCTTGATCAACTTATGCATAGCTTTTAGTTCAGGTCTTGTGAATGCGATTGAATAGCTTAAAAGAAAAGCACCCCACCCCTTGTTTCTAGCAGTAGCTGATAAACACAGGCATGTAGTGAACCAGCTTTATGTGCTGTTACACTTTCACCAGCTACAGGTGTGAATGCAAGCCTGGCCACAAACCAAAACAAGAACTTTCCATTCTGTAATCCTATTCTGTTGCCACACTGTGCAGATAATATATTCAGGAATGTTCAATTGTCTCCTTTATTTTTCAAGATACATGAAAGTGTTATGGGATGTTGTCATTCTTCATATTTGGATTTTCCAGCTCATGGAATCTGTGCACTCATATGCCTAACACTCTATAAATCTCTACATATGTGTAAGATTTTTGGCAAAATTAGACTATGTCCTTAATATGAACTGCTCTTATGCAATAACAGCTGTATTTTAACTGCAGTGATGATTTTGTGAAGTAACAGGTGTTGAGAAAATAAAATTGGTGTTTTTTATAGTAGATGCGAGGGCTGTTCAATAAAGAATGATCATAATTTTTTTTACAGTCATAATTTTTCGAACTAAAATTCAATCTTATTATATTCTGTTAGTTTAATATGAAACAAACACGCCGTAGTAGTTTCATTGTTGGTACTCCTGGTTCCCGCCTGTGAGAACCAGGCAAGTTCAGACATGTTCAGTATCGCCTACCACTGCAATGGAGGTAACACATGATGAACAATATGCGGCTTTGAAATTCTGCTTTTGTCTCAATAAATCTTCAGTTGAGGCCTATACAATGTTACAGGAGGCCTATGGAGAATCTGTTCTTCCCTACAGCACAGCTTGAAGGTGGTTTAAAATGTTTAAAGAGGGGGGACAATCAATTTCAAAGGAAGGTGGACCCGGTGCTCCAGTTACTGCTCTTACGAAGAAAACATCAACACTGCTGCTGCCACTGTGAGAAAGGATTGACGAATTACCTTAAGATCACTTTCTGAAATACTGAACATTTCAATGGGTTCCAAAAATGTTGATTCCCAAACAAAAGGACATTCGCATGCAGGTCTGAATGCGGTTAAAGCTGATGTTAGAGGAAGATCCGGAGGTTCTTTCAAACGTAATCACTGCTGATGAAACTTGGCTACATCATTTTGATCCTGAGAGCAAACAGCAAAGCTCAGTGTGGAAATCTCCTTCATCACCAACTCCCAGAAAAGCAAAAGTGGTTGCTTCTGCTGGGAAAATTATGGTCATCTCATTCTTTGATATTCATGCATGTTGTACCTGCACACACATCAATAACTGGACAATACTACATGGATGTCCTGAAAACATTGCAACTCCATATCAGGCGCAAAAGACCACATTTACGTGAAGCAGGCTGGATGCTGCACCACGATAATGCGTGGCCGCATATTGCCAATATTGTTCCTGAATATCTTGCAAAAATCAACGTAAAGTACATCCCTCACCCTCCCTATAGTCTGGATTTAGCCCCATGTGACTTTTTTCTATTCCCTAAGTTGAAGAAACGCCTTCGTGGGAGGCATTATCCATCATCAGAAGCAGGAAGATGGCTGCAGAGGTGATTTTGAAGGATCACTCAGAAAATAGTCTCCAGCATGTCTTTGAAGACTGCCAGAAATACTGACACAAGTGCATCACATTAAGGGGAGACTATTTTGAGAAGGACCACCAAAATTATGAGGATGAGTAAAGGTACGTTGTCAAAAAAAGATTGTGATGGTTCTTTATTGAACAGCCCTCGTATCTTGTAGTTTTCAATCATCTACCATGACCTAAAGATCAATGCCTGCTTTATCAAGGAAAAATTCCTTAAGTTTTCTAAACAAAATATAGCTAGCTGACGACATAGACTGAGGTAAACGACAGCTGCAGAGAAACCAAAGGCACGAAAATCAACTCAAGAAGCTTCTAGTCACTGATACAGGCAGCTTCAGGGCACCAGGAACTACAGCCTTAATTGTGCACAATATTTAACACAATATTAATATCTTCATATTGAGCAAGCAAAATGTTACAGTTTTAATAGATATTTTCAACACAGGAGATTATGGAAGTTTTCCTAGTCAACCAAATGTGGTGAGATGTAAAAAGTTCCATCACTAGAAGTAAGTAGATCTATAGTCTCATATTAGAGGATCACTTGTCTCACTATCATATAATGTATGACAAGGTGTGATTAAATTCTGGCACTTTACATGTGGTCTAATTTGATTTTGCTATCAATGTATCCAATGTTCCATTGAATGCCTGGCAGTTTTACCAGGAACTTCATGTTCTAGAAAAACTTTGAGGTGAATTTCTGGCTGCATTCTTCATTCATATTGAGGTGAATTTCTGGCTGTATGCTTCATTCGTAGAAGAAATTCCTTAATTGAGACTACTTCTTCAATAGGGTCTAAGACTGAGGTGAAGACAATTATAAAGAATCAATATATTAGCTTTAACGGTAGCTGATGCATCCAACGTTGATATAACACAGTTTTTGCATCACTGGTGTCTGTGGATGTGTACCCTATTGGTTATAATTCTTCTTAGGAACATATTGGCCTCTTATAACATAATATTTTCATGGAGTTTGCATGTTTGTAAGTGCTCCTGAATATCCATTAATATTATATCTGTTTAGATTTTGTATATTAGGTAATCACTCGCAGCAGCTTTCCAAATAACTATTTTTGATAACTAACTTTTAACATCTTATATTAAATCCATATAAACTTTACACAATGAATAAAATAAATTTATTATTGATGAATTTGGAAAGAATTGAAGATGGGAATTTGCAAGATAAAGCATTCTGATATTATGTACCGCTGTATGGAAGCAAAACAATGAAATGTGAATCTTTAATAACTGCCTTACTTCGGTTGATAATGGCCCCATGTAAAAGAAAATTAAATCCTTGTACTGATACGTGCACAACTATCCTGATTATTTGTCTAAATCAAACTGACCCAACAAGTGTCATGATGGTCTGCGCTATAACTTTCGCATCAGCCCAGTCTGTGGCACACCAACTCTCCTCACCCTATCCGATATTTACTCCCTCAGCATGTCGTAGCACAATCAACAAGAATTTCAACTTCATTCACTCTTGCTGTGATCAATTGCAATGTTTAGTAGTACACTAAGACCTCATTTACCTGGATTGACTGGGACCATATCCAAGTCAATGAAAATCTGGGTTATCCAGAGAATGACAGAAAAACAATAAAAAAAAAAAATAACATGTACATAACCAAAATATTTTAACAGAGTTCAGAAATTATTATTGGCACCCTTTCACATAAAAGCACATACGGTGTTCGGTCAGTTGGGAAGTTTTTCAAATATGTATTTACAAGCCAATATTCAGATAAACAAATTTATTGGATATATTCTAACAGGACTACAGAACAATATTGCAATGAAGAGAATACCTAAATACCTTTTAAAACAGTAGAAATTAAAATGTTAATGTCTAGCAATTTTCAGCATGTTTCAATTTTGGAGGGTAATACCGCCCACTAACCAAAATTTGAATTTTTGCTCTATTTTTATTTATTACAAGACAAGGATGAACATCACAATTGTACACATTTATCACACGTGTAATTAACTGCTTCAGTTTTCAGATTGGTGCAATTTTCATGTGCCCAATCCTTGCATTGTTCACACTGGATCCAGTCCTCATCAAAACTTTCACCACACAAAATGCAAAGTTTTCACCGTTTTCATATTGTTTATCTACCGACATTTGTGACGTAGATGGTGTGTTGGAGTTCAGCTTCTTTGAAGTTTTTCGACCTTTTCTTTCCTCTGATGCAACCTTCGCTTTTTTCTTCTCCTCAAGGATTTTCTTGTATGGAGACTCGGTGAGAATTTCACTTCTCTCTGACTTTCTTTTTCTTGTAGCCAATCTCCTTTTACTATCATCAGGGATCGGAGAGAGTTTCTTCAAAGCCTTTGAAATTGTTGGAGTCCAATTTATTTCTAAGCTGGCAGTTGAACGGTCACTTGGTTTTTCAGCAGAAATGGTGCTATTAGTCTCAACAGCATGAAATCAATTTCTGAGAAGGCCCCTGGGTTCAGTGGATGAATTCCCGTGCATAAAAATCCTTTCTTGGCAATTTCCATTCGACATACCTTGCTATTGGCATTGCCGACAATATATGCAACGTCATACTCAGTTATTTTTAGCCCTGGGTTTTGTCTCACCCATGAAGAACGGGCTTCAGCATATGCTGATTTGAATGGTTTCATGAAAGATCTATCAAGTGTGGTTGCAGTTTGTGTGTTGTGTGAGGTGGGATGGATAACATGTGGATGTGATTGGAACGTGCATAAAGGATGACCTTAAACTCTTTATGACTGCACTGGACTTTGTTGGTTTGGACGGACATGTTTCACAAAATGCTGAAGCCATATCTCAAAGATGTCCCCATTCATCCACCCGTTAGGCTGAGCAATACCATGACTCTCGTCAGGGGCACCAATCATCAGTCAAAGATTCATCTTCTCCCGAGGAAAGATAAACAAGGGTGCAATGAATTGTCCAGCTGCACTCAGGCAGAATGTGATAGTGATGTTGCGGCCTCTTTCACCTGAAGTTAGTTTCCCAACTTGTTTCCCCTTAAAGGAGATAACTTTGCTGTTTTCGTGCACTGATGAAACTCCAGTCTATGTTGAAAATACGAGAAGTAGGGAATGAGTGCTTTTCCATTAACTCCTTAAGCTTGGAGAAGAAACGATCAACATGAGGTTTGTTGAACCCAACTGCTCGCATTATGCTCGTCGATTCTGGGGTCCTTAATGTGAGTTCAGGGTGCCTTTTCACAAAGGCGTAGTAAAAGTCCTTGCCAGCCATCTTTTTCTCCCTATTAAATTTTATTTAAATATAGATTAAATTATTATTTTAATTCATTTAAATATTATAGAATTATTATTTTTTGGAAGCTTTAATTCTTCTGCTAAATGAAATGCCAATTCCAAAAATTCTTTTTTCATCACTGACATCAGCATATTGTCCGACTGCCTCAGATCTTCAAGCAGTTTGTCTTCACAGCTCTCAAAGAACGTGGATTCGAATCTTCCTAATTTTGCTGGTAAACGTACCTCTTCTCCCCTTCTTATTTTTGAAATTCTGTCCCACAGAGAACTCTTTGATACACCAAAGAGCCTTGTAGCTTCCCTGGCACTTGTTTTCTCTGTCAATGCGGTATGCAAAGCAAGTTTCATGTTCTCTTCTGATCACGTGCCCTTAACAGTAGCTCTTACTTTACCGGAAGCCATAGTAACTTGAACTGATGAGACCTATAACAGAAAATCTCCATCAGTTACCTGACCGGTGCCAATCATAGCCGAAACGCCGACCATTAGAAAATTTCCTGCCATTACTAAAGTACCCAGTATTTATTGGTTAACCTACTGTAATTATAAACTTAATATTATGACGATAACAGAATATTAAAATAAATAAATGCACGTACCTTTCACAAAGCGGAAATTCTGTTGAAAAAATAGAAGAGATAAACTCGCGCACAGACAAAAACACTATATATGCTGCACTATGCGCTTCCAACAACGTACACTCACACACTGAGGCCAGCGAAGCATGGCCAAGGAAGACTTCAAGATGCACTCAAGGAAGTGCTTCCATCTGCTGTGGATTTTCCAAATCTAGATGTGGGCGGTGCTAGTCGCTGGCCGGACATAGCCGACTCTTCCCAGTCACTTATAAGCAGTACCATTTTGCATCTGCTTTAACATTAGAACTTTATTTGGCAACAATCTGACTTCATTCTCAAAATAAAGCATACATTTCTCTATGTTTGTTACTGCTTGTGCATGGTTCATCAACACTGTCTGAATCTGAATACTCTTCATTTTCATTTTCAGTAACACGGCCATGGCATTGAATTTTTCATGTTGACTCTATCCATCAAATATCTTAGCCTATAGACGGCTAGTGTGGAGAAATGATTAATTTCCATCAATTAACTAAAACACTGTATCAGTTTATATAACCTCTGCAACCAATTGCCAATGTCTTCTTCATCAACATCAGAACAGCCATCAATATTTTAAAAAATGTCTATAAAATCTTGCACAGGTATCTTTTCTTCTTCTTCAATCTTGTTTTCTGGCAAGTCACACACACCAGGCCACAACTTTTTTAATGAGTTTATCGAAGTTTCTCTTCCAACCTAGTACCAAGCAGGTGGTGTGAGTGCAGTGAATTTGCCTGCTGGCACGAGAATTTGAATAACATACATACTGAGAACAGCAATTTATCTTCTGTAAGATAATTTTTCATTTACTAAACTAAACAACATAATTTTCTTTTCAAAACTGGTGCAGGTAATACGGACGTCTGGCTTAAAGAGGTCCAGTTTAACAAAGTTTTACTGTTAACTTTAAAGAGAGTCGATTAAAGACACTAGACAACACTTACTTTTAAATTTTTCCGGAACATGTTTCTGAGGCTTTGCCTCTATCATCGGCCGGCTCTCGACTGGTTCTCGTTGGTGTAGTTGACGATATTTTGTCACAGGTCTCCTCTGGTGGCGGTTCAAGGAACTTGCTGAACAAATCTTTCTGGGGAATGTCGAAATTGAATACTTTGTTCCTATTTTTTGAAATGAAGATTTGTTCCCATGTGAATAGTTCTTGTTTTCCTGATGTATGTACTTTTGGTTCTGGATTTATGTTGTGGTTTTCTTCCCAAAAATGTGTGGCAACTGCTGATTTTTCTAATTGTTTATATTTTATGTTTCTAAAGTGTTCCTTTGCTCTTGTTTCTAAATTTATTTTTGTTTTTCCAATATAAATTTGACTACAGTCATTGCATTCAATTTGATATATACCAGATTTTTTGTTAGATGGAATGGCATCTTTGATATTTGAGCAAATTAGGTTTTTTAAGGAGAAATGGTTGACTGGTGCTAGTTGAATATTTTGTTTTTTGAAGACTTTTTTGAATTTATCATAGGCCCATGGATGGTAAGTGAATTTTTTGAAAATCATATTAGTTTCTGTAGCTGAGAGGGTTGTGGTTTCCTTTAGTAGCTTCTTCTTTTTTGCTAAGCTCACTTTTTTGTCCACTAATGATTTGGGAAAGTTATTTTTTTGTGCTATTTCAATTATTTTGTTGTATTCTGTTTTGTATTCTTCTGCTGTGAGAGGGATGTTTACCAGTCTGTGTGCTAAACTATTGAAGAATACAAAACAGAAGAATACAAAACAGAATACAACAAAATAATTGAAATAGCACAAAAAAATAACTTTCCCAAATCATTAGTGGACAAAAAAGTGAGCTTAGCAAAAAAGAAGAAGCTACTAAAGGAAACCACAACCCTCTCAGCTACAGAAACTAATATGATTTTCAAAAAATTCACTTACCATCCATGGGCCTATGATAAATTCAAAAAAGTCTTCAAAAAACAAAATATTCAACTAGCACCAGTCAACCATTTCTCCTTAAAAAACCTAATTTGCTCAAACATCAAAGATGCCATTCCATCTAACAAAAAATCTGGTATATATCAAATTGAATACAATGACTGTAGTCAAATTTATATTGGAAAAACAAAAATAAATTTAGAAACAAGAGCAAAGGAACACTTTAGAAACATAAAATATAAACAATTAGAAAAATCAGCAGTTGCCACACATTTTTGGGAAAAAAACCACAACATAAATCCAGAACCAAAAGTACATACATCAGGAAAACAAGAACTATCCACATGGGAACAAATCTTCATTTCAAAAAATAGGAACAAAGTATTCAATTTCGACATTCCCCAGAAAGATTTGCTCAGCAAGTTCCTTGAACCGCCACCAGAGGAGACCTGTGACAAAATATCGTCAGCTACACCAACGAGAACCAGTCGAGAGCCGGCCGATGATAGAGGCAAAGCCTCAGAAACATGTTCCGGAAAAATTTAAAAGTAAGTGTTGTCTAGTGTCTTTAATCGACTCTCTTTAAAGTTAATTTATCATAACAACACTGTTTTCAACACTTCCAAGAAAGGAATTGAAAGTTTTACTGTACCTATGTCTGTGATTCTTTAATAAATTTCACCAAATGTAATAGGAGATCCTATGTGAGACTTATCGCCTGAAGTTGTCTTGAGAATTCATTCATCAAACACTATTAACACAAACATAAGGTAGGTTAAAGGGAGGTATTTTTGTGACAGACAATTTTGTGATACTTTTTCAAAAGGATGTCACAGAGAAACCAGTTGGTGTTAACTTATCTTTCACTGTTGGTAGTTGACATATTTGTTCCTAGAGCTCAGGAGCTATCGGCAGGCCTCTGTGACGTAAAAGTATCACGAAATTGTCTATGTCACAAAAATACCTCTCTTTAACCTAATTAGATGCATCTATTCACTGTCAAAAGTTGCATCAGTGAATCTTAATGCATTGTAAATATTAATGAAATGCATGATTGACCCAGAAAAACCAAGACCAAAGTGTTAGAAAAGAAAGGAAATAAAAGGGAAAAGGAAGATGATGTATAGCAATATGGTTCAAAGAAAGCATTTCAAGAGCAGTTTGATTAAAGAAGTGAATCTCCATATATACATGAGGCTGTACATTTTACATATTATCTCACAATACAATAAATAAACATGTAATTTTTATACACTAAAATGAAAATTGTTGTGACTGCAGCAACCCTACATTCCAAGGTCCACACAGTTTTTCTCGACTTTTACTTCTAGCAACATATTTATAAATATATTTTTTTTTATATATACACACACAGAGATATATACATCAAGAGTAACATTAGTTGAAGAATTGTAAATGATAAGCATAAATAAAGGTTTCTTTTTATGTACACTAAAAAGAAATATACTCCTTTACCAATTAACCTCTATATAGGTTATGGTTTCTTTTTTCTACCAAGCAGTTTTAATGACAGGTATATATATGAATATCAATGTGCCACAGTGAATAAAAAGCCACAGCAGAATACCACATGCACATTCAATTACATATACACATTTGATTTACATACCAGTTCATGCCAAAAAGAACTTGAAAAGTTGTTTCTAAATATCAGCAGTTTTAATACACTTCCAACAAGAAGGATTTAAGACAATTGAAATGCATATAAGGAAAACATTCAAAGTCATAATTGTTTAGTTAGCAGTTAATATTACCAGGGTTAGCATACACATGCTCTTGATTTACAAAGCAAATGTACATGCTATAAGCCATGCTAGTGCATTCAGATTAATATGTTTATCTCGTTTTGTAAATGCTAACCACATTATGTTTTCCCACTTTAACAAAGTCCTCAATGAGCTTCTTTTTTTCTCCTATATGACTATTACACTTTCATGATATTACACTTGAACTAGAGTAACCCACAACACAAAAAAAAAAAAAACGCCTCTTAACAGTGCAACAGTAAATCGTAACAGATGTTCATGCTTCATTTGTCTTCATCTAAAAATCTTGTACCCTAATACTGTAGCGCACTTACTTAGAAAATGTCAGACATAGTTCTCTAGACATGAAAGCAGAACTCACACATGCATCCCAAAATACCAAGCATTAAATAAACTCTTTAAAGGGTTTATGTAACTTTACTCCAAATTTTCAAACACTTGCATTACGTTAACATGTTAACAGGGTTAGGATTTTAGCTTGTAGGTAAAAATAATACCTGTTTAGCCTATTAGTCGTTGGACCGCTGACATCTGTGGATGTTGACCTACTGCTGGAATCCATGGAAACAAGCAAAAATTGGCCCATGTAATATTGGGGCAGTACAGTTCTACCAATACTAATTATTTAATTTGATGTGAAGAAATTTAGAACAATTTTAAAACCTTCATATAACTGACATTCAATAAACACACAAATGAAGCAAAAAGGATTAGAAAGTGATTATCCTCTAAAATTCTTAACGTTTGTAATTAGGTATATGGTAAGGACCATAAAAGAAGATAAAAAATGCGACTCATCTAAAATTTAATAAGATACATTCTGTTTTATGTTTCCTATACATGCAAAGAAATTAAAACAAAGCTATGTGAAAAATAAATATTTCCTTAAATTTGTCCATTCTATACACACAAAAAAGTGTTTTTAAGGAACTATTGGTATTAATTCTTTTTGGATGTATAAAAATTAAATTTCATTTAAGTTTTGAGAGTCACTTCAAAATTATTGATCAATAACAAACACCTTTTGTGATTGTTTTCTCAAGCTTCCGCGGCCAGCTTTATAAATATCTTGGCTATCCGTTTTTTGCCACATCATGTTTGGTAAAATCAAACCTTGCCATATTGCAGTAACTCTGCAATGCAATGGTGTCACAGTGCAGATAACATCCCTTGAAGACAGCCACGACAGGATGGTTGAAACAGTTTTACTAAACATGATGCAGCAAAAACTGGGTAGCCAAGATATTTACCCTTTGAGATTTTATATTTGAAATTTGTCTGCTATAATAAGTGATAGTATTATCCTTGTGCAGTCAATAAATGAAGTTTTTACTGCCTAAACAATTTTTGACACTGCCTGCCCTACAGTAAAGAACAGCAATTACCCTAAAATGGAGTGCTCAGAGCTTTTTGATACCTAAATTACTGCCTAAATTAAGGTACCTAGCTATGTTGCAAATTTCAAATCCTGTACATCATTAGTCAATTTTAGTTAATTGTTGGAAATTAATCATTTCTTCACACTAGCCATATGTAGGCTAAGGTCTTTGATAGATCGAGTCAACATGAAAAACTCAATGCCACAGCCGGGATCCAAACCACGGATCTCCGTGCTCATCCGTGGTTCGGATCCCGGCCGTGGCATTGAGTTTTTCATGTTGACTCTGTCTATCATTAGTTAATCTCTCCTGTAGGTACATGAACAATATGCTTTTCATCTGTGACATACAAATCATTTATACCTTCCAAATGGAGATGACCACTCTTATATTTTTCCTGAAAAGTCAATACCCATTGTTGTTCTCTTGAGCAGGGCAATAGAACATTACATAGTACTTCTAATATTACTTTGATGATGATGATGATGATGATGATGATGATGATGATGATGATTTTATCTAATTTATCATACATATGATTCTGGAAATGTCAGATTATATAATTACATATTTACAAATTGGTTTAGTTTTCCCAGAATTCCTTCAAATTGTATAATCATTTATTTATTAGATACATCCTCAAATTCCTTTCAAATTGTTGTTTAGAAACAGTAGCTACATTTTAATTTCTAGTGGCAGTTTGTTATAAAGCGTGATTCCAGATGATGATGATGATGATGATTTATATATAAGGGTGCTCAACTTCATGGTCATCAGCACCCTTTCAAAAACTAAATCATGGAAATAGCCAGAGATAAATTATCATAAAATTGAAACAACATGGCAATAAACTAAATAACCTCAAATAGGGAAAGAAAAACATCTGCTTTGCTTAGCTTTACTTAGATTAAAATCAAATGTGGATGTAAACCTTATTTGGGCTTTGGCATTAGCTCTCTCACCACTCAGAGGCACCCATTCGAGAGATTTTGCTCAGGACCCCAAGATCGCCAATCCCGTACCTACTGCAGTAGGCCCTGTGATTCTAGAAATATATATTCATCTTTTAGAGGTACACTTTTATTCATGCTATGCCTAAAATACTCCATGTTTCTTCTTGTTTAGTGTTTAGTTTAGAGTTTTTCATTGGTTTGAACTTAGCTATTACACACACTATTGCTCTGAGTGCATAGAGAAAGTAAGTAATTTATTATGAATAAGGGTTTCCTTACGTGATTCCCTTGCTTTTAGGTTAAACATAATTCTGATGCATTTCTTTTGATGTATAAGCATACATTATCCATATGTGTTTTTGCAGCAGTACCCCAGATTTGAACATAGAAACATCCATGGCATATTAGTTTCAACATATTACCATCCCTATTATTGCTGAAGTATTTAAGTAGATATACTGGCTTACTGATTTTCACACATAGTTCCTTTGTACTGCATTTGTATCGTGGTCCTGTTTAGTTTTCATAAAGAAACTGTTCTGAATATACAAATTCCATTTTAGAGCACATCCTTTACTCCACTGTTGTTTGTTGCACTGTTGCTAAGTCAACATTTAGCAAAATGGAAAAAACTTCATACACTGTTTGGACTAACAGAGGACTATTCGTCATAGAAACAATACTAAGCCTAAATGCAAATTAGAAAGTTAGAGATCATTGCAAGAATTATTGCAATGTGTTTCTCTCCAGATTATTTATATTTTAGGCATCACTGATCAATCATTATAATACAGACTTAATATTTTGAAAACTTCAGCAACTATTATGATATTAATATCATAACAGTGCAACTGATAAGGCATTTACAAAATAATTATATATGATCATTTCTACACATAATTGCTTATAACTTTCTTAAATGATATCATTCATATGTTAGTTGGAAAGTTCACATATACAACTTAATTGATGGAAATTAATCATTTCTTCACACTAGCCGTATATAGGCTAAGGTATTGAATGGATAGAGTCGACATGAAAAATTCAATGCCATGGCCAGGATTTGAACCACGGATCTACTGGTTTCCGTCCAGTCACTCTTACCCATTGAGCTACCATGGCCAACTTGCTGTCATGACATTAAATTGTCCAAATGACTCATATATTTCCCCGGTAAACCACTAGGGGCATCCGAGATACACCGTTTATGGCGACTTACTATTGTAAGTACTTGAGTCTCAGGCTTCGCCATTTAACTCTTATTATATAACTTAATTGATGGAAATTAATCTTACAAACAATAGCCTGAAAGTAAATCTTCAAAAAACAAAAACAGTCATCGAGATTTAACTGTATTGGAACACCACAGTGAAGCGAAAAATTATTAAATTTTAGATGAGTCGTATTTTTTACACATCTGCTTCACTTTCGTACCTATTTTGAGGACATGTTTCGCAAATCATCGTTTGCATCTACGGCTCTCGTGCGACTGAAGCTAGATCCAGCGGTGTGGGTTATTCTGGGGTTGTTGCTGCCATCTGTTGATTTAGTGATGAACTTAAATGTGGGATTCCCTTCTAGCGGGATTTCAAAGTTCATTAGTTGGTTTTTATGTTTTTCTATGTATATCCTCTCCCATATGACGAGTTCACTATGTTTTTGTACGTATTTTAGTAATTCTGTGCTATCTTCAATTTCATGATTTTCAGACCAGAAATGAGCTGCTATTGCGGACTTATCAATATTTTTGTATCTTAAGTGCCTGAAGTGTTCTTTCTTTCTAGTGCCTATGTTTCTTTTTGTCCTCCCTATGTAAATTTTTTCAGTCTTTACACTTAATCTTGTAAATGCCTGACTTTTCCTCTGGTTTTATCTTATCAGTATTATTACTGTGAAGTAGGTTTTTAATGTTGTAATTGTTTTTTGGTGCCAATATTATGTTGTATTTCTTGGCACCAAAAAAACAATTACAACATTAAAAACCTACTTCACAGTAATAATACTGATAAGATAAAACCAGAGGAAAAGTCAGGCATTTACAAGATTAAGTGTAAAGACTGTGAAAAAATTTACATAGGGAGGACAAAAAGAAACATAGGCACTAGAAAGAAAGAACACTTCAGGCACTTAAGATACAAAAATATTGATAAGTCCGCAATAGCAGCTCATTTCTGGTCTGAAAATCATGAAATTGAAGATAGCACAGAATTACTAAAATACGTACAAAAACATAGTGAACTCCTCATATGGGAGAGGATATACATAGAAAAACATAAAAACCAACTAATGAACTTTGAAATCCCGCTAGAAGAGAATCCCACATTTAAGTTCATCACTAAATCAACAGATGGCAGCAACAACCCCAGAATAACCCACACCGCTGGATCTAGCTTCAGTCGCACAAGAGCCGTAGATGCAAACGATGATTTGCGAAACATGTCCTCAAAATAGGTATGAAAGTGAAGCAGATGTGTAATAAATACGACTCATCTAAAATTTAATAAAAACAGTCATGTTTCAACACCACAATAACAGGTATAGTAGTAATCCTATTAATGTAAATATAAATGGTGAACAAATTGAGCAATTAGATTATTGATGAAGACCTAACTTTCAGGCACCATATTGACTACATATCTAAAAAAGATAAGTACAGATCTTTATTTATTAAGGAACCTAGCAAAATATATAAATTCTGAACATCTGAAATTAACCTATTATGGAATAATACATTCACATCTACAATATGCAGTTGAGATATGGGGCAGCACTCGTATGACTAACATGAACAGATTACTAGTTTTGCAGAAAACAAAACCCTAACAGTAGTATCTTTATACGTTTTTAAAGTAGTCATGTTTGTAGTTAGCAAGGAGGAAATGGGTAACTTAAATAAACATTGTCACAAACATGAAAATAGAACACAAAATAATTACCATAGAATAACTTTAAATAAGTCAACAGGTAAACATCCCTTAAAAATGGGAAAAATATTATTTAATGAACTACCAAATTCAGTAAAACCAAAAAAAAGGTAAAGTATTTAAAAATGAACTAAACAAGTTTCTAATACAAAAATGTTTGTATAGAATGGACAAATTGTAATTAAATGTATATAATTGTCTATCTTGATGTATCTGACAATATGTGTTATTATGGATGAAATAAATTGATTTGATTTGAATCATTTCTTCACACTAGCCGTATACAGGCTAAGGTACTGGATTGATAGAGTCGACATGAAAAATTCAAATCCCGGCTGTGGCATTGAATTTTTCATGTCAACTCTATCAATTCAATACCTTAGCCTGTATACGGCTAGTGTGAAGAAATGAATAATTTCCATCAATTAAGTTAAATAATAAGAGTTAAATGATGAAACCTGGGACTCAAGTACTTACAATAATAAGTCGCCACAAAGGGTGTATCTCGAATGTGAGTGCCCCTAGTGGTTTACCGAGGAAATATATGAGTCAATTGGTGAATTAATGTCATGACGGTAAGTTGGCCATGGTAGCTCAATGGGTTAGAGTGACTGGAGAGAAACCAGTAGATCCGTGGTTCAAAACCAGGCTGCAACATTGAATTTTTCATGTCGACTCTATCAATTCACATATATAACTTTCACTTGACCCATGATAGTAGATAGTCTTGCAGTATGTATGGTCTACACCATGTACTGCAAAGCAGGTTATTATATGTCTCGTACTCTGATTCTCTCTTATCCATTAAGCAATTAATAAAAAACTCTTTCAGTTTCTGTTTTAATTTGTATGTGAAAATGCTATTTATATACAGTTTTATACTCAAACAGAAATGTAACAAAATGTCACAAATTAAAGCAATTAGCTACTTACACTTCTTTTTAAAGATTTGTGCTGAGATAGAGATAAAATAGTAGGTCAGTGTATTTCTCACCATAAACCAAATGCATGCATTTCCAGTAGTATTGTGATTCCAGTTCAGATGAACCCTTAATACTATGTTTCTGAACTAGGACTGTCACAAATTTGTGTGATCACTATACACTAGCTTTAATAAGATCAGATCAAGAAAAGGTCATCTTTTCTCTTTAGTTCAAACTAAAACGAAAGGAAGAAAATTTCACAACAAAAACGAATCAACATGCGATACTGATCATGTCTGTGTGATGTGAGTTTCATGCTTTGGTTCCCATGCTATAGAATTTACATTGGTTTAAGTTTTCATGAAAAAAAGGAATTGTCCAACATCCATTCACTAGAGTAAATGTGTAGTGTTTAACACCCGCTTTTACTACATACGGCACCGCAGGCGGTGACACTGATGATACATGAGATGAAGATGGAGCACCGGTGGAATGAGATGGCGGGGGAAACCGGAGGTCCCGGAGAAAACCCGCCCCAACGCCATGTTGTCCACCACAAATCTCACTTTGCGGTCGCCTGGGATCGAACCCGGGCCACCTTGGTGAGAGCCAAGCGGTCTAACCCCTGAGCCACAGCGTGGCCGCCACTAGAGTAAAGATACAGCAGATAGGCATTCAAATGCTTCCCTGTCTTTATAATTACCTCTGCTTTTATCTTAGGATACATATGAATATGAGTTAGCAGAAAGTATGTAATAAGTAAAAAAATAATAAAGTAGTAACTTTATGGGGAAACGCAACAGGCTCTGACAGACTTTTTCAAATTCAAAAGAAAATCATACGCATAATGACACATAATCTAGTTCTATATGTACACAGTAATTATAACAGTTTTCTAAAAAAATCAACATCATGTTCATAATACAAGAGGAAAAAGATATATAAAATACCCTACTCATAGGTTAGCACAGCTCGAGAAAAGTCCACAATATATCGGGATTAAAATATATAATCAATTGCCACAAACAGTTAGGGAAATCCAAAACCAAAATCTTTTAAAGAAAACAGTCAAAAGTTTTATGTGTTTGGAGGAATTTAGTAACAGTGACGTCAAAATTAATCTCGGAAACTATTTGTAGCTGGTTTATTAATACTCATCACTTGCAATTCCTTTCTTGGAAGTGTTGAAAACAGTGTTGTTATGATCACTTGTTTATATTAATGAGAGACTAACTTATTTATGAGTGCATTTGAAACACAAATTAAAAAGTCCTTCCAATTGATCTTCAAAGTTTGGTATAGATATGTTGACATGTTTGCAATTGTACCGAATAAACATTTAGAAGATGCATTAAAATTACTCAATCTGCAAGAAAGGACTATAAAATTCACTATAGAAAAGGAAATCAATGGACAACTCTCTTTCTTGGATCTAAATATCATCAAGAATGACACAAAAATAAAATTTGGAATTTACAGGAAACCAACACATTCAGAAAATTACATAAAAAATAATAGCTACAACCCAATTATACATAAGCATGCAATAATAAACAGCCTTACACACAGACTAGTCAACATACCCATGGATAAAGAAGAATACTTCAAAGAACAAAAAGCCATACTACACATAGCCGAAGAAAATGGATACAACAAAAGTTTGGTGTTGAAGAAAATTAGAAAAGCTAAACTAAAGAAAACCATTAAGGAAACAACTACATTTACAAAAGAAAAAGAAAGCAACAGCATATTCAGTTCATTCACATATCACCCAAAAACATTTAATAAATTTAAAAAGATCTTCAAGGAACAAAATATCACCTTGGCACCTACTAATAGACACTCAATTTTAAAATTGCTAAATTCAAAAACAAAAGATAAAATCCCATCAGTTAACAGATTCGAAATATACCAGATAAGTTGTAAGAATTGTGAAAAGTGCTACATAGGTCAAACTAAAAGAAATCTAAAAACCAGAGTCAAAGAGATCAGATTGAAACAAGAAGATAAGTCAGCAGTAGCATTTCATTTTTGGAATGAAAACCATGACATTGATCCAAATCCAAAATTATTAAAAGGAGTGATAAACCAAAATAAATTGACAACATGGGAGAACATATTCATTAGGAAAAATAAAGATCGCGTAATGAACTTTGAAATCCCACCAGTAGATAATTTGACAAAAAAGTTCATAATTCCACCACCAGAGAGAGAGAGAGAGAGAGAGAGAGAGCAGACAACAACAGATGCCAGTTGGAAAGAGATTGAAAATGGAGGCAAATGCCTTTGAAACTAGTCTCTCATTAATATAAACAAGTGACGAGTATTAATAAACCAGCTACAAATAGTTTCTGAGAGTCAAAAGTTTATTCACCAACAAAGCATACTATTCAATTCAGGAATACATGGATCATGCACTGTGATCTCAATTGTATCTGTCTGTTCAACTTTAGGAAAACTATATACTCTAGATATTGTACATAATATTCTCTTGCTTTTTATACTTTGTAACACATTGTATTGTAAATATTGTAGACTTGATCTTAAAGTTTAGGCCTAATATTTTGGCGAGTCACCAATTTACGAGCACCTGTTCAACTATGTAAGTGTAATGTGACGAATAAAATATTGTTATTGTTAAAGCCCAATTTTTCTAGCTGTCATCTTTATCATCTTCTTTAAGTTCAATATCATTTTCACTTTATATCATAGGAATACATGGGATGACGCGTTCTCTTGAATTCTGGATCCATGTGGGTATTGCTATAACTAATAAACTTATTATGTGTTTCAAATGGGAAGAGTTCTCACCTGTAGCAAATCAGATGCATTAGAGCCTTCACCGTTGCCACCTCATTATCCCCACTCTTTTTATATTTCCCTCTCTTTCACACACTTACGAATATTCGTGGAGCTAGATGTAAAGGATTCAGATTCAGATTTTATTCAACATTTGCAAAAAAATTTACAAGGCTTCGTCAAAAATACATTAAACATAAATAAGAACTCTACAATAATTTACATACATTAGTACTATACATCTTTTATATTGCATGACTAACTTCTATTAACATGTGATATTTTATACTCTTCAATTCAATAGAAGGCATTTTTACCAGGTTATGTCTTAATTGCCTTAATTTTCTTCACCTCTGAATTTATTTATTTGATGAGGTGAGGTAAATGATTGTATAAATCTTTTGCACTATTTTCAATACACTTGTTACCTAGCGTGCCTCTTAGTCTGTTTCTAAAATAGTTCAATTTTGTTCTTGTGTTATGCCTGTGAATATTAGTATTTTCTTTTTATTTATTTCATCCATATGATGCAAAATACATAGGATACGTCAACAAGTTTAACAAATATGTGTACACAACAATATAAAAATAATAAAATAAGCAGAGGGTACATACACTACTTAGGCTTTATTTAATCTTTTATGCTCATCTATAGAGTAGACTGGGTTTTCTACAAGGTACTTTTTAATTGCTATAAGTTTAAATTTCTCTTCTGTTATCTGTTTTATTTGATTCGGTAAATGATTGTACAATTCTTTAGATTTATTTTCTATATTTTTGTTACTTAATGTTCCTCTTAATCTGTTTAAGAAATAACTTTGTTTTGTTCTTGTGTATGTACATGTTTTTATTTTGGTTGCTACAATTTTTTGTTACACATTTAATGCATTCATATATATATATATGCTGTAAATGTTAATACATTTACTGTTTTATAAACATTTCTACACAAATCCATCTTTTTTAGTTTACAAATTATTCTGATGGCATATTTCTGGAGTCTTAATATTCTTATCATTGCTTTTTTCTGCGCATTTCCCCATAAAACCACACCATAGCATAAATGAGAGTGTATGACTGCATAGTAAATTTGTATCAGAGTTTCTCTATCCATTTGTTGTGCTGCCTGTTTTAAAATATATAGTCCCGTATTTAAGTTTGATTTATGAGTCACTATGTTTAAAGGCAAAAAGAACACCAGAGGAACATTAAGTTGAAACAGAAAAATCTGCAGTTTCACACCATTTTTGGACAGAAAACCACAACATAAACAAAAACCGTGATAAAGTTATAAATTTTGAAATCCCGGTATTAAATGAAGTATTAAAACTTAGTGCCCCTAACACCAGATGGCAGTGATCGGAGCTCCGTAGTAGTGGAAGAGGAAGGTTCATTTAGTCATCAAACAGCTGAGGATGAGATCAAATGATCTTGAAAACGTTTCAATTATACAACAACAAGCAAGTGAAGTTTGAGTGTAAACATGGTGACTCATAAATCAAACTTAAATATGAAGAATACTTCACTGTTAATAATGCTTCTGCTTTTAATATTTATATAGTCCCATATTTATTTTCTTTACTTCTTTTTCCATGTGTTGTTTCCAATTTAGTTTCTTATCTATTATTAGTCCAAGGAAGTTTGTTTTTGTTACTTCTTGTATTTTTTTATCATCTAATGTTAATTGCATATGTGATTGGGTCTCTTTGTTTAATGTGATTTGCATCCATTCTGTTTTACTTGTATTTATTACCATGCCTAGTTTTCCTAACTCACTACTAACTTTTACAAGTATAAGATTGGATTTATTTTGTACTTCACTTTCCGTTTTTCCCTTCACTATAATTGTAGTGTCATCAGCATATCCAATGGCCAATCCCCCTGCTTCTACCATTGTTTTGAATATGCTGTTTATATATATATATAAGAAATAAGCAGGACCCGAGTTCCGAGTCTTGGGGTACACTGTAAGTTATTTTCTTAAATGAAGATCTAATTTTGTCCAATTTACCATTTGAATTATGTATTATTTCCACACACTGCTCCCTGTCCCGAAGATATGATTTCAGCCAATCTAATGGTATGCCCCTTATCCCATAATTTTCTATTTTGGTAATTAGTTGATTTATGTTTATGCAATCGAAAGCTTTTGTCAGATCAAGAAAAATTGCTACTACATATTCTTTTCTGTTTAATGCATTTTAATGATGTCATTTCCTTTACATATTGCCTGTACAGTTGATTTCTGTTTTTGAAAACCGAATTGATAGTCTGAAAATATTCTATATTTCCTACTAATCCCTGTAACTGATCTAGAAATTACCTTTGGTAGCCCAGTTTTCACACTTTTGTGACTTTCCCTTTACCCTACATATAGGCATTACTGTACCTAGACATTTTTCTAAATTTTTAGCAAAATGTTCGTACTTTTCATTAATATTAGATTTTTCGTATATCTCAAGCCATTTTGTTTCTTTGATATAGTTTTTTAATACTTCTAGGGTGTTTTTGTTTACTTTTCTTTTAAATTCTACCAGAATGTTTATTTTATTTTTTATTTTGCCTAATGTTTTACTATCTACTAGTTGGCCATAATGGTCACTTATTCCATTCTTATTATTCTAGTTTCATAACACTCCTTGTATAAGTTAGATATCATGAGGTCAACACATGTCACAGAGCTTCTAGTTACCCTCGTTGGTTCTGTCTCTGTCAGAGTAAGATTATTTCTGTTTAGCATTTCTAACAAAAGCCTTTTATTTTTATTTTCTATTAATACGTCTATATTGAAGTCACCTATTACCATGGAGTCCCTCTTTTTATTTGTGGTGCTATTTAGACATTCTTCTAAGCTTTGGAGAAAGGTATCTTTTTTCACATTTGGAGGACTGTATACACCTATTAATAACAGATTTCTGTTTTTTAGCATTATTTCTATAGCTGCGAGTTCACTGCACATTTCGTTGCAGAAATTTTTACAATCTATTTCTTTGTATTTAATCCCATGCTTTACATAAATTACTACCCCTCCACTTTTATGTTTTTCCCTACAGAAGCTAGACCCTAATGAATAATTCTCATAACTATTTACTTTTATTTCGTCTATTTTCAGCCCATGTTCCGTAAATATTAGAACGTCTGGTTGCATATTTAATATATTCTGCTCTATTAAAACCCTTTTGTTTGTAATACTTTGAACATTTTGATGATATAGGCTAAAACTATTCTTACGTTTCTTTCCTACCATCAAATTTTTATTTAAAATTTGTGCCTCTTGAGAAATATTATTTGTACAATCATTTACCTTATATCTAGTTATTTCTTTACCTGCCTTTATTATCCCATCTAAATTCTTTGTACCCCCTGCTTCTAATTGTTTCCCTGGGCCGTAAACCAGTTTAAAGTCGCTGTACACTTTTCAATGGAATTCATGATTCTTTCTATAGATTCACTGTTCCCTTTCTGCTCAGGTGTAGTCCATCCCTTCCTATACAGTCCATGTCCATTTGTTTATCCACATCCACAAAGACACTTCTCAACTTTTCATACATCCAACGTATATTTTCGTTTACACTGTTTATAAACCTAAATTGAATGTCTCTTCTTTTCACCACACCATTTATTATCACTAATGTTTTCAGGTATATTCTTTTGATACACTGTGTCGCACAATATAGGTCACCCATAACCTCTTCTGGGTAGGACGCTTGCTTCATTGTGATTTGTTCCCATGTGTAAGTATACCGCCTTTGGTTGTCTTGGAATCCCAGCACACCTCTTTTCGATCACGTTTTCCAGCTCATTTGTCCTTATGCCACTGAATACGCTTACTTTAGCCACTTTGGATAGGTTGACGTGTTTTATTATGGAATCACGCAACACTATTACATCTTCTCCCTTCTCCATTTCACCTTTTTCTTCTGTTTCAGTCTTCTCACCCTCGTTGGATATTATCTTCCTCACTTGTTTACTGGTAATTGTATTTGTAGACGCTCCTAGTCTGTTTTCCAGTTCCTTTTGGGTTTCCAGATAGCTGAATCTGTTTTTTGTTTCCAGCACTTGCGTTTGTGTAGCTAAAATCTGTTTTGCTTTTCTTCTATGATTTGCGTTTTCCTTAATTTCTCTTTCCAGTACCGCTTTTTCTTCTTTTAGCTTTTAGTTTTCTAGTCTTGTTTCTTTAAGTTCTTTAGTTAGTATTTCGATTATAAGTTGTAACGATGTTATGCTTTCTTTGTCATCTGCATTTGTTTTGACTGCCGGTTCATCGATTTCGGCCGCTCTATCTCCGGCTTGACATTTCTCGAGAGGGGGAAGCAGGCTGTTGCCAGTTCTTTAGCGGGAATTTCAAGCAGAGGAACAATGCGTATTTTAAATATTTCACGTATTTGCATATTTCACGAACCAGTAGCCATATTATTATAATAGCGATAATAATAGGACTTAAAAACACTAAACATCGGAATTCACGCACGAAAAATATACCAAGGAAAGTTCACCAGCGCAAGGAGCTAAAAGGCCACGTGGCTCAAACAAATGTAACCTGGCAACATAGGGTTGGGTTCCGAAGCCACGCCTAGCACTGACAGTGCTGATTGGTGCTAGCAGACGGTTTTAACTACCTGACCACGACACTGGATGTTGAGACTCCCAGTACCACCAACAGATGCAGTTAGTGTGTGTGGAAGGTGTGAACGAAATATTTGAACAGAGTAGTGTTGTAATAAATATATTGCATGATAATGAAATTGCAAGTTGTATTTTAGTGTTTTAAAGCTAATATAGTCCTATAATTTCATTCTGAAGATAATTTTGCGGATATGTTTTCAATTGCTCATTACTGTATGTTGGTACTATTAACCTTCCCCCTCCGCCTCTTGCAGTCCAAAACGTCAGAGCCGGGCCGGACCACAGCTTGAGACCCCGGGTGTTTCGCGAACCTTAATGCGGCTTCTGTATTCCTATCCCAGTTAACACCTCCTGGGCCGGACTGTACTTGATCCACGTGCACTGCCGGTTCCTCGATTTCCTTGCTTACTTGCTCCACATGTTTTTCGGTTTTATCCTCTTCTGTTTGCTTTTTACTGTTCCTTTTATTTGTACTTTCGCTTCGAGGGGTTTTACTTTCCCCATTACTGCTTTCCTTTGCGTTTTTATGCTTATTGTTATTTAATTCTTCACAATTTCGGAGCTGTGCTTTATAGCTGCACTGTTTCTTCTTGGAATTTTTTAAATTAATCTTATTGCTCGTTTCTGCAACCTAAATATTCTTAGCCTCTGTTTCTTTCCTGCTGCTCCCCATAAGATAATCCCATAATTTAGATGAGAGTGTATAAAAGCATAATATACTTTCAGGGTACTACTCTCATCCATGATTTGTATTACTTGCTTTAACACATATATGCCCTAAAAAGTTTGTTTGCATTACTTGTTGAATTTGCTCATTTTGGATTACTAAAGTTATGTTTGTCTGCATTTTATTATTTACTCCAATTTGCGTCCATTCTGTTTTATTTGTGTTTAGTAACATTCCTAGCTCTGATAAATATATTCTAACTACCTCTAATAACCTGTTTGCTTTATTTTCGACCTCTGCTACTGTTTTGCCTGTTACCACTATGGTAGTATCATCCGCATACCCAATAGCTAATCCTCCTGCATCCTGTATTTTTTTGAACAAGTAATTTATGTACAGTATAAATAGATATGGCCCCAATTTAGACCCCTGTGGGACTCCATGTGTTATAGGTTTAAACATTGATTTAATTTTCAAACTGAATTTTCGTAAGTTTTATAATAATGCAGTTGTTAAAATCGCAATTGCAACATGAATATTCGTATATTACGCTAATGTTTTAAATATTTAGTTTAAAGTTAATTATAGTATATGAACTACTTATTTTTCTAATCCAACGAAAATACCAGCGGTGCATCCGTATAGCTGTGAATGCTACTTATGTTAAGAGATAATTCGTCATTGTCATTGTCTTCAACATCTGTGTACTGCAAATATATGATGATAGGTTCCAAAATCTCGTTAGTGCTATTTCTTTCAAAAAGTCATCTTCTTGTAGTTTATCTGATATCTCACGCAGTTTTCCCAGTCTTGTTATGTTCCTTGTCAATTTCTTCGTGAATAAATCATTCGTCAGTCAGTTTAAAAATATTATTTCTGTTTGCAACATAATTTGAGCCCATATTAACTCTATTGGATTGTTGTAGCAATAGTAAGGGGGGGGGGGGTGGAGGTGGATCATGTCTCGTTGATCCAGATGATACACTTTTTCATGGAAGAGTAACTGAATAATGCTGCTTTGAACTCTGGAGTAAATAGAGATTACGAACCATTCATAAACAAAGATATGTGACCAGACACGTTCTGCCAGACCAACAAGAAGTGTATCGTTTCCTCTCATCGAATTTAACAAACACCGTGGCTTATCCAAAGTACATATTTCTTTTATCACGTCATGTCAAATGTTTACATACCAGTTCTGAGTAATTTCAAATATACGTTCACGCATACATGCCAACCAATAATTATATTCATTACAGTGCTTACGTCGCAATGCATTGTTATAATATAATGGTATCTAATTTATTTATTTGTATTAGGAAAACTATTTGAGCTAAAATATGGGGTTTTTACGGTTATGTTAAATACATTACTCTCTCCTTCCTCATGGATCAGTTTTTGCAAAATCTGAAATTTTGTCTTAGTGCGAATAGTATTTACTAGAGATTGATACACCGCAGGACTCCGATTGGTTGCTCATAGTAGCGTTCAAGGACAAACACCTTCCCATTTGAAACACATAATAATATTGTAAGATCATATTCATCCTATTCCATTCTGAACATTTTTAGTACACTCCCCTATCAATTAGGCTAGTTACCAAGTATGGGTGATTTGCAATAGCTATAATACAAAGCATAACTTTCCATGTTCTATAACCTTACAGTAGGTGTGCGCATCACAGCAAGCAATTTTCTTCAAATGCTCATATAATATTGAAATTGAATTGTCTGTACTCCATATTGTCTAGATGGAAATGAAAACTCGACTGTTAAGATTTCATGAAAGATGGCAACATTACAGAATAAATTCTTCCCTATCGAATCATTTTGTCCTTTTGTTCAGCATGAAAAATATTCAATATAACTACTTAAATTACAAAGAAGTTTAATTGGCATAAATAACAACAAAAGAACCAATCAATAAGTTATTGTGCATGTAGCACTCTTCTATAAACTGAATAGCAATCTGTGATATGGAATCTTCTCACTAAAAGCAACTCTTCTCCAAAGTATTTTAGTTAATTGATTGAAATTAATCATTTCTTCATACTAGCCGTATCTAGGCTAAAGTTTTTGATAGTCAACATGAAAAATTCAATGCCATGGCCGGGATTTGAACCATGGATCTCCTAGTTTTCATCAATGGGATAAGGACAACGAATGTGTGTGACAGAGAACGCCTGCTACACAAGGAGTAGAACCATTAAAAAAACATGCGCCCTATTCACTCTGTACACTAAAACTGAGAAGATGCATTCACAAAAGTAGAAACTGCCAGAATCTTTATGAATGGTCTGTAACTGTACTGACACGGGGTGTCATAAACCTGTCCAATGAGGGTGTGGGAACCTTCTGCAATCCCCCTGCATCTCAGGCTCCGGAGACTTTCTCTCCTGTGGTATACTCTACCATGTCCAACTTGCTGTCATGAGATCAAATTCTCCATTTGACTTGTATATTTCCCCAGTAAACTACTAGCGGCTCTTACATTCGAGATACACCATTTGTGAGGACTTACTATCGTAAGTACTTGAGTCCCAGGCTTCATTATTTAATTCTTATTATGTAGTTAATTGATGGAAATTAATCATTTCTTCATACTAGCCGTATATAGTGGTTTACCAGGGAAATATACGAGTCAAATGGAGAATTTAGTGTCATGACGGCCAGTTGGCCATGGTAGCTCAATGGTAGCTCTGAATTTATTTACTTGATGAGGTGAGGTAAATGATTGTATAAATCTGTTGCACTATTTTCAATACACTTGTTACCTAGCGTGCCTCTTAGTCTGTTTCTAAAATAGTTCAGTTTTGTTTTTGTGTTATGCCTGTGAATATTAGTATTTTTTTTATTTCATCCATATGATGCAAAATACATAGGATACGTCAACAAGTTTAACAAATATGTGTACACAACAATATAAAAATAATAAAATAAGCAGAGGGTACATACACTACTTAGGCTTTATTTAATCTTTTATGCTCATCTATAGAGTAGACTGGATTTTCTACAAGGTACTTTTTAATTGCTATAAGTTTAAATTTTTCTTCTGTTATCTGTTTTATTTGATTCGGTAAATGATTGTACAATTCTTTAGATTTATTTTCTATATTTTTGTTACTTAATGTTCCTCTTAATCTGTTTAAGAAATAACTTTGTTTTGTTCTTGTGTTATGTGTAAGTATGTACATGTTTTTATTTTGGTTGCTACAATTTTTTGTTACATATTTAATGCATTCATATATATATATATATATATATATATATATATATATATATATATATATGTATACAATGCTGTAAATGTTAATACATTTACTGTTTTATAAACATTTCTACACAAATCCGTCTTTTTTAGTTTACAAATTATTCTGATGGCATATTTCTGGAGTCTTAATATTCTTATCATTGCTTTTTTCTGCGCATTTCCCCATAAAACCACACCATAGCAGAAATGAGAGTGTATGACTGCATAGTAAATTTGTATCAGAGTTTCTCTATCCATTTGTTGTGCTGCCTGTTTTAAAATATATAGTCCCATATTTAAGTTTGATTTATGAGTCACTATGTTTAAAGGCAAAAAGAACACCAGAGGAACATTAAGTTGAAACAAACAGAAAAATCTGCAGTTTCACACCATTTTTGGACAGAAAACCACAACATTGGACACAACATTAAACTGTTAAAATCTTTAAGTACACCCATAGAATTGGATATTTGGGAAAAAATATTCATAAACAAAAACCGTGATAAAGTTATAAATTTTGAAATCCCAGCATTAAATGAAGTATTAAAACTTAGTGCCCCTAACACCAGATGGCAGAGTGATCGGAGCTCCGTAGTAGTGGAAGAGTAAGGTTCATTTCGTCACCAAACAGCTGAGGATGAGATCAAATGATCTTGAAAACATTTCAATTATACAACAACAAGCAAGTGAAGTTTGAGTGCAAACATAGTGACTCATAAATCAAACTTAAATATAAAGAATACTTCGCTGTTAATAATGCTTCTGCTTTTAATATTTATATAGTCCCATATTTATTTTCTTTACTTCTTTTTCCATGTGTTGTTTCCAATTTAGTTTCTTATCTATTATTAGTCCAAGGAAGTTTGTTTTTGTTACTTCTTGTATTTTTTTATCATCTAATGTTAATTACATATGTGATTGGGTCTCTTTGTTTAATGTGATTTGCATCCATTCTGTTTTACTTGTATTTATTACCATGCCTAGTTTTCCTAACTCACTACTAACTTTTTCAAGTATAAGATTGGATTTATTTTGTACTTCACTTTCCGTTTTTCCCTTCACTATAATTGTAGTGTCATCAGCATATCCAATGGCCAATCCCCCTGCTTCTACTATTGTTTTGAATATACTGTTTATATATATTTCAGCCAATCTAATGGTATGCCTCTTATCCCATAATTTTCTATTTTGGTAATTAGTTGATTTATGTTTATGCAATCGAAAGCTTTTGTCAGATCAAGAAAAATTTCCACTACATATTCTTTTCTGTTTAATGCATTTTAATGATGTCATTTCCTTTACATATTGCCTGGACAGTTGATTTCTGTTTTTGAAAACCTAATTGATAGTCTGAAAATATTTTATATTTCCTACTAATCCCTGTAACTGATCTAGAGATTACCTTTGGTAGCCCAGTTTTCACACTTTTGTGACTTTCCCTTTACCCTACATAAAGGCATTACTGTACCTAGACATTTTTCTAAATTTTTAGCAAAATGTTCGTACTTTTCATTAATATTAGATTTTTCGTATATCTCAAGCCATTTTGTTTCTTTGATATAGTTTTTTTAATACTTCTAGGGTGTTTTTGTTTACTTTTCTTTTAAATTCTACCAGAATGTTTATTTTATTTTTTATTTTGCCTAATGTTTTACTATCTACTAGTTGGCCATAATGGTCACTTATTCCGTTCTTATTATTCTAGTTTCATAACACTCCTTGTATAAGTTAGATATCATGAGGTCAACACATGTCACAGAACTTCTAGTTACCCTCGTTGGTTCCGTCTCTGTCAGAGTAAGATTATTTCTGTTTAGCATTTCTAAAAATAGCCTTTTATTTTTATTTTCTATTAATACGTCTATATTGAAGTCACCTATTACCATGGAGTCCCTCTTTTTATTTGTGGTGCTATTTAGACATTCTTCTAAGCTTTGGAGAAAGGTATCTTTTTTCACATTTGGAGGACTGTATACCCCTATTAATAACAGATTTCTGTTTTTTAGCATTATTTCTATAGCTGCGAGTTCACTGCACATTTCGTTGCAGAAATTTTTACAATCTATTTCTTTGTATTTAATCCCATGCTTTACATAAATTACTACCCCTCCACTTTTATGTTTTTCCCTACAGAAGCTAGACCCTAATGAATAATTCTCATAACTATTTACTTTTATTTCGTCTATTTTCAGCCCATGTTCCGTAAATATTAGAACATCTGGTTGCATATTTAATATATTCTGCTCTATTAAAACCCTTTTGTTTGTAATACTTTGAACATTTTGATGATATAGGCTAAAACTATTATTACGTTTCTTTCCTACCATCAAATTTTTATTTAAAATTTGTGCATCTTGAGAAATATTATTTGTACAATCATTTACCTTATATCTAGTTATTTCTTTACCTGCCTTTATTATCCCATCTAAATTCTTTGTACCCCCTGCTTCTAATTGTTTCCCTGGGCCGTAAACCAGTTTAAAGTTGTTGTACACTTTTCAATGGAATTCATGATTCTTTCTATAGATTCACTGTTCCCTTTCTGCTCAGGTGTAGTCCATCCCTTCCTATACAGTCCATGTCCATTTGTTTATCCACATCCACAAAGACACTTCTAAACTTTTCATACATATATTTTCGTTTACACTGTTTATAAACCTAAAGTGAATGTCTCTTCTTTTCACCACACCATTTATTATCACTAATGTTTTCAGGTATATTCTTTGATACACTGTGTCGCACAATATAGGTCAACCATAACCTCTTCTGGGTAGGACGCTTGCTTCATTGTAATTTGTTCCCATGTGCAAGTATATCGCCTTTGGTTGTCTTGGAATCCCAGCACACCTCTTTTCGATCACGTTTTCCAGCTCATTTGTCCTTATGCCACTGAATACGCTTACTTTAGCCACTTTGGATAGGTTGACGTGTTTTATTATGGAATCACGCAACACTATTACATCTTCTCCCTTCTCCATTTCACCTTTTTCTTCTGTTTCAGTCTTCTCACCCTCGTTGGATATTATCTTCCTCACTTGTTTACTGGTAATTGTATTTGTAGACACTCCTAGTCTGTTTTCCAGTTCCTTTTGGGTTTCCAGATAGCTGAATCTGTTTTTTGTTTCCAGCACTTGCGTTTGTGTTGCTAAAATCTGTTTTGCTTTTCTTCTATGATTTGCGTTTTCCTTAATTTCTCTTTCCAGTACCGCTTTTTCTTCTTTTAGCTTTTGGTTTTCTAGTCTTGTTTCTTTAAGTTCTTTAGTTAGTATTTCGATTATAAGTTGTAACGATGTTATGCTTTCTTTGTCATCTGCATTTGTTTTGACTGCCGGTTCATCGATTTCGGCCGCTCTATCTCCGGCTTGACATTTCTCGAGAGGGGGAAGCAGGCTGTTGCCAGTTCTTTAGCGGGAATTTCAAGCAGAGGAACAATGCGTATTTTAAATATTTCACGTATTTGCATATTTCACGAACCAGTAGCCATATTATTATAATAGCGATAATAATAGGACTTAAAAACACTAAACATCGGAATTCACGCACGAAAAATATACCAAGGAAAGTTCACCAGCGCAAGGAGCTAAAAGGCCACGTGGCTCAAACAAATGTAACCTGGCAACATAGGGTTGGGTTCCGAAGCCACGCCTAGCACTGACAGTGCTGATTGGTGCTAGCAGACGGTTTTAACTACCTGACCACGACACTGGATGTTGAGACTCCCAGTACCACCAACAGATGCAGTTAGTGTGTGTGGAAGGTGTGAACGAAATATTTGAACAGAGTAGTGTTGTAATAAATATATTGCATGATAATGAAAGTGCAAGTTGTATTTTAGTGTTTTAAAGCTAATATAGTCCTATAATTTCATTCTGAAGATAATTTTGCGGATATGTTTTCAATTGCTCATTACTGTATGTTGGTACTATTAACCTTCCCCCTCCACCTCTTGCAGTCCAAAACGTCAGAGCCGGGCCGGACCACAGCTTGAGACCCCGGGTGTTTCGCGAACCTTAATGCGGCTTCTGTATTCCTATCCCAGTTAACACCTCCTGGGCCGGACTGTACTTGATCCACGTGCACTGCCGGTTCCTCGATTTCCTTGCTTACTTGCTCCACATGTTTTTCGGTTTTATCCTCTTCTGTTTGCTTTTTACTGTTCCTTTTATTTGTACTTTCGCTTCGAGGGGTTTTACTTTCCCCATTACTGCTTTCCTTTGCGTTTTTATGCTTATTGTTATTTAATTCTTCACAATTTCGGAGCTGTGCTTTATAGCTGCACTGTTTCTTCTTGGAATTTTTTAAATTAATCTTATTGCTCGTTTCTGCAACCTAAATATTCTTAGCCTCTGTTTCTTTCCTGCTGCTCCCCATAAGATAATCCCATAATTTAGATGAGAGTGTATAAAAGCATAATATACTTTCAGGGTACTACTCTCATCCATGATTTGTATTACTTGCTTTAACACATATATGCCCTAAAAAGTTTGTTTGCATTACTTGTTGAATTTGCTCATTTTGGATTACTAAAGTTATGTTTGTCTGCATTTTATTATTTACTCCAATTTGCGTCCATTCTGTTTTATTTGTGTTTAGTAACATTCCTAGCTCTGATAAATATATTCTAACTACCTCTAATAACCTGTTTGCTTTATTTTCGACCTCTGCTACTGTTTTGCCTGTTACCACTATGGTAGTATCATCCGCATACCCAATAGCTAATCCTCCTGCATCCTGTATTTTTTTGAACAAGTAATTTATGTACAGTATAAATAGATATGGCCCCAATTTAGACCCCTGCGGGACTCCATGTGTTATAGGTTTAAACATTGATTTAATTTTCAAACTGAATTTTCGTAAGTTTTATAATAATGCAGTTGTTAAAATCGCAATTGCAACATGAATATTCGTATATTACGCTAATGTTTTAAATATTTAGTTTAAAGTTAATTATAGTATATGAACTACTTATTTTTCTAATCCAACGAAAATACCAGCGGTGCATCCGTATAGCTGTGAATGCTACTTATGTTAAGAGATAATTCGTCATTGTCATTGTCTTCAACATCTGTGTACTGCAAATATATGATGATAGGTTCCAAAATCTCGTTAGTGCTATTTCTTTCAAAAAGTCATCTTCTTGTAGTTTATCTGATATCTCACGCAGTTTTCCCAGTCTTGTTATGTTCCTTGTCAATTTCTTCGTGAATAAATCATTCGTCAGTCAGTTTAAAAATATTATTTCTGTTTGCAACATAATTTGAGCCCATATTAACTCTATTGGATTGTTGTAGCAATAGTAAGGGGGGGGGGGGTGGAGGTGGATCATGTCTCGTTGATCCAGATGATACACTTTTTCATGGAAGAGTAACTGAATAATGCTGCTTTGAACTCTGGAGTAAATAGAGATTACGAACCATTCATAAACAAAGATATGTGACCAGACACGTTCTGCCAGACCAACAAGAAGTGTATCGTTTCCTCTCATCGAATTTAACAAACACCGTGGCTTATCCAAAGTACATATTTCTTTTATCACGTCATGTCAAATGTTTACATACCAGTTCTGAGTAATTTCAAATATACGTTCACGCATACATGCCAACCAATAATTATATTCATTACAGTGCTTACGTCGCAATGCATTGTTATAATATAATGGTATCTAATTTATTTATTTGTATTAGGAAAACTATTTGAGCTAAAATATGGGGTTTTTACGGTTATGTTAAATACATTACTCTCTCCTTCCTCATGGATCAGTTTTTGCAAAATCTGAAATTTTGTCTTAGTGCGAATAGTATTTACTAGAGATTGATACACCGCAGGACTCCGATTGGTTGCTCATAGTAGCGTTCAAGGACAAACACCTTCCCATTTGAAACACATAATAATATTGTAAGATCATATTCATCCTATTCCATTCTGAACATTTTTAGTACACTCCCCTATCAATTAGGCTAGTTACCAAGTATGGGTGATTTGCAATAGCTATAATACAAAGCATAACTTTCCATGTTCTATAACCTTACAGTAGGTGTGCGCATCACAGCAAGCAATTTTCTTCAAATGCTCATATAATATTGAAATTGAATTGTCTGTACTCCATATTGTCTAGATGGAAATGAAAACTCGACTGTTAAGATTTCATGAAAGATGGCAACATTACAGAATAAATTCTTCCCTATCGAATCATTTTGTCCTTTTGTTCAGCATGAAAAATATTCAATATAACTACTTAATGTGTGTTTGGAGGAATTTAGTAACAGTGACGTCAAAATTAATATAAAATTATTTGTGGTTGGTTTATTGACACTCGTCACTTACTTTTTCATATATTTATGAGAGACTAGTTTCAAAGGCCCTGGCCTCCATTTTCAATCTCTTCCCAACTGGCAACTGTTATCTGCTCTCTCTGGTGGTGGAACTATGAACTTTTTTGTCAAATTATCTGCTGGCGGGATTTCAAAGTTCATTACGCGATCCTTATTTTTCCAGATGAATATGTTCTCCCATGTTGTCAATCTATTTTGGTTTATCACTCCTTTTAATAATTTTGGATTTGGATCAATGTCATGGTTTTCATTCCAAAAATGAAATGCTACTGCTGACTTGTCTTCTTGTTTCAATCTGATGTTTCTAAAGTGTTCTTTGACTCTGGTTTTTAAATTTCTTTTTGTTTGACCTATGTAGCATTTTTCACAATTCTTGCAATTTATTTGGTATATTCCAGATTTGTTACCTGAAGGAATTTCATCTTTTGTTTTTGAATTTAGTAATTTTAAAATTGAGTATCTATTAGTAGGTGCCAAGATGATATTTTGTTCCTTGAATATCTTTTTAAATTTATTAAATGTTTTTGGATGATATGTGAATGAACTGAATATGCTGTTGCTTTCTTTTCCTTTAATAAATGTGGTTGTTTCCTTAATGGTTTTCTTTAGTTTAGATTTTCTAATTTTCTTCAACACCAAACTTTTGTTGTATCCGTTTTCTTCTGCTATGTGTATTATTGCTTTTTGTTCCTTGAAATATTCTTCTTTTTCCATGGGTATGTTGACTAGTCTGTGTGTAAGGCTGTTTATTATTGCATGTTTATGTGTAATTGGGTTGTGGCTATTATTTTTTATATAATTTTCTGAATGTGTTGGCTTCCTGTAAATTCCAAATTTTATTTTTGTATCATTCCTGATGATATTTAGATCCAAGAAAGGTAGTTGTCCATTGATTTCCTCAGCAGTAGCATTTCATTTTTGGAATGAAAACCATGACATTGATCCAAATCCAAAATTATTAAAAGGAGTGATAAACCAAAATAGATTGACAACATGGGAGAACATATTCATCTGGAAAAATAAGGATCGCGTAATGAACTTTGAAATCCCGCCAGCAGATAATTTGACAAAAAAGTTCATAGTTCCACCACCAGAGAGAGCAGATAACAGTTGCCAGTTGGGAAGAGATTGAAAATGGAGGCCAGGGCCTTTGAAACTAGTCTCTCATAAATATATGAAAAAGTAAGTGACGAGTGTCAATAAACCAACCACAAATAATTTTATAATAACTACTTAAATTACAAAGAAGTTTAATTGGCATAAATAACAACAAAAGAACCAATCAATAAGTTATTGTGCATGTAGCACTCTTCTATAAACTGAATAGCAATCTGTGATATGGAATCTTCTCACTAAAAGCAACTCTTCTCCAAAGTATTTTAGTTAATTGATTGAAATTAATCATTTCTTCATACTAGCCGTATCTAGGCTAAAGTTTTTGATAGTCAACATGAAAAATTCAATGCCATGGCCGGGATTTGAACCATGGATCTCCTAGTTTTCATCAATGGGATAAGGACAACGAATGTGTGTGACAGAGAACGCCTGCTACACAAGGAGTAGAACCATTAAAAAAACATGCGCCCTATTCACTCTGTACACTAAAACTGAGAAGATGCATTCACAAAAGTAGAAACTGCCAGAATCTTTATGAATGGTCTGTAACTGTACTGACACGGGGTGTCATAAACCTGTCCAATGAGGGTGTGGGAACCTTCTGCAATCCCCCTGCATCTCAGGCTCCGGAGACTTTCTCTCCTGTGGTATACTCTACCATGTCCAACTTGCTGTCATGAGATCAAATTCTCCATTTGACTTGTATATTTCCCCAGTAAACTACTAGCGGCTCTTACATTCGAGATACACCATTTGTGAGGACTTACTATCGTAAGTACTTGAGTCCCAGGCTTCATTATTTAATTCTTATTATGTAGTTAATTGATGGAAATTAATCATTTCTTCATACTAGCCGTATATAGTGGTTTACCAGGGAAATATACGAGTCAAATGGAGAATTTAGTGTCATGACGGCCAGTTGGCCATGGTAGCTCAATGGGTAAGATCGACTGGATAGAAACCAGGAGATCCGTGGTTCAAATCCCGGCCATGGCATTGAATTTTTCATGTTGACACTATCTATCAAAAACCTTAGCCTGTATACGGCTAGTATGAAGGAATGATTCATTTCCATCAATTAACTAAAATAATAAGATTTAAATGATGAAGCTTGGGACTCAAGTACTTACTAGAGTAAGTCGCCACAAAGGGTGCATCTCGAATGCAAGAAGCCCTAGTGGTTTACCGGGGAAAAATACGAGTCAAATGGAGAACTTAATGTCATGACGGTAAGTTCGCCATGGTAGCTCAATGGGTAAGAGCGACTGGATGGAAACCAGGAGATCCGTGGTTCAAATCTTGGCCATGGCATTCAATTTTTCATGTTGACTATCTTCTCCAAATGTTGTTAATTAATTCACTAAACAGAACAGACTGCATTTCTAATGGTTTTCTTGTACTATAACAGAGTATCCTATTTACATATTTCGCTAGTACCCTATTTAAAAGCAAAGTAAACAGAAATAGTTTGCCTTTGCAGTATATGAGTACGAAATGATTGGTATAAGGACAGGGGACAAAGTTTAACCCATTTGTGTCATATGACAGGTGTACTTCAATTGCAAGATGAATGATAAAAGTAAGATATGTCTTCTGGTATATCTTGTAATAAAGTATAATGTGGCAAGTACGAATCACAGTCTGCAATGAATGGCTATCTGTAAAGAGATAACAAAGAAATTTATTTCCTACTGATGAAGAATGAAGCTGCTAATATTATAGCAACAGGCAAGATGAAGGAAAGATCATAGGTAAAGAAACAAAAGTGTCGCCAAAAGCAAATGGCGAGTGTCAATTTGTAAGACCAGCTTTGTTTCCTGTACTGTGATGAACAGCTAAAGGTTATAAGCAAATATTTTTCTGTCTACTATACATAGGTATATTCAGTTGTTTCAGTGCTTTTCATAAGATGATTCCTAAACCTATATGAATTTTAAAATCAATGTGGCTCATCAGGTGCTCCAAAGTATAACATAACCAATGTTAATGTTAAGAGATCAATGTTCATCCCCTTAAAAATGCACATCTTTTTCAATACACATTTCACCAAGACAATAAAGAAAAAAGTTGTTAAAAAAATAGAATGTGTTTTATGCTACAATAGGAGGAAAAATAACGAAAGTTTCTGGTAACAAATACAGTGTTGTATCACTCTTCATTTAGAGACATTTTTGAGATCTACCCCTGCCTATATTATGCCATCAAAGTTGGTAACTCAATCCTTCCAGCATTATGGTTACAAAAGTTCAGGAAAGAAATTATATTGGTTGATTTTATATGAATTTTTAAACCCTACAACACATTCACACAGCTATAAAGAGTTTGTGAAATTCAGTGTCTAAGAGATCCTTCTGATTAAAATCCAACGAATACAAGTTAACACCTTCAATATGTTCCAAAGGAGAATGGCCACCGATATGACCATTGCAGCTGTTATATGGAACAAATAAAAAAAAAAAGGCCTCCAACATTAAAAATCATATCGAGATTTAACTGTATTGGAACACCACAGTGAAGCGAAAAATTATTAAATTATAGATGAGTCGTATTTTTTACACATCTGCTTCACTTTCGTACCTATTTTGAGGACATGTTTCGCAAATCATCACTTGCATTTACGGCTCTTGTGCGACTGAAGTTAGATCCAGCGGTGTGCGTAATTCTGGGGTTGTTGCTGCCATCTGTGGATTTAGTGATGAACTTAAATGTGGGATTCTCTTCTAGCGGGATTTCAAAGTTCATTAGTTGGTTTTTATGTTTTTCTATGTATATCCTCTCCCATATGACGAGTTCACTATGTTTTTGTACGTATTTTAGTAATTCTGTGTTATCTTCAATTTCATGATTTTCAGACCAGAAATGAGCTGCTATTGCGGACTTATCAATATTTTTGTATCTTAAGTGCCTGAAGTGTTCTTTCTTTCTAGTGCCTATGTTTCTTTTTGTCCTCCCTATGTAAATTTTTTCACAGTCTTTACACTTAATCTTGTAAATGCCTGACTTTTCCTCTGGTTTTATCTTATCAGTATTATTACTGTGAAGTAGGTTTTTAATGTTGTAATTGTTTTTTGGTGCCAATGTTATATTGTATTTCTTGAATATTTTTTGGAACTTTTTTGTGGCCCAGGGGTGGTAAGTAAATTTAGCAAATCTAATTTCTTGTTTTATTGATGTGAGAGCTGTGATCTGTTTTAATCTCTTTTGAAGTTTGAATAATTTTAGTTTTTTATCTACAAGGATTTTTCCATATCCATTTTTAATTGCAGTTTTTAAGATTTGATGGTATTCGTTTTGATATTCTTGCTGGCTGAGAGGTAGATTTACTAATCTGTGTGTGAGACTGTTGATGGTTGCATGTTTGTGTGTAATTGGATTGAAACTATTTGCTTTGATGTAATTATCTGTGTGTGTTGCTTTTCTATGAATGCCAAATTCTAGTTTTTCATTGCTTTTTTTGATTTTAAGATCTAAAAAAGGTAGAGTACAGTCCTCTTCAGTTTCCACTGTGAATTGTATGCTGGGTTCTTGCAGGTTGAGTAGCTTCAAAGCATCATCTATTAGTTTGTAGGGCACTATTGCAAAGATGTCGTCTGCGTATCTGTACCATGTTTTAAACATATGAGGGAAGGCTTTAGTAATATGTGTTTCGAAAAAGCTCATGTATAGATTGGCCAAAAATGGTGATAGCGGGCTTCCCATAGCTAGTCCTGAAATTTGTTTATAATATTTTCCATCGAAGACAAAATAATTTTGATGTATACATAATTCAGTCATTGCCAAATATTCTTCTATTGCATTGGCATTCAGGTTTATAGAATTTAGCCATTTTTTCAGTTGAATCAAAAGTTTGTCTAATGGAATGCTAGGGAAGAGGGAGCGGACATCAAAGGATACTTAAGTGTCATGAGGTTTTAGTTTAAGATTTTGAATTTTTTCTACCAGGTCTAAAGAGTTTTTTATACTCAGAGTATGGAATTGTGGAAAGGACTGAAATTGTTTGGATAGCCATTTTGCCAGAAGGTAAGTAGGAGTGGATCTAACTTCAGTCGCACAAGAGCCGTAGATGCAAGCGATGATTTGCGAAACATGTCCTCAAAATAGGTACGAAAGTGAAGCAGATGTGTAAAAAATACGACTCATCTATAATTTAATAATTAAAAATCATGTCAGATGATAAATGAAATAATGAAATAATGCTCAGCTGAGCCCAGGGTTCATAGAGCTTAGAGTTACCAGCATTTATCTTTCAAGATAAGGCAAAACTACGGAAAATCCTTATCCAGATAACTCACCCTGACTGAGATTCAAACTCAGAACCTCTTGAACGTGAGGCAGACACGCTACCACCTATGCTAAAGAGATGAGCTAAGAGAGGTATGACATACTGATGACAAGTTACTTTTATTCCATCACGCGTATCTATTCAAATTACAGTATATTAAAACTTCTTGCTAAATAGATGTGGTTTGTTTCTGACAGAAAACCACTTGATAAATTTGTGAGGAAAACAGAAAACAGACTTGACAGAAGAGTGTGATCCACAATGGTAAAGGCACTAAAGTTATAGACTTTGTATATTTCTATTCATTCCATTAGCATTGTGTCTGTGTAATTATTAACTGCATAAATACTGATGTTTATTTAAATAAAATGTCCTAAAGTTTCAATCACAGTAGCTGCAAGATCAAAAACATTTTAAATATATGCTGCAAGTAAAACACACCAATCGTAATGAACACCACTTGCCAATTATCAACTTGAAACAAGCCCAGAATTGGGTTCCTGGAATGTTCTTCCATTGCAGCTATAAAACTGGTTTTAAAACCTGATATCATAAGGTGAATTTCACAACTATATAATGATACCATGTTCAAAATGGTAGGGAATCAATTCCAATTAAGATAAAAACTTACCGTCTATTATCATGTGGTGTGAAATCCTCAACCTGATCATTTGTTTCCTGAGCTAGTCTCAAGGCTAGTTCATGATCTCTCCTTTCTTGCTCAAGCTGTTCTCTGTATCGAGTGTCCTCCATTGCCTCCCTTTCAAGCTGAGCCTGTTAACATATTAGTACAGGAAAGTAATATTAATTATATTTACTATGCATACGTGTGGTTCTACATAAGAACGCTACACTCCCTAAAGTGAGGTTTGTGTAACCTGCAGCAAACATTAATTATATGAGAAAGTAACTCTACAATTCTAACAAATTGCTTGCAAATTTTTTTATACAAGTTCCTTTATCAAACATATATGCGGATGTGAGAAATAATACTAAAATGTCATTAAAGGAATCTATAGAATCTATGGAAGGTCCTGAAACCAAGTTTATAATATTCAGAAGGACAGCATGAGAAAAAGGAGGGAGGAAGGAAGGGAGGAGACAATTCTTAACTAAAGATTTAAACATTTTGCACTTTGCTACTTAAGTGTTACTGTTTTTATGTGCTTGTGTTGATCTGCTTTGAATTTAAAGTCATCTCGTCTGAAAGAAAATGACGATACAGAAATTATGGATCCATGAATAAATTAATACTTATAATAAAGTTAAATATTAATATTTTGTGCATTTATGTTAAATGCTTAAAAATTGTAAGTTCAGTAGTAGATTATGAGCACATTTTGGCTTTGGGTAAGATAACAAGATAACATTAAGTACGGTTTCCATTGTGTAAGGACTATGATACAATGAAGCACAAAATTAATACAATTTTGAGTCAAACTAATACTCAATGCTCCATTTATTGCTAGTACTTACCTAAAACGCGTTTCGTTAGGATCTTCCTAACATCATCAGCTGTTGTCGACTAATGGATGTCGGTTCGGTGAACTCCTCGGATGCACCTATCACCTCCGAGGAGTTCACTAAACTGACATCCATTAGTCGACAACAGCTGATGATGTTAGGAAGATCCTAACGAAATGCGTTCTAGGTAAATACTAAAGTGAATACTGTTTATTAAAAGTTTCAAAGTCAGATTCCGGTGTCATCCTTTCTTTGAAAATACACCCACGCATACCCTGAGATAGGTTTCTCTACTACTGAAGTGTGAAGAAGCAATAACTGCTACAAATTGGCATCGAATCATGAGGCTGACCCAGACAGCACGTCTTCTATGATAAAAATCACATCAAGGTAGAGGTGTTGTTGACATTTTTCATTATGCACAGCCTGAAAGTTCTACGAAATAAATTTAGTTCTAGTCATTAATGCTTATTTTTCCCTAATGGAAAAGGTAAGGAGAATAGTTACATAGAAAATGAAGCTAGTTACAGTGAAGCAATGAATATTACACAAAAATAACTCTTTGTAACAAAAACTTCACTTATCTTACAAAAATGATGTTAATTCTTCTTTCTAATTGAGATCAATTTCACATACAAATTGCTTGCATGATGGACTGAAGATGCAAGCAATTTTTTTGTGAAATCGATCTCAATTAGAAAGAAGAATTAACATAATTTTCTTAAGATAAGTGAAGTTTTTGTTACAAATAGTTATATTTGCGTAATAAAGAGAATAGCCTTGCTTCAATGCCTTATATGTTAGTATTGACCTCAATACAATTGGTGATTCTACATCTGTTTGTTTCTTCAATAATTTAGTGACTCATGCAGCTATAAGGAAATATACCCTGAGCTGTTTGCTAGAGAATGAATGCTAACAACTTGTCACTCTTTATTTTGAAGGTGCTATTCTAATTTACCTACGAGACCCTTAAAAGAAACTTGATTACAAGTTATTGTTGCTTAAGTAATTCACCTGAAGGGCTGCTGCAGCTTTCTTATCCTCTTCTTCTTGCCATTTCCTTTCCTCCTCTTCAAGCTTACGACGGGCTTCAATTTCAATTTTTCTGAAAATTAAACAATTGTTTTCCTTAAGAATAATATTATATTGTGGCCAACCTGCATGATACAGACAGCCAAGCCAATGCTTCAGGCTATGAATGTGGGAGAATCAAGATAGCACACCAATTGCTTCAAAACTTCTCATTATTTTCAATATATGCACAAAAATTGTGGATGTAATGTTGAGCGAACACTGATCTGATAAGCATTAGTGATGCAGTGATTTCACAATAATGTGTGGGTTAAGTCTGTCTAGTCAATGCGAGTGCAGTTTGGACGCCTCCTGTGACGAACCCTTATAATCGTTTTACATCACAGACCCTCCCTTCTCCCAGTCCTTTTTGCAAGGTTGCCACCTTTCTCAATACGTCATGGGTATCATAGGAGATTTCGTCTAAATAAATTATCTTTATGTCCATTACTGTGAAACTTCCTTAGTTTTGACAAATATATATATTGCCAAGCTACAATTCTACTGGATTCCATAATAACCCTTATCTTATTCAAAGTGTGATATTTGAAACCCAGCTCCTTTAGGAGGCCGCGCAAAGTGCAGTGCCCATAAGGAAAATCACAAATTTCTTGCAAATGTGCAACCAATTCATCTAAGGTGGGCGCTTTCCCTTTTGCATAGAATCTATAAATTTCTCGGCGAATTAAATTGCATGTGAAATTACCGAAACTTTAGAAAAACGTTTCCTTTTCTTTGCACACTTGATCGGCGTCTTTGGTATTCCTTTCATCACAAATTTTCTTACTGCATTTCTGTGAGTACCCAGAATTTATCAGGTTCATTGCATGACCCCTTCCCAAGATTATTTTTCAGCACATACGAGGGCTATCCAGAAAGTAGATTACGTTTTCGTCTGTTTCCGCTAGGGGCGGGGCTAGCGCGGCCATCTTGGGGTCAGAGCGTTGCGCAGCTCAGTCGGCATCTAGCCGTGCTAGTGAGAGGTTCGTGCTGTGCTCCGTTCAGATACTGTGACAGTTTGAAATGTCTGCGTTAATTGAAAATCCCGCGAGCTGCGAGGTGCGTGCAGTAATAAGGTTTCTGACTGCAAAAAACTGTAAACCGATAGAAATCTATCGGCAGCTTTGTGAAGTGTATGGGGACAACATTATCACTGAAGGTGGAGTGCGTCAGTGGGTCATCAGATTTAAAAATGGCCGAACCAATGTTCACGACGAAGATCGAAGTGGGAGACCCAGCATAGTGACTGCCGAACTTGTCGAAAAAGTCGATGCTAAAGTCCGTGAAAATCGAAGGTTCACAATAACGGAACTTTCTTTGAGTTTTCCACAAATTTCGCGAAGTTTGTTGCACGAAATCATCAGCGAAAAGCTTGGTTACCACAAGTTTTGTGCAAGATGGATTCCAAAAATCTTGACAAGAGGACCACAAAAATCAGCGAATGGCTGCAGCGTTGAACTTTTTGGACGTTTACCATAAGGATGGTGACTCTTTACTCGATCGCATCGTTACTGGTGACGAAACATGGGTGAAACACGTGAACTGTGAAACGAAATTGCAATCAATGCAGTGGGGGCACACAAGTTCTCCCCAAAAACCCAAGAAATGCATGCAAACAATGTCGGCAAGGAAGATGATGGCGACTGTTTTTTGGGACAGAAAAGGTGTGATTTTGGTGGACTTCCTGGAAAGAGGCACTACAATAAACTCTCAAAGGTATTGCCAAACTCTCCAAAAACTCAGAAGAGCCATTCAAAACAAGCGCAGAGGAATGTTGAGCTCTAAGATCTTGTTGATTCACGACAACGCCCGGCCCCACACGGCAAATGTCACTCGTGAAGTTCTTGAATCTTTTAAGTGGGAGTTGTTTCCTCATCCGCCGTACAGTCCCGACCTGGCACCGAGCGACTTCCACCTATTCCCAGCAATGAAGAAGTGGCTGGCTATGCAGCGTTTTGATGACGACGCACAGCTGCAAGAAGAGGTAACGAAGTGGTTGAAGGCGCAGGCGGCCGAATTTTTCGACGAAGGAATTTCCAAGCTCGTACATCGCTACGATAAATGCCTTAATTTGAATGGTGACTATGTCGAAAAGTAGTATTTGAGTGTGGCTTTCATCTGTATATAATAAAATTTGTTTCCTATACTTTGTTTACTTTTTATTCCAAAACGTAATCTACTTTCTGGATAGCCCTCGTATTTATATGTGTTCAAAACAAGCGCTTGAATTTGCTTAGAAAGAGTTTCCATTATAACTTTGTTTTTTGAGGCTTCTGCACTAACATAACTTGACCCAGCAACACTTTCCAATTCATTCACATTATTGTCTTCACTTTGATTATTTTCACTTGACTGAAAGTTATCTACTACTTCATTTGCATTTACCACTGTATTTCACTCCCACGGTCTCCACATCGTGACAAACAATGAATTTCTGCACGTGATGAAACAGATCAACTGGAAGTTGGAACTTTGGCAACTGAGACTCCACGTGGAGTAAACATGCAACTGTCATTTTCAGAAAATTGAGGTTGCTATCGGTCCTCAACGACAGTGTTCCATTTCTGAAGTTTGGAGATAGATTTATGATGGCCATTAGTGGGTGGTAGGGTCCGTTTCCTGTGAGACGCAACTTCACTCGTGTTGACTAGACAGACTTTACATCTAAAAGAAGCACACATGCATTAGCTCTTATACAAGATAACCAAATTTTCAGCCAAACTAAATGGTGGTGATATTACTAAACCAGTTTGTTTATAGGACTAATTGTAAAGTATAACTAAACATTTGGTAAATGGAAACTTAATTTCCACAGAAAGGTAGAATTACAACTGAAAAAATTCAATGCTGTAGGCCAGATTTGAACCCCATAGCATTGATTATTTTTCCATTTCTGATTCTATCTTTCATAGTTTGCCCTCATAAGATTTGTGTGTGTGTTAGAACAAATAGTTATCTTTGATTGACTTTATATGTATATGGAGACTATAATAATAAAAAACCTTAAAATGTCGGGTCTTAAACACTTATGAACTGTACATAAGTCATCCCTGAAGTATGTGATCTCGAAAATTCATATTTTTTTTGTGGTCTACTGGGAAAATGCAAGTTTGCTGGGGAATTTAATGTTTTACTGGCATATTGCCATGGTAGCTCAGTGATGAGCCATAATTCCTATCCTATCCATGGCACAGAATCTTTTTTAGTTGTAATTATATCTTTCACAAGATTTGTGCAAGTTAGAACAATCAATTATCACTGACAGACCTAATATATGAGAAACTAATTTTCTTTACTTATATTAAATTAAATTATTTAATTAATTAAATTAAATTATTTAATTAATTAAATTAATTTACTTATATTAAATTATTAGTGAATTTGTTTGAAACGCTCTAAAAGTATTAACATCAGTGAGACCAAAATTGTTATGATTAAGTGCATGTTAAAAGTGAAGCTAATTCCATATCAAAGACTTACAGAGTCATATTTTATTAAAACCTAAAAATTCACTCACATCAACTATTAAAAACAGGAACTTTTGGTTAATTGATGGAAATTAATCATTTCTCCACACTAGCCGTTTATAGGCTGAGGTTTTTGATGGATAGAGTCAACATGAAAAATTCAATGCTATAGCCGGGATTTGAAACACGGATCTCCTGGTTTCCGTCCAGTCACTCTAACCCATTGAGCTACCATGGTCAACGTGCTGTCCTGACATCAAATTCTCCATTTGACTTATATATTTCCCTGGTAGACCATTAGGGGTTCTCGCATCCAAGATACACTATCGTAAGTACTTGAGTCCCAGGCTTCATCATTTAACTTTATTATTTTGGTTAATTGATGGAAATTAATCATTTCTCCACACTAGCCGTTTATAGACTAAGGTTTTTGATGGATAGAGTCAACATGAAAAATTCATGTTCAAATCCCGGCCATGGCATTCGATTCAGTTTTTAAATCTGTTTTATTTTCAGATTTTGGTAGTACTAACAAGAGCATTTCAACATCTAGCATTAGTAATGATGGCGACAGCTTTGTTGTTTCTGGCTGAAGATGTGTAAAAGTTTTCCATGAAATCGCGATCCCGTACAATTTATAAGAAAAGTATCATTTCTTATCAGATAAGTGAAGTTGTTAGTTACAAATTGTCATATTTGTATATATTATAGGTAGTTATCTATCCTGCTGTTAGGTTGAAGGCTCATTAACCTTTGTAAAAAACGCATAACAATTAAAGGTCATGTCAGTCATTCTCACTGGGTTCAGGAAAGGTCCAAATAAGTTTATTACTTTATGTCACATACTTCCTTCTGTTTTCTTCCTCTTCTCTTTTCCTTCTTTCATCCTCCTCTTTCCTTCTCCTCTCCTTTTCCATTTCTTCCTGTATTTTTCGCAGCTGCTCCTGCTGTTCAGCATTTTTCTGTTCTTGAACCTTCTTTTGAAGGTTCACCATTTGAGTATTCGCTGTGTTCATAAGTTGAGTATACAGCATACTAATTTCAGCTGCTGGGATCTTTTCATTGTTCTGGAAAATTTTTAATGAAGAAATAAAGTGTTAAAAAAAATAAGGCAGCTGTTTTAGTTCTCCTCATACTGAGAAATCACTGTTACTCACATCTAAAATCTTAGCATGTTTGTTAAAAATATTGTTTTGTAAAACACAGCAATATGCCATAACTCATTAGTCATTATGAAGACTTACCCTAATTTGATGAATTGCTGATGCCATATCATCCTGTAATTTTTTCAGTTCATGCAAACTCTTTTCCTTATCCTTTTTTAACTGACCAATGGAAGCCTCCATTTGACTCAGATTTGCCTAAAGATCAATGTTAGAGACATTAGTGTAGTTTAAAACCTTTTTCATTAGTAAGCAATAACTATAATTATGCTTAGCACTTCAACTAGCTCTTATAAATACGTAAAATATAAAGTTATTAACAGTGAAGCAAACAAAATATACAAATATAATAATTTGTAACTTAAAACTTCACTTATCATATAAGAAATGGTGATAATTCTTATAAATTCTCCAGGATCGTGATTTCATGCATATCTTCAGCTGGAAACAACAAAGCCGTCACCATCATTACGAATGCTAGATGTTGATATGTTCTTGTTAGTACTACCAAAATCTGAAAATAAAACAAATTTAAAAACTGAATCGAATGCCGGTATTTCAAAATTCACTATGTGATATTTGTTTTTTTTAAATAAATATCTTTTCCCAAAACCATTAAATCTATTGGAGCATTTAATTGTTTTAATAATTTAACTTCTGGATTTATTTCATGGAAATAAATAAATACATAAATATAAATATATAAATCCAGAAGTTAGATTATTAAAACAATTAAATGGTCCGATAGATGTAATGGGTTGGGAAAAGATATTTATTTTAAAAAACAAACATTGCATAATGAATTTTGAAATACCAGCAGTCGATTCTGTTTTTAAATTTGTTTTATTTTCAGATTTTGGTAATACTAACAAGAACATATCAACATCTAGTGTTCGTAACGATGGCAACAGCTTTGTTTCCAGCTGAAGTTGTGTATAAGTTTACATGAAATCATGATCCCAGAGAATTTATAAGAATTATTATAATTACAATTTCTTTCTTGGAAGTGTTGAAAACAGTGTTGTTATAATAAATTAAATTTAAAGGGAGTCGATTAATGACACTAAACAACATTTTTAAATATATCGAGATTTAACTGTATTGGAACACCACAGTGAAGCGAAAAATTATTAAATTTTAGATGAGTCGTATTTCTTACACATCTGCTTCACTTTCGTACCTATTTTGAGGACATGTTTCGCAAATCTTCGTTTGCATCTACGGCTCTTGTGCGACTGACGCTAGATCCAGCGGTGTGGGTAATTCTGGGGTTGTTGCTGCCATCTGTTGATTTAGCGATGAACTGAAATGTGGGATTCTCTTCTAGCGGGATTTCAAAGTTCATTAGTTGGTTTTTATGTTTTTCTATGTATATCCTCTCCCATATGACGAGTTCACTATGTTTTTGTACGTATTTTAGTAATTCTGTGCTATCTTCAATTTCATGATTTTCAGACCAGAAATGAGCTGCTATTGCGGACTTATCAATATTTTTGTATCTTAAGTGCCTGAAGTGTTCTTTCTTTCTAGTGCCTATGTTTCTTTTTGTCCTCCCTATGTAAATTTTTTCACAGTCTTTACACTTGATTTTGTAAATGCCTGACTTTTCCTCTGGTTTTTTCTTATCAGTATTATTACTGTGAAGTAGGTTTTTAATGTTGTAATTGTTTTTTGGTGCCAATGTTATATTGTATTTCTTGAATATTTTTTGGAACTTTTTTGTGGCCCAGGGGTGGTAAGTAAATTTAGCAAATCTAGTTTCTTGTTTTATTGGTGTGAGAGCTGTGATCTGTTTTAATCTCTTTTGAAGTTTGAATAATTTTAGTTTTTTATCTACAATGTTTTTTCCATATCCATTTTTAATTGCAGTTTTTAAGATTTGATGGTTTTCGTTTTGATATTCTTGCTGGTTGAGAGGTAGATTTACTAATCTGTATGTGAGACTGTTAATGGTTGCATGTTTGTGTGGAATTGGGTTGAAACTATTTGCTTTGATGTAATTATCTGTGTGTCTATACATGAGCTTTTTCGAAACACATATTACTAAAGCCTTCCCTCATATGTTTAAAACATGGTACAGATACGTAGACGACATCTTTGCAATAGTGCCCTACAAACTAATAGATGATGCTTTGAAACTACTCAACCTGCAAGAACCCAGCATACAATTCACAGTAGAAACTGAAGAGGACTGTACTCTACCTTTTTTAGACCTTAAAATCAAAAAAGGCAATGAAAAACTAGAATTTGGCATTCACAGAAAAGCAACACACACAGATAATTACATCAAAGCAAATAGTTTCAATCCAATTACACACAAACATGCAACCATCAACAGTCTCACACACAGATTAGTAAATCTACCTCTCAACCAGCAAGAATATCAAAACGAATACCATCAAATCTTAAAAACTGCAATTAAAAATGGATATGGAAAAAACATTGTAGATAAAAAACTAAAATTATTCAAACTTCAAAGGAGATTAAAACAGATCACAGCTCTCACACCAATAAAACAAGAAACTAGATTTGCTAAATTTACTTACCACCCCTGGGCCACAAAAAAGTTCCAAAAAATATTCAAGAAATACAATATAACATTGGCACCAAAAAACAATTACAACATTAAAAACCTATTAAGTTAATTGGGAGTCGATTAATAACACAAAACAACAAAGTGAGTGTTGTTTTGTGTTATTAATCGACTCCCAATTAACTTAATTTATACAACAACACTGTTTTCAACACTTCCATGAAAGGATTTATTAAAAACCTACTTCACAGTAATAATACTGATAAGAAAAAACCAGAGGAAAAGTCAGGCATTTACAAAATCAAGTGTAAAGACTGTGAAAAAATTTACATAGGGAGGACAAAAAGAAACATAGGCACTAGAAAGAAAGAACACTTCAGGCACTTAAGATACAAAAATATTGATAAGTCCGCAATAGCAGCTCATTTCTGGTCTGAAAATCATGAAATTGAAGATAGCACAGAATTACTAAAATACGTACAAAAACATAGTGAACTCGTCATATGGGAGAGGATATACATAGAAAAACATAAAAACCAACTAATGAACTTTGAAATCCCGCTAGAAGAGAATCCCACATTTCAGTTCATCGCTAAATCAACAGATGGCAGCAACAACCCCAGAATTACCCACACCTCTGGATCTAGCGTCAGTCGCACAAGAGCCGTAGATGCAAACGAAGATTTGCGAAACATGTCCTCAAAATAGGTACGAAAGTGAAGCAGATGTGTAAGAAATACGACTCATCTAAAATTTAATAACATTTTTAAAATTTTCCGGAACATGTTTCAGAGACTTTGCCTCCATCCTCAACCAGCCATCGACTGATTCTCATTGGTGTAGTTGACGATATTTTGTCATAGGTCTCCTCTGGTGGCGGTTCAAGGAACTTGCTGAACAAATCTTTCTGGGGGATGTTGAAATTGAATACTTTGTTCCTATATTTTGAAATGAAGATTTGTTCCCATGTGGATAGTTCTTGTTTTCCTGATGTATGTTTTAGTAGTTTTGGTTCTGGATTTATGATGTGGTTTTTTTCCCAAAAATGCGTGGCAGCTGCTGATTTTTCTAATTGTTTATATTTTATGTTTCTATAGTGTTCCTTTGCTCTTGTTTCTAAATTTGTTTTGGTTTTTCCAATATAAATTTGACTACAGTCACAGCATTCAATTTGATATATACCAGATTTTTTGTTAGATGGAATGGCAGACTAAACCATGGCATTTACAGAAAACCAACACAGACAGACCACTACATAAAAGCTAATGGCTACAACCCAAGATCCCACAAACAGGCAATCTTCAATAGTTTAGCGCACAGACTGGTCAACATCCCTCTCACAGCAGAAGAATACAAAACAGAATACAACAACATTATTGAAATAGCACAAAAAATGACTTTCCCAAATCATTAGTAGACAAAAAAGTGAACTTAGCAAAAAAGAAGAAGCTACTAAAGGAAACCACAACCCTCTCAGCTACAGAAACTAATATGATTTCAAAAAATTCACTTACCATCCATGGGCCTATGATAAATTCAAAAAAGTCTTCAAAAAAACAAAACATTCAACTAGCACCAGTCAACCATTTCTCCTTAAAAAACCTAATTTGCTCAAACATCAAAGATGCCATTCCATCTAACAAAAAATCTGGTATATATCAAATTGAATGCAATGACTGTAGTCAAATTTATATTGGAAAAACCAAAAGAAATTAAGAAACAAGAGCAAAGGAACACTTTAGGAACATAAAATGCAAGCAATTAGAAAAATCAGCAGTTGCCATGCATTTTGGGGGGGGGAAACACACACACAACATAAATCCAGAACCAAAACTACTAAAATATATAAAAGGAAAACAAGAACTGTCCACGTGGGAACAAATCTTCATTTCAAAAAGTAGGAACAAAGTATTCAATTTCAACATTCCCCAGAAAGATTTGTTCAGCAAGTTCCTCGAACTGCCACCGGAGGAGGCCTATGACAAAACATCGCCAACAATAAACTAATATGTAACTCTTTCATGGTTCTCATTCTCTCCTGAATATTTATTGATTTTGAGCTATAATGCTTAATTAAGACCTCAATATGCACATAGAAAAGATTAATTTAAAAACATTGGGGAAAAAGAAATAAGAATTTTCTAGACTGCGTGTTCAAAAAGAAGGTTAAATCAACAAAGAAGTAACTATTATTACAGTAGTCAAGCATGCTCTTTAGTGCATTTAATGAAAATACTTTATTTTGCCAAACTCCATATGGGAGAAGAAATAGCATAACTGCTTGCATAAATGCATAAATGTTATATACATACCTTAAGACTCTTGATTTTTATAATGCCTCTGTACCTTGGTTGGTGAACTTTCTTGGCCAAGAACATACGTACATACTTCTGAATCATTATAAGACAAGCTTTGCGATACAGTATTTTATATTTTACTGTAAAAAATAAGGTTGTATTAATTCTATAATCTCAAGAAATAACATATACAACACATACAAATACATACAAGGTATATTTTCTAGGAAAGGTAAACAGGGTAATTCCTTTATCAAAGCCATATAAATATTGGTTTATTATTTTCATCATTGTCTTGTCAAGTAGTTCTAAACTTATTTCTTCATATGCTAATGACATATTGCTTGTTTTCATGGGTTTAGATATTTACTCTAAGAGACAGATTTTATGACGACATGTAGGCTAGGCTGCAACTGATAATCAAAACTTGCCCAACGTGCATAGTTACAGTGATCATTACTTTCCACAGTAAAGGAATGAAGACAGGTATGTCATATTCACTCAGTCCTTAATCTATGATGGAGATTTCCTTTCAATAATGCTCAATACCTAATCTTACATCATGTGGCAGCACAGTGGTGATATAGGTAATACATGAAAATATGAAGTTACAATTGGGATAAGCAGTATGTTATAACAATGTCACTAATGAACTCTGTAACTCTGTTAACTCTGTATGTAATTCGTTTTCAAGTAGAAAGCATATTACTTTCATTAAGAGTTATTGATGTGTGAACTAGTGACACTGCTTGTTTTTTACCCATCCTATAATTTTGTTACACTTCACTGCAAATATGTTATATTAAGACATGATTATTTTCATTGCAGTTAATATAGACACATTTATTCCTCTGAAATTAAATTGTATTAATTTGGCATAAGACTTCATTGTTTATATGATCTAATTTGCAAACAAATCATAGATAACAGATGCTAATATAAGAAAATTATGTATAAATTTGAGGAATGACTTCCAAAATAAAATTAGAAACTCTTTATTTCAGAAACTTCAGTAATGTTTAGAGCCTACCCAAACCTACCAAGTATTGCATGCCACAGTATCTGTGAATTATGAGGAATGAGGAAACCCTAGATTCGGACAAGATTTAAAACACAGTTCTTATCTTAGCCATCTAAGCTACCCATGTCAGCAGGAACTTTTCAAGCCAGGAATTAAACCAAATGGTTTTGCATCCTAGTCAAAACTGCTGATTATGGCATCACAGGGGCAGATTTCATACATTATTTAAAAAAAAACATAAATGTTTAAATTGCTTTTAAGATCAAGGAATAGGTTTCTGAGCATTTATAAACAATTAAGCATATCTGAATGGAAAATTTAAGCTTTCAATTTATAAGTGCAGTTAGTGATATATTATTTTTCTAACACACACAAGCCGTGTAAATTTAGAAGTTTAGAATCAAAACTGAAAAATTCAAAGCCACAGCCTAGAGTTGAACCATGTATCTTCCGCTTTATGTGCAGCTGCTCTACCACTGAGCTACCATCACAATATGCTGACATGACTTTAAATTCTCCAGCTGACTTAGGACTTCCTGGTAGACCAACAAGGAAATCTCAATTCAAGATCACTTACCTCAATATGAACTTACATTCATAGGTACTTAACTCCTGAGCTTTTTAACATATTTTTATTACAGTCTTCCATTTATAAGCACAATCAGCTATAGATGATTCTCTAATACACACAAGCTGTGTATAGGTAAACTTTAGAAGGTTAAAATCTGAACTGTAAAATTTGACACATTCCGGATTTGATTAAACTTTTAAAATTTATTTACACATAGTTTGTGTGTCTTAGAACAATCAACTATCACTGATTGCCCTTATAATTGGAAAATTATAATAAAAAAACATGAAATTAAACACTGGCAAATAAGCACTTGCAAACTGTAAGTCACCATTGGGGTAAGTGATCTTGAATTGCGACTTCCTCATTGGTTTGCCACGAAAATGTGAATCAGTTGGAGAATTTAATGTCATATTGGCATGACATTATGGTAGCTCAGTGGATAAACACATAAATTAACATAAAACCTTAATTGTAAAAGTTGTAATCAAATACACATGCATTTCTATTGTAAACTATCTGCCTTGGTTCATCTGTTTCAATATTTATGTAAACAGTCACTTTATTGAACCACAATATCAACATCATTATCATGATCATCAATATATCCTATACTTATAGCAAAAGTATGGGAACAATAGTATTAATTATTTTTAATCAAGATAAACACAGGATATTGCTTGTACTACAGTTGTGATCAGATGCTTTGCCATTAACACCTTTGTAATCTTTGAGATTGAGAAAATGGGTTGAATGCAGCATTGTACGAGGGCTGTTCAGTAAAGAATGATCATAATTTTTTGCACTAAAATTCAATCTTATTATATTCTGTTAGCTTAATGTGAAACAAACATGCCATAGTAGTTTCATTGTTGGTACTCCTGGTTCCTGCCTGTGAGAACCAGGCAAATTCAGACATGTTCAGTATCGCCTACCGCTGCAATGGAGGTAAAATGCAGTTAAAGTTGATGTTAGTGGAAGATCCGGAGTCTCTTTCAAACGTAATCACTGCTGATGAAATTTGGCTACATCATTTTGATTCTGAGAGCAAACAGCAAAGCTTAGTGTGGAAATCTCCTTCATCACCAACCCCCCAAAAAACAAAAGAGGTTGCTTCTGCTGGGAAAGTTATGGTCATCTCATTCTTTGATATTCATGGAATGGTTTATCAGTATGTTGTACCTGCACACACATCAGTAACTGGACAATACTACAGGGATGTCCTGAAAACATTGCAAGTCCATATCAGGTGCAAAAGACCACATTTTCGTGAAGCAGGCTGGCTGCTGCACCACGATAATGCACGGCCGCATATTGCCAATGTTGTTGCTGAATATCTTGCAAAAATCAACATGAAGTGCATTCCTCACACTCCCTATAGCCTGGATTTAGCCCCATGTGACTTTTTTCTATTCTCTAACTTGAAGAAACGCCTTCATGGGAGGCATTATCCATCATCAGAAGCAGTGGTGAAGGCTGCGGAGGTGATTTTGAAGGATCTCTCAAAAAATTGTTTCCAGCATGTCTTTGAAGACTGGCAGAAATGCTGGGACAAGTGCATCGCATTCAGGGGAGGGGGAGACTATTTTGAGAAGGACCATCAAAATTATGAGGATGAGTAAAGGTACGTTGGAAAGAAAAGAAAAGAAAAGAAAAAAAATGTGATCATTCTTTATTGTACAGCCCTCGTATATTAACCAATTATTTAACCTTGTAACAATATTACAATTGGTTCAATCTTGCCTACTGGGCTACTGATAGGCAAATTTCAGTATATCCATTTCAAAGATAATAAACTTAGTTATTATTACTATCCATTTATTACTCTTACAGGATTTTGCCCCATACCAGTTATATGCGAGTAACTTTGAATGGACAAATAAAATTAAAACCTGACTTAATCAATACCTTTTCTTCATAATAATGCCATGGCAAAACTTCAGTAGGTATCCTTGTAAACTACCAGATGGCAGAAGGTGATGGGGTAAACAGTAGCTTTTAAATTTTAAATGGAATAACAGGATAATTTTGTTTATATTGTGACAATCACAAAATTTGGTTATAACATTTTCTTCTAGCATTAAATCTTGAGAAATTGTGGTATACCTAAACTGTTGCTGTAGCACTTAAGAATAGCTGGTGAAATGGTAATCATTCAAAAGAAAGGATAATAATATCCTAGTTACTATTAGTTTGAAATTTAAACCGTACAAGCTCTGGTGCAATATTGAGTCTTTAACTGTTATGTACTAAGGACTACTTCATGACTTGACAGAGGCAATAAAACATAAGAGAATCGAGAAGATATTGACACATTGCTTCACTAACACTGATTTTCACAGGACATGTTTAAGAGCTGTTGCTTCCATCATCAGCTTAGTCTCCCATGTCTGAACATGGGAGCAATGTGTCAATATCTTCTCGATTCACTTTTATTTTAACTTTTGCTTCACTGTCTCTACACTTCTTTCAATTTTTATACTTTGAGGTAATAAAATGCCTATAATAAAGACAGAAGCCGCTGCCGCCACTGCCACCACCATCTTATAATATAACTAAAACAAACATCTACATCAAGAAACAAGAACGTCCGACGATTATTTATAAATAGGATATGAGATTATTTCACAGAAAATGAAGCTAGTTACAATGGAATAGTAAATATAATACAAATAAAATATTTAGTGATTATTTTCAACTTATCTTAATTAATTAATTTCAAATAGAAGATAGAAGTTTGGTCATCAACTTCTTAAGATAAGTGGAAAATAATCACTAAATATTTTATTTGTATTATGAGATTATTTGTTTGAAGTTTGATAATTTAGAACAGGATTTTGGAGGGAAATGGTATTAAGAATAGAAGACCTGAACAGGTAAACTCAATTCGTTCAGATATGAGAAAAAAGTTCATTAGCAAGTTATAGGGAATCAAAAGAAAGCCTTGAAAAGGAGAAGTACACCTGAATTTCTAAGAAAAATCAAAGACCTGATTCTGTTTAGGTATTTAGAAACTAAGAGAAAAAGAGGGGGGGGGGATTCTGCAGAAATTTATCCATCTGAGGTTAAAAATGTAACATTTATATTTTCTCCAATATAATGCCACAAATAATTGGAAGGAAATGTTAATAAGTAAGAAATGTTTATGAGGAACAAAGAAATTGCAGCGAGAAAGATTTTTCAGGATTACAATCAATACCAAAGTTAGAGGAGTTTTTATGAAAGATATGGCTGAAATGAAAATGGTCAGTTGAAAGGTATATAACTCAGTAAAATTTAGAGAGTAAAGCTTACATGTATTATACAAAGGTTGAATAAAAAGTAATGAGAAGTCTTTTTTTTCTTCTCTAAGATGTCTTTATTGAGACGTGTACTTATAGGTACACACATTCAATAAAACCACCCCCGTTATTTATGACCTTTTGCCAAATGTTCGGAAGGCGACACCTGCGTGTCTATTTCCATAGATGTTCAGTAGTGACCAACCTGTTGCCTGGTTAATTTCATCTCTGGTGTTGTATCGGATCCCTTGCAGTGGTATATTATTCATTTTCGCAAAGAGATCATAATCACAGAGACTCACATTGAGGGAGTTCAATTGATGTTCTAGAATCTCCCATTGCCAATATCGCAAGAGATCCTGGACAGCAGTAGCAGTGTAGCATCTTGGGTTATTATGAAGAATGATGGGGTGCTGTTTCATGAAATGTTGTCACTTTTGCCTGAGTGCTGGACAAAGGTGGTGTTGCCGGAACATGCAGTAGTACCCAGAATTTACTGTTACCGTTGGTGGTACAGTGTGATGCAGTAGTACCCCATCTTTGTCATAAGCCACAATGAATAACATTTTCACTGTACTTTGTGTAGTGCACACTTTCTTTGGATGATGAGAACCAAAATGCCTCCATTCATTAGATTGGCATTTCAATTGTGGTTCATATGAGTAAGCTCAGGTTTTGTCCATAGTGATGATTCATTGAAAAAAGTTGTTATTTTTCCATTGGTACCGGTCCAACAAATCTTGTGCAACTGCAAAATGGTGCCATTGTTGCACCTTGGAAAGTTCATGGGATATTCAACATGCTGCAATTTTGCAGTAACCCAGAAAGACGTGCAGAATGTGGAGCACAGTTTTGTGGCATACTCTGACTTCTGCTGCCAACTCACATGCAGTCCTTCAGTGTTAAACATTCAAAAAGGAAGCAGGAGTTGAACTGTATTGTTCTCTACATGGACTCATACTGTACAGGAATTATCCTTCACAGCTTCTCTGCCTCCTCTGAAAGCTTATCACCTCATGCAACTGTGCTGTATGGTATCGCTGCATCATCACAGGCTTCATGCAGTCCCTGAAAACATTCTTGCATACTCCATCCATATGCCATTTCAATTTTGAGCCAAGTACTTTGCTCTACCTTTGTAAACATGATGTTAGGCATTTGCACTATTGCTATGAAGTTCAATGGTCTACAGAGTGCAGTAGAATGACACAGTACGGTCCCCGCTAGCTGCATAAATTTGTCTAACAGGCCTTCGATTTGTCAAAACAGATGGCAGCTCGTCAACTCACTGCTTTTACATTATAGCAGTGTTTGTATTAAACCCTTGTAGTTTAATCTTTGTATATGGTTCTGCAATGTCTATGGTAAGGAGCTGTAAATATCAATTACCAGATATGTCAATAAAGTGGCATGAAAGGATCTATAAAGCAATAGTAGAATAAAAAATGACATATGGTGTGGAGTTGTGGGGGGCCAATGAGATAAGAAATCATGGTGAACATATATATGAACAGTTCTGTAAAAAGATACTGGGTTTGAATAAGTCAACGCCAAATGGAGTAGCTAGAGTGGAACTTGGAAGACCTTGCAGGAGTGGGGTAGTTATAGAATGATTTTTAAAATATTGGTACAGCTGTATAAAAAAGGATGATGATGATAATACATTAAAGATCTGTCTAGAACATCAGAAGAATTCAACATGTAAGACCAGCTGGTGGGCAGAGCTACAGAGAACGTGGGTTAAAATAGGGATGGGGGATATCTGGCATGAGAGAGAAAGAAATGTAAAAGGTTTTTGGACCATCATTAAGAATAGGATAGAGGACATTGACAGACAAGTGACGTGGGGAAATCTGATAAGTAAGAAATCACTAAATGTATACCTGAAAATAAAGACAGAATGGGGAAGGGAAACATATATAGACATATGTGATAAATATGAGAGGGAGGGTTTAGCTTGGTTAAGGACAGGAGCCATATTGAGAGGGGGTTTCCCAAAGGAGTGCATTCTATGTGGAAAGAAAATAAGTTTAGAACATTATGTAGTGGAGTGTAAAGAAACTGAAAACTGGAGGAAATTAATATGGGATAAAAACTGGGATAATAATGGGGCTTACGTAGTAACAATAAAAATGCTTACACTGAAAAGAGAGAAAAGATTAAGGGAGGTGGGGAAATTTGCTGACAAAGTCAAACAGAAATGGTTGAGAAGGGCAAGGAAGTAAGAGGTAGAGAAATGGAAGACACAATCACATTAGGTCAAGGTCGTATAAAGGCTAGAATAGAGGTAAACGGCCAGGGAGCCAACACCACTATCAGGCCGTAATATAAGCAGCTGACAAATTTGTACCTAGATTACAATTGTAAAACTTGTAATTGAGATTGTAAGATATAGAAGTACAAATAAATATTATTATTACGATTATTAAAAATAAACGTATATGGAGTTATAATATTATTACCTCATATTCAGTCTATTACAGTAAAATATGATAGTTTGGAGCCAACTATACTCATCCTTTTTAAAAAATTATAAATTCTTCCACGGAACTAGTTCACAATGTTTCATCAGTATTACTAATTTATAACGTTGAGTTGGATTGATTTCTAACACTTTATATGTTAAGGTATTTTTTTAGTTAGTGACATTTAGTGTTTCTAATCTAAAACATCTTTATAATTTATCAATACCTACTTATATGTAATTATAATCAATAATCTATTTTAAGGTTACTTTCTTCAGTTCAGTTGTGAAATATAATTTAATAATCCAGTGATAAGTCTATCTGAATTGCTAACACCTTGATAGACCATCTACTAAAGCAGTAAAACTGCTATGGAAACAGTGTGTCATTTTAGGTTTGATGGATCAATTCATGTAAATAGGTACCAGACATGGAAACAAATTTTTGGAATAAATAAAATCCATTATTGACATAGATACTCAGCATATAATAATAGATATATTCATGAACACAACAAAGAATTAAGACATCTGTTACAAAGATTCGGGATCAGCAGGAATCAACGCAAGGTAAACTGTAACTTATAAACTCAAAATGGATTTAATAATTTGAAATTTCAGATTTTTGGAACTGCTATCACTTTAAATGTCTAGTTACAATTGATTCTTAAGTGTTCTGTGCATCCTAGTAATACCAATAACTACTGCCTGCCATAAGGCAAGAACATCTCCAACAATTAGAATAGAGGTAAACTAAGCGCCTATTGTAAGATATAACTTCAGTAGATCTTTTGTGATGATGTGTTGCCTGAAACACGAACATGTTTTAACTAAACTAGATAATTCCTTTCTTGGAAGTGTTGAAAACAGTGTTGTTATGATAAATTTAAACTAGGTAAATCTATAATACTGAATGCTGTAGGTACATATTAACTAAAGAATAAGCCCACCAAGATTTTTTATGTTGTAGTCATTCAACCATTTTTTTCTTCTACATTTTATCCCTCCAATGAAAATAAAAAAAACTACTGTAGGACACAGAACACTCGTTTTCTTAAAAAGTTTAAGAAACTGTCAGTGAGATTTAGAATATTACTCTCATCCTTAACTGAGATCAAGATGAGGGACGAGGTTTAATAAGGCTCAGAGAGGACAATTAGCATATCAGCCAGTGGAAGATCTTCTGTATCTTTACCCCGGATGGAGCACCTCCCTAGAGGGAAATGTTAAGTGAGAAGGGACAGAGAGTTGCAAGAACTTATGAAATGATACAGCAGAGGGGACAATCCCTACAGTTTACAGATTGAAACTCCCTATTAGCAGCTCATATAACCAGCTATACTGCCGGCTTGTAGCCCTCTGAAGAGACCAGAACTTGGAGATTACGCCCAATCCTAAGGATGTAGGTTTACAGAGAGCACATTCCTTGGCATTCCATGCCGAGACTCCTGGTTACACTTACAGCTCAGAGGCAACCAAGCAGGGTACAGCTGAAGTTAACTGAGAAATGGTATAATTTTGAGTCAAACTAATACTCAATGCTCCACTTATTGCTAGTATTTACCTAGAACGCGTTTCGTTAGGATCTTCCTAACATCATCAGCTGTTGTCGATGTTAGGAAGATCCTAACAAAACACGTTATAGGTAAATACTAGCAATAAGTGGAGCATTGAGTATTAGTTCAACTCAAAATTATATTAATTTTGTGCTTCATTGTATCATATTCCTTACACATTGGAATGAGAAATTATGATTAAATGGAGGGACAGGAAATCTGGAGATGTAATTAACCCTCTCAAAATTTACATGCTTGAGAAAACCCATAGATCAGAAAGGTCATTCATGGGGATAAACTTTACAACATTGGAAATGGGAGACACACACTTTACCATAGTCACATCACACTTGTGACTTCAAGATAACCATCAAAAGGTTAAAAGATATAATTAATTTTTATGGTTGTTTAATTGTAGTGATTATTTAAGACTGGAGTTTAGTTAAGTTTATCAGATTTACTAAAAATCTAAAAGTAGCTGTTAAGTACGTAGAAAATGACACTAGCTACAATGAAGCAATGAATATTACACAGATATAACTATTTGTAACAAAACTTCACTTATCTTAAGAAAATGATGTCAATTTTTCTTATTAATTGAGATCCATTTCACAAACAAATCGCTTGCATCGTCAGTCAACACACCTCATCGTCAGGGATACTGGTCACCATGTTATTACGTTTTTCCAGTACTATCAAAATCTGAAAACGAAACAAACTTAAAAACAGAATAGTCTGGTACTTCAAAATTCAATATGCAATGTCTATTTTTTAAAATAAATGTCTTTTTCCAAACCATTAAATCTATCACACCATTTAATTGTTAACTTCAGTATTTATTTCATGGTTAAATGACCAAAAACGATCTGCTATGGCCGATTTATCAGTTTGTTTATACTTAAAGTTATGAAAATGTTCTTTTGTTATTGTTTCCAAATTATGTTTCATATGTCCAATATAAACTTGATCACAATCTAAACAATTAAACTGATAAATACCAGATTTTTTATTATTAGGAATTTTATCTTTTTTAGAGAAATGTAGTAAAATTTTAATACTATATTTATTTTGAGGAACTAAAGTTATACCAAACCCTTTAAAAAAAACTGAAAATGTTTATTAACCCAAGGGGTAAGTCAATTTTTTAAATTTATAATCGTCTTTTATTTTGGAAATAAAATAAATCATTTAATCATCGTTTTTAATTTGGAAACCAGAACATTTTCGTAACATTAAGTATTAAAAAAACTGATAAAACAGCCGTAGCAGATCACTTTTGGTCATTTAACCATGAAATAAATCCTGAAGTTAAATTATTAAAACAATTAAATGGTCCGATACATTTAATGCTTTGGGAAAAGGTATTTATTTTAAAAAATAAACATTGTGTAATGATAGAGTCAACATGAAAAATTCAATGCCATGGCCGGGATTTGACCCACGGATCTCCTGATTTCCATCCAGTCGCTCTAACCCATTGAGTTACCATGGCCAACGTGCCATCCTGACATTAAATTCTCCATTTGACTCATATATTTCCCTCGTGAAGCACTAGGGGCTCTTGCATCCGAGATACACCGTGTAAAATCGTGTAATGAATTTTGAAATACCAGTAGTTGATTCTGTTTTTAGGTTTGTTTTGTTTTTAGATTTTGGTAATACTGAAAAAACATAATAACATGGTAACTGGTATCCTTGATGATGAGGTGTGTTGACTGATGGCACAAGCAATTTGTTTGTGAAATCACTCTCAATTAATAAGAAAAATAGAGATTATTTTCTTAAGATAAGTGAAGTGTTTGTTAAAAATAGTTATATTTGTGTAATTGCTGTTAAGTGTTTAATGCAAGATGATGTTGGCAGATAGACCAAAGAACTCATGCAGATGTTATGTTGCCGATTATCATATGCATTCCAGTTATCATAACAACCAGTTTCAGGAATGGACATGAGAAGCTTATCATCTCTACTTATCTTCTAGCCACTTAGATAAATTCTTCAGTATGTTGAAAACAGTGTTTGTAGTTGGTTTTTTGACACTTCATCACTTACATTTTTATATTATTGAGGGACTAGTGTCAGAAGCCGTTGTGTCCATTTTCAGCCTCCAGCCTCCATCTTCAGTGCTTTTTTTATTTAACCTCCAATGTTAAGTCATATCGGACAATTAATGAAATGGGTGCAATGAGCCCAGGATCCATGGAGCTTAGAGTCACCAGACATTCATCTTTCAGGATAAGGGAAAGCCCCAGAAAGAAATCTTAATCAGGTAACTCACCCTGACCGAGATTCAAACTCAGGATCTCTTGAACATGAGGTAAACATCTACGCCACCAAGACAGGCATTCAGTATGTTTAATTACTCCTTTAGTCTGTATACATAACATGCTTACTGAACATATGAAAGCATTAAATTGAAGGGAAGTATGTCTTTTCAGTGTTGTTGGCACTGAAGTGCTTGGAGCGGTACTCTAGGTGATTTTATCGTAAATCCTTACTTTAAGACAGTTTACAAGCAAATGTTCCTTTATCAAGAATGAATTACCTATACTCTGGGAAAATATTCCTCTCTGGGCATAGGAAAAAAAATTGGTACTAGCAGATGGAACACTCATATTTTCCAACATACACAATGTACATTGTGCACTGCCCTATAAGTTATTAAATCGCAAATTACATAAGAAATCAATAGGATGTACCCACTGGGTCTTCTGCATGAACACCCTGCTCAGATGACCTTATGTACGTACATAATTCTTTTCTTAAGAATATGTTAAATAGAACTTTATGCCTGCAGCACCTTCAATGAAAGAGTACATAAAGCATAAAAAACAATAAGCTTGCAGCACTATTACTCCATGTATGTTGGAAAATTAATACTATAATAGGGCTGTTCAATAAAGAATGATCATAATTTTTTTACGGTTATAATTTTTCGCACCAAAATTCAATCTTATTATATTCTGTTAGCTTAATGTGAAACAAACACGCCGTAGTAGTTTCATTGTTAGTACTCATGGTTTCCACCTGTGAGAACCAGGCAACTTCAGATATCACAAAAGTGAATCGAGAAGATACTGACACACTGCTTCACTTACACTGTTTTTTCACTGTTTTCTGTGAAAAAACAGTGTGAGTGAAGCAGTGTGTCAATATCTTCTTGATTCACTTTTGTATTAAGTTGTGCTTCAGTGTCTCTACACTTCTTTCAAGTTTATAACTTCAGATATGTTCAGTATCACCTATCGCTGTAATGGAGGTAACACGTGAGGAACAATATGTGGCTTTGAAATTCTGCTTTCGTTTCAACAAATCTTCAGTTGAGGCCTATACAATGTTACAGGAGGCATATGGAGAGTCTGTTCTTCCCTACAGCACAGCTCGAAGGTGGTTTAAAATGTTTAAAGAGGGGAGAAAATCAATTTCAAAGGAAGGTGGACCTGGTGCTCCAGTTATGGCTCTTACAGAAGAAACATCAACACTGTTGCTGCCATTATCAGAGAGGATCGACGAATTACCTTGAGATAACTTTCTGAAATAACATTTCATTGGGTGCCACCCACACGTTGGTGACAGAAACATTACACATGAGACGTGTTTGTGCGCGATGGGTTCCAAGACTGTTGATTCCCAAACAAAAGGACATTTGCATTAAAGTTGATGTTAGAGGAAGATCCGGAGTTTCTTTCAAACACAATCACTGCTGATGAAACTTGGCTACATCATTTTGATCCCGAGAGCAAACAGCAAAACTCAGTTTTAAATCTCCTTCATCACCAACCCCCAAAAAAACAAAAGTGGTTGCTTCTGCTGGGAAAGTTATGGTCATCTCATTCTTTGATATTCATGGAATGGTTTATCAGTATGTTGTACCTGCACACAGATCAGTAACTGAACAATACTACAGGGATATCCTGAAAACATTGCAAGTCCATATCAGTCACAAAAGACCACATTTACGTGAAGCAGGCTGAATGCTGCACCACGATAATGCCCGGCCGCATATTGCCAATGTTGTTGCTGAATATCTTGCAAAAATCAACGTGAAGTGCATCTCTCACCCTCCCTATAGTCCGGATTTAGCCCCATGTGACTTTTTTCTATTCCCTAACTTGAAGAAACGCCTTTGTGGGAGGCATTATCCATCATCAGAAGCAGTGGTGAAGGCTGTGGAGGCAATTTTGAATGATCTCTCAAAAAATGGTTTCCAACATGTCTTTGAAGACTGGCAGAAATGCTGGGACAAGCGCATCGCATTCAGGGTAGACTATTTTGAGAAGGACCATCAAAATTATGAGGATGAGTAAAGGTACGTTGTCAAAAAAAATTGTGATCATTCTTTATTGAACAGCCCTCGTACAAATCACTGATAAACAACTGCCAGATATTTTGATACTCACAGAACTTACTCTGAGCCGTTAATACAAGGATGTAAACTAATGACTTGGTTTGCTTGGAGGATATCCCTAATACCTTATTATTTCTCAAGATTTAATTCTAAGAAAAATAAGTTTTAAATAAGAATATATTTAATTTAAATGTAATATGAAGCTGTAGAGTAAAATTCATTCCAGTTTAATTTAATAATTGCTTCATTATTTAAGAACTATCACAATGTCTAACAATTATCACTATTACTCCATTTAAAGTACTTACATGCTGTAATTACCAAAGCTGCAACATTTTACATTATGTATTGTTGAGAAAAAACACACACAATTAAGCCATTCTGGAAAGAACAATTAGCCCAATAAAAAGTTCAAAAGTGAAAAAGTCAGGAAAGAAGCTGAAAAAACATAGGGTCACCTTGCTACCATTGAATAAAAGAAAGTCAGTGATAAACTAAAGTAAAACGTAAAAAGCTTTGGGAATTTTGTTTCAAAATGTAACTAAAAACCCTAACCGTAAAGTTTATCATTACTAGGGTCGCTACATTGGAGCGGTTGCATGTGTTGGGAGCACCTGGTATTGGACTGATTTTAATGGGAGGGTTGGGTACATCGTACGTTGTCACAGTAATCAACACATGGAGTTCACGCAAACACAGTGCCAAAGGAAAGGTTACGAACATCCACAGGTTTACAAAAGTATATATTTGAGTGCGGGGAACATTTTTTCTCTGTTTTTCATGAAAACCGTTATTGAAATACTTGCAACGAAACAATTACTCATAATAATAGTAATGTGCTACGACATCTTAGTACAGCAACACATAAGCGTTGTGTTGCAAAATGTGAGAATTCATCGCTGCAGCAAGATGTACTTCCATTAACTCAAACAGCATTTATTTCTACCGATATTCCTTTGCATAAACTACAGGATACAAAGTTGTATGCATTTTTAGAAAAATAAACCAATTCCACATCCTACGACTTTACGCAAGTACTATGTAAAAAAAAATTTATGATAAGTGCATTTATGGTATAAGAATGAACCTAAATAACCGCAAAATATGGATTTCAATGGATGAAACAACTGATGTCATTGGGCGATTTGTGGTGAATGTGGTTGCTGGAGCACTGGACGCAGAAGGCCCCATTGGACCATATCTTCTAACAAATGACGTAGTCAATGTTGCAAATTATTCTACTATAAGTGCAGTATTTGACAATGCCATGAAAATACTATGGCCATCCGGTGTGAAACACAATAGAGTAAGACTGCAATACGATACCCTGGCACCTATATAGCCATTTGGACACTACCATGCCGCATTAGTGACCTTTTAACTCTTATTGCTGTAACCTGACTCTTCCTATTTTATACGATATCCGCACGTTCCTGCTAAGGAACAGCTAAGGTGTTTATCCCGGCCATGGCATTGAGTTTATCATGTTGACTCTATCTATCAAAGATCTTAGCCTATATACGGCTAGTATGAAGAAATGATTAATTTCCATCAATTAACTAAAATAATAAGAGTTAAATGATGAAGCCTGGGACTCAAGTACTTACGATAGTAAGTCCTCACAAACGGTGTATCTCAGATGTGACAGCCCCTAATGGTTTACCGGGGATATATACAAGTCGAATGAAGAATTTAGTGTCATGACAGCAAGTTGGCCATGGTAGCTCAGTGGGTAAGAGCTACTGGATGGAAACCAGGAGATCCGTGGTTCAAATCCCGGCCATGGCATTGATTTTCTCAAGTTAACTCTATCTATCAAATAGCTTAGCCTATAAATGGCTAGTGTGAAGAAATGATTAATTTCCATCAATTAACTAAAATATACATAGATGATTATATTATTATATAATGAACAAAATAGATGAAATTAAATTGAATGTTTATTTAAGGATCCTCTTTAACTGCTATTGATCTCAGCATCCCATTCTATACTGGGTATGAAAAATCACTTAATTCTGCTCAGACCTCTTAACATGACTTTACTTCACTTCCAAAGTCATGATAAGAATTTTTACACCTCAAAAAATCTATTGCTCTCCACCAGATTTGAACCTGCAAATTTGAGAACCAGGGTTAGCATATAACCCTTAGACCACATAGGACAACACAATGGATGAGCAGGTACACTATTAACATTTTTGACATTTGATTCTAGATAACTATGATATTAATTAGGCTAATATAGAAAAACGATTAATTTTCATCAACTAACCTAATAATGGTTTAACTATGAAGCCTGGGACTTAAGTACGTACAGCACAATAAGTCACCACAAATGGTGCAAGTCTCATTGTATATAAGGGCCCCTATTGGTGTACTGGGAAAAATAAGAGTTAGTTGGAGAATTTAATGTCATGCTGGCATGTTGGTTATGGTAGCTCTAAGGTTAAGAGCAACCAGACAGAGACTGGGAGATTCATAGTTCAAATCCTGTCTATGGCATGGAATCTTGCAATCCGACTCTATGAGCTCATTATCCTGTTGACCCAGGAGCAATTAAAAATTAACTGTAAAAATTTTAATACAAGCTACATATCAAATAAAAAGCATTAATTTTCTCATACTCTATTCAGCTGTGAGGCCAATCATAAACTGCAGAAACAAACAAATCAATAAAGAACATTCATGAAAGAATAAGTATAATAGAAACGAGTGTTGGAGAAGTCATACAATGGATACCTGCCCATATTGAAATTAAGGACACTAAACACCATTTTAGTCCGCTAGCCAAGAAATGTGCCATGGTAAAAGGGAAAAAAAAAGAGAAAGATAAAAAATAATAAAAGTACAGAAGAACTAGAAATGTGTATGAAGTCAAGTAAAACTCAAAACTAAGTTGATAGCTCATTTGTCGTGCAGGAATTCTGAGGAAACAAAGTATACCAAAATATCAAGAACAAAGTAGACTTTTTAGGATAAAAACGGGATACCTGCTTTTCTAATCGTTACAATACAATAAACATATCTACACATTTGAAAGTACTGAGTCGGTAATTCAAACACAAACATCACTCAAAATATTCTTACTTGGACATGTTTCAGAGAATGGTTTGTCCCCATCCGACTGAGTCGGATAACTGCTGACGATGGGGACAAACCGCTCTCCGAAACATGTCCAAGTAAAGATATTTTGAGTGATGTTTGTGTTTGAATTACCAACTCATTACTTTCAAACGTTAAATACATCACTGTTTCTAACCTTTTGCTTCAAATAATAAAAATAATATCTACACATATTTATATATGCAATATGAGATGAAAATATGGTGACAAAAACAATCAATCTTATGATATATGAAGGCTTGGCGAGCAGATGCCTAGACCACTATCTCAGTAAATTGAAGAAAAATGCTGAATATTAATCAATGCTCAGTGTTATATTACAGTGTATATTCATGAATTCAAGTGACCACGAGATCAAGATTTCAATGTACTTGGCTTTTTGTAACAATGTATCACGTTTAAAATTTCTAGTAGTGGCTGCGCCGTGGCTGAGTGGTTAGAACACTTGGCTCTCACCTAGGTGGCCCGGGTTCGATCCCAGGCAACCGCAAAGTAGGATTTGTGTTGGACAACATGGCGCTGGGGTGGGTTTTCTCCGGGTTCTCTGGTCCCCCCCACCATCATTCCATCAGTTGCTCCATCAATCATTCATCTCAGGCATTGGGCCAACCCCTCAACCCTGATTTCATCTCAGGTCAGATGCTTTGGCTCCCTCGCTCTGAGGGAACCCAAGCGCCTCCTAACATCAGCATTGACGAGAAAGGGAGAAAAAATAAAGTTCTATTAGTCGTGCCATAACATTCTCTAATTCAGAATCGTACAAGTTTAAACTAACATGCAACTGTATTAACTGCAACAGATTTTTGTAATTACAGATGATAACGGTGTGAACTTATACAAAAATTAACCCCATTTTGCATCAAGCAATCAAAGCTAATGTAATTTAGAATTACTCAGTATGTATTGCAGGTGTATGTACCACACGAGTTTAACCACTGATAAGCAACTTTCAACAGTTTAAAGACTTGAAGATATGCAGGAAAGAAAATACACTAAAATGTGTTGTAGATTATATCGAAGATATACTGTCAATTGTATTAATGCCAACGATTTTAACCCTAGGACACCCAAACGAGCAGCAGTCAACAATTTGATATATAGAACAGAAAGCTTATTATTAAGTGATATAGACTGTAAAAAAAAAAATAACAGAAATTAATTGTTCTTTTACACTGGCCGTGTGTAGGCTTAAGTATGGAAAGATAGAGTCAGACTGAAAAATTCAATGCCATAGCTAGGATTTGACCCATGGATCTTCTGGTTGCCATCCAGCCGCTCTAACCCTTGAGCTACTATGGCCAACGTGCCGACATGACATTAAATTCTCCAACTGACTCGTGTTTTTCCCGGTAAACCACTTAGGAGTTCTCATAAACACATGAGACAACTACCTTAATGGTGACTTACAACATGTAAGTACTTTAAGGCCCGGGCTTTATTGTTAACCAATATTAGGTAAATTAATGGAAATTATTTATTCTTTTACACTGGCCGTGTGTAGGCTAAAGTATGGAAAGGTAGAGTCAGACTGAAAAATTCAATGCCATAGCCGGGATTTGAACCACAGATCTTCTGGTTGCCATCCAGCCGCCCTAACACTTGAGCTACTATGGCCAACATGCCGACATGACATTAAAGTCTCCAACTGACTCGGGTTTCTCCCAGTAAACCACTTAGGAGTTCTCATAAAAGGAGTTCTCATTTATATACAAAATATTAATATTAGGAATATTAATGAACTTATTTTTGGAAAGAATATGACGTACAAAGGAAAATATATTTGCTGTAAGAAATAAACAATACGAACAAAATAAACTTTACAGAAAGTTTGCATTAAGAAGTACAAAAACCAACTCATAAATTCTCACATCGAAGAAGATATTCCAATCCTCAAGTACCTAAAACCAACATGAAAGTTATTTCACATGCATAGCTCTTTGGATGCTGCAGTAGATGCTAGCTGATGATGCAGGCAATGGCCAGTGAAACATGTCCTAGTTACAATTAGGTAAGCAAAGCAAATAAATTGTAATTGAATCTCAATAGTAATATCAAGAAGAATCTTCTATTTTAATATTACTTCAAATAAAGAACATTTATTTAATTGAATTAATGACCAATTTCTATAAAATAAATACTAAACTGTGTGTTGAGTGAAACTCACATTTTCTAAGAGAATTATACCTTATTATACATTGGAACCAAATTGAAAAAACACTTTAGGAACATCAAGCAAAAAGAAACATAAATCAGCAGCAGCAGCAGCAGCAGCACATTTCTGAGTTCATAACCACTACATAGAACAAAAAAGTCAACTATTAAAATCACTTCACATCAATCAAGAATTAAATTTCTGGGAAAAGATTTAGATAAATAAATTCAAAACACACTTAATGAATTTTGACATTCCAATGGAAGAAAATATTTCCTCTATCGCTGCCACACATTTTATTTTCACCATATGTTATTATGTTCTTTTTAGAGATATTTGTCACAGTTAAAATTGTGTATTTTCCAGCTGGATAAAAAGTTTAATGTGTATAACTTCAAATAAAGTTATAAACAATGCATGCATGCAGCTCGCAACTGCTTGAGATGCAGCTATAAAGGAATCAGAAGGGAGAAGTGAAATGAAATATAATATATGAGGGCTGTTCAATAAAGAATGATCATAATTTTTTTTATGGTCATAATTTTTTGCACTAAAATTCAATCTTATTATATTCTGTTAGCTTAATGTGAAACAAACACGCCGTAGTAGTTTCACTGTTGGTACTCCTAGTTCCCGTCTGTGATAACCAGGTAAGTTGAGACATGTTCAGTATCACCTACCACTGCAATGGAGGTAACACATGAGGAACAATATGTGGCTTTGAAATTCTGCTTTCATCTCAACAAATCTTCAGTTGAGGCCTATACAATGTTACAGGAGGCCTATGGAGAGTCTGTTCTTCCCTACAGCACAGCTCGAAGGTGATTTAAGTGGTTTAAAGAGGGGAGACAATCAATTTCAAAGGAAGGTGGACCCGGTGCTCCAGTTACTGCTCTTACAGAAGAAAACATCAACACTGCTGCTGCCATTGTGAGAGAGGATCCACGAATTATCTTCAGAACACTTTCTGAAATACTGAACATTTCATTGGGTGCCACCCACACGTTGGTGACAGAAACATTACACATGAGACGTGTTTGTGCATGATGGGTTCCAAGACTGTTGATTCCCGAACAAAGGAACATTCGCATGCAGGTCTGCATGCAGTTAAAGTTGATGTTAGAGGAAGATCCGGAGTTTCTTTCAAACGTAATCACTGCTGATGAAACTTGGCTACATCATTTTGATCCTGAGAACAAACAGCAAAGCTCAGTTTGGAAATCTCCTTCATCACCAACCCCCAAAAAAGCAAAAGTGGTTGCTTCTGCTGGGAAAGTTATGGCCATCTCATTCTTTCATATTCATGGAATGCTTTATCAGCATGTTGTACCTGCACACACACACCGGTAACTGGACAATACTACAGGGATGTCATGAAAACATTACAAGTCCATATCAGGCGCAAAAGACCACATTTCCGTGAAGCAGGCTGGATGCTGCACCACGATAATGCGCGGTCGCATATTACCAACGTTGTTGCTGAATATCTTGCAAAAATCAACATGAAGTGCATCCCTCACCCTCCCTATAGTCCGGATTTAGCCTCATGTGACTTTTTTCTATTCCCTAACTTGAAGAAACGCCTTCGTGGGAGGCATTATTCATCATCAGAAGCAGTGGTGAAGGCTGCAGAGGTGATATTGAAGGATCTCTCAAAAAATTGTTTCCAGCATATCTTTGAAGACTGGCAGAAATGCTGGGACAAGTGCATCGCATTCAGGGGAGACTATTTTGAGAAGGACCATCAAAATTACGACGATGAGTAAAGGTACGTTGTCAAAAAAAAATGTGATTATTCTTTATTGAACAACCCTTGTGGATACTGTGACTTTGTGGTTTCGTAAAATTAAAAGTCAAGTTTGCAGAAATTCCAAAATGCTCTTAATTTCTGTAGAAACACATTTTGGTCAACCCTTACAGTGGCAGAGTTACGTAACATACACAAATACAACCTTCAAGGTCGTCGACCACAAACAAAACAGTTCGCTTTTAAAACACAGCTGCACGCGCACAATTCTCAAGTTCCGATTACAACTGATTCAACTGGCAATCCGCTGCTTCTTTTATAGCTCCACTCACTGTCCTAGAAATTTGTGGAATGTTCTCTAACAATCAAGACAGCACTAGAAAGACGAACCTTCCGGTCATCTACCTTTTTCTTTATCTGTTTCGGCAAGCTTTTATCTCTGCGCCGCACTATCTGTTTCTTTGTGCACACCGGCCGTGCAAGTCGCAACATTGCGATCGGTGACAATACCAAATACTGTTCCCAAACTTTTCCTTTTTGATTTCTTAATTTGTATTTTCCAGCAAAAACTGGCTTTCTCAAACACAGAGGCAAAAACATTCCCAGTTAATAAACAGCTAACTGGATTGACACAAAATGGCTAAAAAGCAAGACATATATGACAAAATCTGGACAACTGGTCACCCTAAGCCCCCTGCACACCTAATAGTTTCAGGAAGTTACTTATGAATACAAAGCAGCCTCCATGAGTACCAAAGAGTAGACCTTTCACCTGCCATGCATTTTCAGGTATTTTGTCTCTCACTAAGGTAAGGCATGTATGTTCAGCAGATGGCATCCTTCTCATTGCCCATTTTTGGCACTTGGAGCCCCATAAGGGGGCATGCTGAAGTTTTGCTCATGGCGTTATTACAAAGGCCCTTTCCTGCAATAAGTTTAGAAATAGTCAGCATATGCTTTTATTGGTCCACTTAAGAGATATTAGTCTATAACTCTTAATACTGGGTAGCCTGAAAAGTCATCATCTATTAAAAACTTTGTTTTCACAAAGAGTTAAAAATTATTATAATATAGTGATAATTATTGATATTTGATAATGATTATTGCTTTTATAGAATATGTGCAACAGGTTTAAGTTATTCTTTAAAGAAATTTATGCAACAGTCAACATCTGAAAATATATGACAAGATTCATTATGAATATATATATACTGTTATGTGACAGGTTACTTAATTTCATAGTCTACAACCAATATAATTCTATGCAAATAACATGCTTGAGTATGAGAAATATATACAGTGATTTAAATCTTCTCAAGTTACTTGATAGTAATAGTATTTCAGAATTTTGACTTCAAAATAATCATTTTATTGCAATTAGTGGTGCAAATGGTGATGGATCACAAATGCAGTAAATTCTGTAACATTTTGGGAGAGGGGCAATTTTCCTGAGTAAGATTTTATACGTATATTTTAAGTATATATGGTACATTCCGGATCTATTATACCAAATAAATTGTGAAAAATGCTACACAGAACAAACTAAGAGAAATCAGAGTCAAAGAGCGCTTTAGAAACATCAAATTGAAACATGAAGTTAAGTCAGCAGTAGCATTTTATTTTTGAAACAAAAGCCATGACACTGACCCAAGTCCAAAATTACTAAAAGAGGTGATAAACATAAAAAAAAAACAACTGACAATGTGGAAATACATATTGTGACTGCGAGGGTTACATAGAATCAAAAGTATGGTTTTAGAAATTTAGAACACTCCTTATTGCAGTAAAAAGACATGAAATTCGCAATTGGCTGTCTTCAAGGTCGACTCGCTGCTTCGCCGCCTGTAAACAAATGAAGTAAATCACTGCAGTACACTTCAAACGACCACTGTCACAATAACCATCACACAACTGGCGCTTTCTAACACTTTGCCAATATTTATATCTCCAGTCATTGTTTCTAGAATGCCGTAGACCTTCTGAGAACATTTGCGACGGCAAGAGAAAGATAGAAAATTCCGGAGCCTCTCTCTGTCACTTTCTTTTTCTTCGCAAGCACCCAGCTCTCCTGCCCACATGCCGGCTCCCGCTTGTTGTGACAGCACAATGATGCCATCAGTGACAACATTAATATGGAAAAATAAGGAAAGAGTAAAGAACTTTCAAATCGCACCACTAGATAATTTGACAAAGAAGTTCACAGTTCAACCACCAGAGAGAAGAGAGCAGAAGACAACAGATGATAGTCGGACCTTCGAGGTTGATAATGGATGCAGTGGCTTCCGAAACTAGTCCCTCAATATAAAAATGTAAGTGACGAGGAGCTAAAAACCAACTACAAATACAGTTGAATCTCGATACAACTACAAATAGTTTTTTCAATTAACTTTGATGTCACTATTACTAAATTCCTCCAATCAGGCATAATTGCCTCTTATTTTGCCTCAATCTGAGTCACCTCTCTTGTGTTTTTCCAAACAATCAGCCATAATTTTATTATAACAGTCTAAAATCCAATAAAAATGAGTATAACTCGGCTGTTCTATCTAACAAATATCATAGTCAGATGCTGGGCAGCTTAACTTGATGAGTAAAAATATGTGCAATCTTGTGTGTACATTTTTTCTATAAATTTATAATTGAAAAAATGTGTGAAAAGGCAGACATATCACTGTACACTTTTACACCATGTCTTAAACATCATGCAATACAGTTTAGCTATAAGGGTTCTCTGGGAGTGAGTTAGGCACATGTAAAGTTATTTTATGTACAAGCTGCTTCAAGAAAACAATGTTGTTGTGATTCATCACCACTGTATGCCACTGTATGTTATACAATGAGGAAATTAAATACCTATGTAGGCTTATATTTATAGTAAATAAAGTTTATAAAATCTATTGAATACTTACACTTAATAACAGATAAGGCACACCACTGGGCTTTCTTCCACCTAGAGGTAAGAAGCCACTTTTGTACTTTCGCTACCATTGTAGCCAAATTTTCTGGATCAGATTTCATTATTGAATCAAATTCAGCAAATTTACCAGGTCTGAAAAACACTCTTGTCACACCAAAACGATAATCATTCTCCGTCATTCCCAGTGCTTTTAATAATGCCTGAAATTAAAATGAGTGATGTTAACAACTTCAGAGAAGATACAAAGTAATAAAAGTAAGCAGGTTTGATACAGTGTATAAGTAATGTAATTATTTGAGGCAAGAAAACGTGAACAAGTAACTATTTAAATCAATCACTGATAACCTTGTAATTGAGCACCATTGTATACACATCAGTTACTAATGTAAGTAGTTACCAATGGAAAATGTAATGAAATCAGCTAGTTAAGACAATTTTAGTTATTTGATGTAAATTAATCATTTCTCAACACTAGCCGTATATAGGCTAAGGTTTTTAATAGAGTCAACATGAAAAATAAAATGACATTACATGGTATTGAATTTTTCATGTTGACTCTATCTATTAAAAGCCTTAGCCTATATACGGCTAGTGTTGAGAAATGGTTAATTTCCATCAATTAACTAAAATAATAAGAGAATGATTTAACATGGCGACTTTAGAATTGAAGATAATGCAGGAAGGAATGTGAGACATGAAGTAAAGGTCGTATAGAAGGAAGACTAGGAGTAGAGGTGAGAAAATATGATGCCTTCAGTTTTGAGACGAGAAAAATATCAGCAAAATTCACATGTACACAACTAGATTTCCGGACGATAAAGCAGGTGAAGACAGTAAAAGAAATTGACATCTATATTAACAGATTTTACCTACAAGCAAAGAGAATTATTAAAAAGGCTAATAGAATGCAGAAGAATTGCACATAGACAAGGAAAACTGGCATATATGCAAAAATTTAAATTATGGATAACTGAAAGCTGGCAGAAGGGGAAATCACTGACAAGGGTACATTATGAGCATTGAACCAAGAAAACATAAACTTGATGACGAATGTAGAAGCTTACAACATAACAGTGTCACAAGAATTGATGGATCAGTAAACTCAGTATCAGCATAAGGAACAAAATACTGAAACAAGAGAAAGGAAGGAAAAAAAGATATGGACGGCAACAAAGAAAGTTATCCCTCAAAGTATAAACTTGAAAGAAACGTAGGGACAGTGAAGCACAAATTAGCTCAAAAGTGAATCGAGAAGATATTGACACATTGCTTCACTCACACTGTTTATTCACAGGACATGTTTCAAGAGCTCTTGCTCCTATCATCAGCTGATACTCAACCAAGATGGCGAACCAACGAACAGTAAACTTGCTTTCCTTTTTTATTGAATCGAGTATCAGCTGATGATAGGAGCAAGAGCTCTTGAAACATGTCCTGTGAATAAACAGTGTAAGTGAAGCAATGTGTCAATATCTTCTCGATTCACTTTTGTGCTAAAGAAAGTTATGTTAAAAGATAGTGCTGCAGGAGACAGAACAGAAGAGGGGAGGGGAGGGAGGGAATGCCAACATACGACGACAATGGGAAAGAGAATGGATGACAACAGCAGCTCAATGTGATATGGAGTTTACATGGGTAGCTAGCAAAAGTTCTAGAGTCATCCCCAAAACAATTGGGGATAAGCAAAGAAACTGTGGTGATCAGTTCAAATGGGTAGATAAAATAACTCGGAAGAGAAATACACATGGTAGATGAGAACGAGAAAAAATTAGTAAAATAAGTTGTTTGGGATACAGAGGAATGAAAAAGATGGTTGGCAAATCAAAAAGGAAGATAAAGTTAGATTATATTGGGAAAACCGAAGTGAACAAAGAAATTTGAAAGAAAACAAAGATGTGTAAGAAGACAAAGGAAATGAGTTAAGATGTTGTAAAGGTGGAGAGGGAAAGTTACAATGAGTGAAAGTGTAGTGATGAAGGAAATAATGGTAAGCTTTAATCAGGAAAGAAAGTGTGAAAGAAAGGCAATAAAGAAGAGGTAAGTGTAATTATTAATTTTTAGATGAGTCGTATTTATTACACATCTGCTTCACTTTCGTACCTATTTTGAGGACATGTTTCGCAAATCATCGTTTGCATCTTCGGCTCTTATGCGACTAAAGCTTGATCCAGTGGTGTGGGTAATTCTGGGGTCCGGTTTTTAAAATTGGCTGGATCTAACTTTCGCGTGTTCCTCTTGACTTTACGTCACTTCAATATATCGAGATTTAACTGTATTGGAACACCACAGTGAAGCGAAATAATTATTAATTTTTAGATGAGTCGTATTTATTACACATCTGCTTCACTTCCGTACCTATTTTGAGGACATGTTTCGCAAATCATCGTTTGCATCTTCGGCTCTTATGCGACTGGATCAAGCTTTAGTCGCATAAGAGCCGAAGATGCAAACGATGATTTGCGAAACATGTCCTCAAAATAGGTACGAAAGTGAAGCAGATGTGTAATAAATACGACTCATCTAAAAAGTAATAATTATTTCGCTTCACTGTGGTGTTCCAATACAGTTAAATCTCGATATAGGTAAGTGTAAGTTTAAACATACAAAGAAATTGCTGAACAAACCAAAAAGTAAATAGAAATTAGTGGAAGAATGAGTTAGAAGTAAAAGTACAATATCAGGCAGTAAAAGTCAGCCAGAAAAAAATAAATGTTTGTAATTAGAGAAAAGTTGATGAAAGATAGACAAAGTGAGGAGATAGACATGGAAGTGATGTTATTGTGAAAATAGTGAAATCAGAGTAGAGGAGATAAGTGAAGTGTGTAGTGTAAATTGAGTAATAAGAGGGGAAAGGATGAGATAAGCTGAGAATGAGGGAAAATGAGTTAAGAGGAGAGATAAAATACAATATAAATTAAAAGGGAGAGCGGGCGCCGGACAGGTTAGGAAAAAGAAGACAAACGCATACAATTGGAGATGGGAGAGGGGGAGGGTTACCAAATATAATATAACCATGATATTCGGCTGTCTGGGACCCTGAGATAAATTTAAAGTACTCCAAATAAAGGAAAAATCATAATTGTAGCAGCAGTTTATATACATATTTCAAAGGATATCAAAAGAATAGCTCCTAAGATTGAAGGCAAAGACCTAAAGGATTTGTCAAGGGCAAAATCTATAGATGGCAAATGTAGAAGATGTTCAAAATGCAGAAAGTTGAGTTATATTTTGTGTTCTATGTAAAGCCTGTTTTAAATTTCACTAAATTGTTAAGGTTAAGGTTATCAATAATTTATAAGCTACAGGTCTCATATAATTAAAAGCATTGTAACATTCAAAATAAATGCTTATTAAAACACAATAATATATGAGACACTGTAAACTACATAACATTTTGATAATAGAAAAATCATGGTTACTCAAAAACAGGAACATTATTAAATTTGTTTACTTGGAAATTTATTAATAATAAAGGAAAAGTCAATTACCTTACAGAAAACTCTTGGTTCCAAACTTGCAAGCTTTGGAGGGAGGAACTTATGATACATTTTGTATAGATCATTAAACTGCACTCTTGAAGGAAAACCATTCTGCATCAGTTCCATTACACTTGTCATTCCTGAACATTCCAGCTGTGATAAAATAGAACCTCCCTCAAAGTGATGATCTACCATTTTCTGGTTTGGCTTGATGCAACGAACAAAATTTGTACCCTGAAAGAAAATAAGTCTCAGACATTTCAATCATGATTCTTATGTGTTCATCATGATAAGTGCATATAGAACATCATTTAACAGGACAGAATTTTATATGGATCTTCTTTACTTTATGTCCTACACAATTTTTTTCTAAGTTCTGATACAATTTGCAATATCACATTCTATAAGAAGTCAGAAGTGTGATCCAAACATAAGAAAGTAAATATATAATTTTGATATATCGAGATTTAACTGTATTGGAACACCACAGTGAAGCGAAAAATTACTAAATTTTAGATGAGTCGTATTTTTTACACATCTGCTTCACTTTCGTAAAAAATACGACTCATCTAAAATTTAGTAATATAATTTTGAGTCGAACTAATACTCAATGCTCCACTTATTGCTAGTATTTACCTAGAACACGTATCATCAGCTGTTGTCAACTAATAGATAGATGGAGGTGATAGGTGCGTCTCTGTCGGTATCTTGATCAACTTGAAGTTTGGGTTTTCTTCAAAATCAGTGTCCAAATTAAACAATTTTCTTTCATATTTCTTTATGAAGATTTTTTCCCACGTGGTTAATACAGCTGGACCTTGGACACCTTTTAATAAGTGGAATTCTCGTTCTATATCATGATTCCCCTTCCAAAAATAGTACGCTACCGCCGATTTATCAATTTGTTCCTGATGTTCCTAAAATGCTCTTTAAACCTAATGTTCAAGTTCCTTTTAGTTTTTCTAATGTAAAAGTTGTCACAGCCTTTGCAGTTTATCTGGTACACACCTGATATTTTGTCTGTGGTTATCTCCTTTGTATTGTGTGATTTCAAAAGGTGTTGTACACTAAATTTGTTCTGTGGGGCCAAAGTAATATTGTACTCTTTGAAGACTTTTTGGAAAAGGTGTCTAGCTCTGGGATGATATGTAAATTTTCTGTATGAAGTTTTATTGCTGATTGGGAAAAGAGTAGTTACTTATATGTGTTTGGAGGAATTTAGTAACAGTGACATCAAAATTAATCTCAGAAACTAATTGTAGTTGGTTTATTGGTTGGAAGTGACGAGTATTAATAAACCAACTACAATTAGTTTCTGAGAGTAGTTACTTGTTTGCATCTTTGAAATCTTCCCTGTAGTGAGTCAGATGCATTACCGCACTCAGTGTTGCCATCTCATTACCCCACCTTTTTATATTTCCCTCTCGCTCTCGCACTCTCTGTCTCGCACATATGCAAGTCTTGTTGGTGCTAGATGTAAGTGAATGCAAACTGAATTTTCCAAACTTTTATAATAATATAGTTGTTAAAATCACAATTGCAACACGGATATTTACATATTATGCACATGTTTTAAATGCTATTATTGTAATTATAGTTTATGAATAAGCTATTTTCTAATCCAACAAAACTGTCTGAGGCACATCCATATAGCTGTGAATGTCACTTACATCGACACAATTCATCATTGTCATTGTCTTCTCATACAAGTATTGCAAATTTATGATGAAAGACTCCAAAATCTCATCACATGCTATTTATTCCCAAAATTCGTCTTCCTGTAGTTTATCTGCATGTCTTCTGCAGTTTTACCAGTATTGTGTTACCTTAAAATAAAAGTGCATTGATTAGATATTGACACATTGCTTCACTCATACTGTTTTTCAAAGGACATGTTTCAAGAGCTGTTGCTCCCATCATCAGCTGAGTCTCAACAGGTGCAAATTGTAGTGTTTTCCAGTCAAGACTCAGCTGATGATGGGAACAACAGCTCTTGAAACATGTCCTGTGAAAAACAGTATGAGTGAAGCAATGTGTCAATATCTTCTCGATTAACTTTTATTTTAACTTGTGCTTCACTGTCTCTAAGCTTCTTTCAATTTTTGTACTTTGTGTTAGCTTGTCAATTTCTTCATGAATGTCATTCAACGTCAGGCTGTTGAAAAGTGTTTTTTCTGTTTGCAACATAATTTGAGCCCACATTAACTCAACTGTATCGTACTGGCAGTAGAAGGGGGAAGGGGCGTGTCTCATTTCAATTGCAAGTTGAAAAAAGGCTACCCATTATAATTAAATTGCCCCCTAACTTTAGGGAAGCCATACATTTTAATGGAGGAAGTTTGAAAATAATTTTGAGAAATATGGTATTTAAGTGGCAGAAAACATGAAATAACAAGAATATTCCAAGAAAAATAAGACGTTCAAACTCCTCATGTTTCCTTCTTGCGGACAATTCCACATTACAAGGAAAAACATAGATCCATAATATGTGAGGGTGAAATCTACATCCATAGCATAGGTATTTGTGGAGGAGTGTTTGTGCACATATGTATAAACTATAAATGGTGATAAAGCAAATTGAACACAGGAAAAATAAACCAGTAATGCCCCCCTTGGTAGCATGGTGGTAGCATGTCTTCCTCACATTCAAGAGGTCCTGAGTTCGAATCTCAGTCAGGGTGAGTTACCTGGATAAGGTTTTTTCCAGGGTTTTCCCTTATCCTGAAAGCTCTATGGACCCTGGGCTCATTTGAGCATAATTTCACCCATTCCATTCATCGTCCGATATGACTTAACGTTGAAGGACGTAAATTACACACAAAAAACAGTAATTTAGCAGTGGATTGCGTTTGTACTGTGTCAGTGAAGTCACAGGTGTTCCATCAAGCAGTTGCCAGCATCAAAAGTGACATTAGGCATAAACTCTATTTAACGCACTAGGAAAGCAGGTCACAAACATACTACGGTCACTACTGTAATCCTAACATATTTAATGATGCTATTAATTAAATATAACCTACTTAGGACAGTACAAAAAAACATCCACTTTAAAAAAAAAACAAAGATCAAATTATGAACTTTGAATTTCCACTTTTGGACCAGCTCAGTAGTTCATATCACCACCACCAGAGACGTGCATAATTAATACAACCAGTTGGTTGTCAGATGATAATGGGAGTAAATGTTTCCAAAACATATTCTGATCTTACAAAAGTAAATCGGGTAGTGTAAACATAATCACTGTTCAGTTGATAGTGTGATTATCCTCATTACTCAAAAACTTTCAATTATTGTTGTACTTTAATGATATTTTTGACAGTTTACTGATGGTCCTAAATACAAATTTCTCATAAGCGATTTAAAATAAAGGGCAGATTTCCATAGATAGAGTCAACATGAAAAATTCAATGCCATGGCTGGGATTTGAACCACAGATCTCCTGGTTTCCATCCAGTTGCTCTTATCCATTGAGCTGCCATGGCCAACTTGCCGTCATGACATCAACTTCTCCAGTTGACTCATATTTTCCCAGTAAACCACTAGGGGCTCTTGTATTCGAGAAACACCACTTGTGGTGGCGCCTTACTATTGTAAGTACTTTAGTATTGTATTGTATTGTACTTATTTCATCCTTTGGAACATAATACATATGTTATAGGACACGTCAGTTCAAGATACAAAGATAAATATAAAAAGTTGCATAAGACTAAAAACTGTAACAGATACAGTATCCACCAAAAGTCTAAAGTAGAAAAAAAATATATATATAAAGACCCTAGAGAAATGCTATATAAAAGTAATTGTTTACAAATGTGGAGTTTACTCTATTTCATGATTTAGGAACTCCTCTACACTATAAAAGTAGGAACTTTAGGAACTTTAAATAACATATATTATTTAAATAATAAGAGTTAAATGATGAAGCCTGGGACTCAAGTACTTACAATACTAAGTCGCCACAAGCGGTGTATCTTGATACCGTCCCTGGTAGGCTATATCATCATAATAACCCCGAAAGTCTGATTACATGCATAATTAAGTGCCGATAGATGCCACAATATGAATTAAAGTTATAATAAATATAGTATAATGATTAAGCATACAAGTGCAGGTACTAAACAGGCAATCCCAATATATATTATTAAAAGCATGAACCCAACGTTTTAAGGGAGAGGGCAAAGTGAACATTGTTCCGCACAGACAGGTTCTTTGGGTATTTCTTGCCGACAAAGGTGGGATTCTCCAAGGGTAGACCCTCGGCGCCAGCATAAGTATTGACCTGAAAATAATACGTGACGAGAGAATAGACTCTGGAATCTAAGGCACACAGTTCCAAACATGCTTATGCATTAATTAGCTAGACTGTGGGAAAGAGAAATTCGCGTGGAATACATGCCTCATACACTAGAAATTGCTATTTATTCAAGAGTAGGGATAAAACACAACCTATAAGGGACAAGCAACCGGTCACATGACCTCTAAAGTGTCCAAAATTCGGCGAAAGGAAGGGGAAATTCGTGTAATGGCGACATCCGATGTTTGCTAGGAAAATCACTCTGTTTCGGCGTGTGAAGGAGGCAACAAGTACAGAAATTTCATCAGAGTCCGCGTTCATGGATAGACGGAGTAACTCACATTAAGTGGTTATCGAACACTCTGTGCTTGCGAATGAGAGAAACTGCACTCGTTACAACGTCATTAAGATATTACCAAACTCTGTTCTTTTGTTCAATAATCCTCCGGAAATACTACGTTATGCGAAGTAATTCACTACCGACGTTTAAGAACAACGCGTACACCGATACATATAAGTCGTGTCATGCGCGCAACAACGTGAAAGTCTCAAATCTCGCGCCTAATGTGCGAACAACATCGTCAATAGTGGCGAGTGGAGAGGACTAATTATAACAATAAACTTGGTATTCAAAGGTCGTGGTGTCTTATATGTGATAATACCCACACCCTGTCAGGACGCACCCACTCCCTGGAACTCAAAAAACGAGTACTCATGCAAACCTACCCTGAGAAAAACCCCGACCTGTTGGAAACCTCCCATCCGTAGTCCTCACCTATCACATGTCATATCTTATGAGGTGTTGAGTGCCGGGAGGGCTCAACGAGGTGCTTTACGGGCAAGGACCGCCTCATAAATTGGCGCCACAACGTGGTTAACGTAGTCCTGACGGTACCATCAACCCAACGTGGTTAACGTAGTCCTGACTGTACCAGTGACCTACAACATTTGGAGCATTCTTCGGCGTCTCGACTGATGTATTCACCGTCGTAAGTACCGCCAACTAGAGCTTGGAACCAACGGAGCCCAGAACACCTAGGACGATGCACCAGTGAACAACGCAACAGAGTACGACTTCACGCAGGACAGCCAATGTCGACAAGACAACAACGTAGACGCAACAATACTTCGTAGTGCAACACAGCTTCAAACCCCCCCCCCCCCCATGTGAAAGTGATAAAACCCTGACTCAGGAAGACAGCAACACCAGGCACGGACATCAACAGTACGTAAGTGGAGATAATTGGATGTAAATTTATTTTTTGTTTTATAAATTAATTGTTGTATTTGCATGAGTAGATAGATGCTGCCAGTAGGAATAGGACTTAGAAAAGCGTGCATAAAAAAAAAAAAAAATTAACGAAATTTTGAGAACCCGGAAAAGTGAGTAAAAAGGAATAAGCGGATGATACTCCGAAATAAGAAAGTAATTGAGATAGGTAGCAACATGGCAGACAATAACATTTTAGAAGTGTACCAGGAATCTGAGGGAATGGATGTAGGCGTTGAGGGAAACAGAGAATGTAATATTAGGCAGGCCGAGGTAACTACTCCGGTACCGAACAGGAATACAGCAAGTATGGATAGCATGATGCAAATGTTGCTAGAGAAGATGAACTTGATAGGGAATGAATTAGGGGAGCTAAACAACAAAATTACCTCTCAAGGCAATGAGTTAGGTGAGCTAAACAACAAAATTACCTCTCAAGGTAATGAGTTAGGTGAGCTAAACCACAAAATTACTGCCCAAGGTAATGAGTTAGGCAATGAATTAGGGGAGCTAAACAACAAAATTACCTCTCAAGGCAATGAGTTAGGGGAGCTAAACAACAAAATTACCTCTCAAGGTAATGAGTTAGGTGAGCTAAACCACAAAATTACTGCCCAAGGTAATGAGCTAGGCAATGAATTAGGGGAGCTGAACCGTAAGATTACCGCTCAAGGTAGCGAGTTAAGCAGTAAAATTGCCGCACACAGTAGTGAATTGGCAGATATTAGTAAACAACTCAAGGAGCAAGAAAGTAAATTTACAACGGCACAGGGAGAAATGAGTAACCAGATAAATAGGCAGTTTAGTGAGGTCATGAGTGAGGTAATTGGAGTAAGAAATAACCTCCAGGGTGAAATATGTGTAGTGAGGAGTGAACTCAGATCCACTCAGGAAGAGGTGCGACAAATTAGGGCAGATTATAAGGAAGCTGGCAGCATGAATAATAACATCAGTGTAACAATGAATAATAAGATAGATGAGTTAAGGAATGAGACCATGACTACATGTGTCAATATTTCAGACAAGTGTAACGAATTAGAGGTTGGGGTTGCATCCGAATTGGAAAGTGTAAGAGCTTTAATAGGGGAAAGTCAAAAATCATGTGCCAACGAGATAGTTAAAGTACGGGATGAATTGACACAGGTAGTCACCTCACAATGTGATAAGGTACGAGAGAAGATGAAAGAAATAGCTGTTAGAGAGGTAAGGGAATTATGGAAACGCGGAGAAAACCCTTTACAAAGTCCCGCTTCCACACTTCCTGTCACCTCAGACAATATACTTCCTGTCACATCAGACAATGGAAGACAGAGTGAAGAAAGAACCAATATTAGTGTAGATGACCCATTGTCACATTCTGACAGTAGTTACCGATTTCATAACGCGCCCGGGACTCGCCATACAATACCTATGTCAATGCAATTTCTAAGCGAATTGCCTGTTCCACAATTTGATAGCACGCGCGATAACGCCAAACAATTCATCAACGATTTAGAGGCATATTTTAACTTAAGAGGAATCCCAGAAGAATACAAGATGATAATAGTTCAGAGGGGCCTGAAAGGACATGCTTTAAATTGGTTTCGGCTGACGGTAGGAGAATCGGCACAGTACAATCACTTTCGGGCGGCCTTCATACAGAAATATTGGAGTGACGCCGCACAATACAACGTCAGGAACCAAATTAATAATGGTAGGTACCCCAGAGGCTCTCACGAATCAATGACGGACTACTTTTTGAGACTAGGACAATTGAGTAAACTCTTGGAACCAGCCATGCCGGAAGACCAATTCATAGCGCTTATGGGAAATCACTATCCCGATGTAATCAGGAATCATATCGTAGTGGCACGACCACGGACAATGGGAGAAGCGATAGACTTGCTGACCGCATTACAGGGACATGGAACACAAACAGGTTGGACTGAAGAAAACTTAGACTTTAGGCCACAACCCAGACGACATTTCAATGATGGGATGAGGGCACAACAGCCTAGAAACGGGTACCATAACTATAACCCAGGCAACAGGGATAGGAACCCGCGACCATATGATACACGGCTGAGGGAAGAATGGCGACACAGCAGCCATCAAAATAGCAATAACAGGCCTCCACAAACGTACCCTCTGAGGTACATGTCCTTCGCCCGGCGTGGACACGCAAGTAATAACAATACACTTCGGGGAAACAATAGACCTAGAAGCCGTGAAGAGAATTACCGAACTACGACCACTAACGACCATCCCATAGTTGAGAGCCAGACGCAGGCAACATTGCCACGCCCACCTTCGCCGCTGACGAGCACGCACACCTTTTACAATGCAAATGCAGCCAGTACGAGTCAACCCAGGACTCCAACCCCGACGGAAAACTAAGGTCCGGATGGGTGGATTCCCCGCACGCATCCGATAAGAAGACACTCCCAGTCGCACAAAACCTTGGGGACGTAGAATTAAGCAGTACAAGAATACAAAAACAGTTGGAACCAGTAGTGCCGCGAATTAAAGAAAATAACAGTTTTGGAACAAGCGGTAGCAAAATTACGTCATTAGAAAGGAACACTGCAACGCAAGAAGTTATGGAGGCACCGAGAATAAGTGGTGAGATAGCAGGAATGACTTTTAATATGGTAGTTGATACTGGGTCATCTGTAACCGTATGCAGCGAAAACCTTTACGACCAGTTGGTTAGTCTGAAAATAAAAATGCAAACATTGCCGGTAAAGAATGCAGTATGCAGTGGCGCGATTGGACGGACAAAGCAACGTATAACTAAACAAATCTTGCTTAACACCAGGGTGCAAAACAACGAAATGCAGTTTGTATGTTTTGTCGTGAGAGGACTCGCAACTGATATTATTTTAGGAAGCGACCTACTACACATGTTGAAATCAAACATTGATTACAAAGAATCCCAAATCACATTTAATATATCAGGGACTAAGGTAGAAATTCCATTTATCTCTGGGCCTCAGGAAAGTCATGTTCACCTGTCCGAGGGGGAGAGCAGATTACAGGATGAAGAATTTTACGTAGAAGCCATTCATATTGGGAATGACGATGGAGTAAACAATAGAAGTCTGCAATGTTTACAAAATAGACGGGAGTGCAGTGACCTAGAGAGCAAGACAGCTGATGGCATAATGCACGCAGAAGAGAGGGGCAGACGTAAACAGACGGAGGAGACAAAAGAGACCTTCGCGGAGCAGGTAGAAACACGAATCGGACAGCTGACCCAACTTTCCATAGAACAACGACAGAGACTGCAAAACATTTTGTTAAAAAACCGAAATATTTTTTCCGCTAGAACTGGCAGATGCAATATGTTTACATATTCATTTGAAGTTGCTGAAGTACCAATCAACCACTACAAATGTAGGATTATACCCCAGGAAATAAGGGAGGCAGTATCTGAAAAGATAACCGAAATGTTGCAGGACGGAATAATAGAAGTTTCGGACACACCGTACGTACAACCACTGTGTATTGTTAAGAAAAAGAACGGTACAGTCAGAATAACTATCGACGCGCGACATTTGAATCAATTTATCAAGCCTGATAATGCCAGGACGCAAAACATAGAGGAAATATTAGCCGGAATCGGGAGACAGAAATGGTTTACATCTCTCGATCTAACTAACTCATACTTACAAATTGAAGTAGAGCCAAAATTGCGGAAATACCTAGGATTCATCCATCAAGGAAGAGTGTACTGCTTTCGACGATGCCCGTTCGGCTTGTGCGTCTCAGGGAGTGGTTTCTTGCGAGCCATGCACGCTGTATTTGGAACAAATACTGGAAATTACATTTCCCAATATGTGGACGACATATTAGTGCATGACCTAGACACCGACGTACACCTGGACCATCTGGAAACGATACTAGACCGAGTTGGAGAGTGTGGCCTAACCTTGAACTGGGACAAGTGCAAGTTTTTCGCACAGACTGTAACATTTTTAGGATACGTAATTTCAGGTGAAACTATATCACCGGATAAGGAACGCATAGCATCCATTTTGAAAATACCGCGACCACGGAATACGAAACAAGTGAAGAAGTTTTTAGGTGTGTTAGGATACCAGAGCCGATTTTTAATAAATTATGCCAAGGAAATGGCTCCTTTGAGGGCACTGTTGTTAAAGAACACTAAATGGAGTTGGTCGGACCTAGAGGAGAATACATTCAATAAATTGAAACAGTTGTTTGCCAACTCGATATTATTAACACGCCCCAGAGCGGACTTGCCTTTCATTATGTATACCGATGCTTCAATGGTTGCATACGGGTGCATTCTAACCCAGGAATACCCCGAAGGGGAGCTCCACGTCATTGCGACAGCGTCAAGGTCGCTAAACGCTGCTGAAAGAATCGCATGTGTTACTGAGCAAGAGATTGGTGCTATATTTTACGGAATACAAAAGTTCAAACATTATATTTATAACAAACCAGTCATCATATACACCGACCACGTGAGCCTAGCATTTATAAAGAATTGCAAGATGACCAGTGGAAAAATATCAAGGTATATCCACGAGATAATGTCATACCGTGTAGATATAAGGCACATCCCCGGAAGCTGTAATATTTTTAGTGACCTTCTTTCGAGGATAAGCATCGGTGAGAACCTTCCCGAGACTGTACCGAGTGCGCAACGAGAAGTCAAAATAATGAAATTAGACTTAAAACTGAATGACAGAGTGGCTACAAAATTGAAACGATTAGAGGAATACCAGCGAAACGACAGTAAATTGGCCAAAATTCGGGAAACTCTGCCCCCAATTGGACCAGAAAACAAAGGAAAGTTAGGTTTATTTGAAAATGTGATATACAAATTACATGGAAGACACGTACCTGCCTGGAAAGTATATATACCCGCCGAATTAGAGGAGTTGGTAATAGAGGCATACCATGTTGCATTAATTCACGCAGGCGTAGACAGAACGTGCTTAACCATATCGGAACACCTCTACTTGCCAAAATTAGGAAGAAAAGCCCGAAAAATTATATCCACTTGTGAGATCTGCCAGAAGGCAAAGCCCCTTAATATTAAATTCGATAGAGCACCGTTGGCCATATCTAGAGATTCACCTCTGAAAATGATCGCTCTGGATGAACACGGCCCATTGCCCACAGGTAGAACTGGCCTAAAGTACATATTCGTCATGGTTGACGTAATGACGAAGTTTGTAACCCTGTACCCACTAAAGAGGTTAACCAGCGCCAAATGCGCAGAAAAGATAGTCAAGGAATACATCCCTAGGTATGGCAAGATGGATGCAATTTTGCTGGACAATGCAACTGTACACCATGGACATAAGTTTGTTAACACGCTCAAAGAAGCAAATGTCAAACTATACTATATAAGCTCTTATCACCCACAAAGTAATCCCTCCGAGCGCACAATGCGTGACTTGAATACGTACCTGAGAATATTATGCCATGTAAAGCACGCTAGATGGCCTGAGTATCTACACTACGTTCAATGGATCATGAATAATTCTGTACACCCCAGCCATGGATGCCCACCGGTGCAGCTCATGACCGGACAGTCACCAGACCCAATAATAAAGGGCGTCCCAAAATCCTTACCCATTATTGAAGAAACGGAAGCAGAAAGAATTAAGCGAGCCTTTAAAAAAATAACAGACAGAATTAACAAACGAAAGAGCAAAGCCACGAGACACGCACATACTTGGAAACCGCTGGCAGGAGACAAAGTTTTGGTTAGGAATTATGACAAGTCCTCACTGCTGAAGAAACAGTATAAGACGCTGAACTTGTTATGGAAAGGACCTCTGGAGATAATCAGCTGCGTGGGTGACAGATCATTTAGACTAGGTGACATTAGAACTGGACGAGAAGTAGGGAAATACCATCTTGACTTGATACGCCCATTCAAGGAGGCGCGTAAATCGACACAATCGTGACTCACAGACCGTCAGGCATTATCGCGAGGGAATGGCATTGAGATAGATGTATTCAGATTAAATTAGTGAGAGAGAATAAGGCTGTATCAGATAATCTAATGGGAAGAGAACGCAGTTTTATCAAATGAATAAGTATGTCCCTTCGAGTATGCTTTCTTTCTTTTCTTTCGTTCCCTCCTTCTTTGTTGTTGCGACGAGAAAGCATTAAGCAAGTCCCACGTAAAGCGTAAAATTGGGAAAGGACCCCTTAATCTCCCAAATGAATGTGAAATTGGTAGCTAGGTCAGAAAGTACACGTATAATATGTATAAAAGAAAACAATTTGTATAAAGTAAGGTATGTGTAATGAGGTAACACATGGAGAAAAAAAAAAAAAAAAAAAACTATGTGATCTGTATAGTTAACCAAGGGAATAATTGTTTCATATGAGTGTTATATTGTGTATGGGTAATGAAAGAATGAATGGAATTCCAATGTAATTAGTGACAGAAATATCTTTGTTGAGCGGTTGCTAAGCTCGAAAAACCTGTTTGTGAACTATAAAGGACACGTAGAGATAATGGCCGGAAAAGAGAACAGCGGCAGGTCAGAGAGACAATGGTCAAATACCTGGTATGTCAGGGACAAAGCCTGAACCACTGTGTAAGGATCCATTATAATAGTTTTAAGAAATATTGTTTGTGTACTTCATGTAATGTTTTGTATAAGTTAATATGTAATTAATCTCCACTCGTTCACTAGCGACGACGCATATCATAGTATACATACACGCATACACCAACCAGCTCACACAATGATGGGATATTCTGAGAATTTCGAAAGTGACTTTTAATATAAAAGCCCTGTTCTAAATTATCAGAAGGGCATATGATACCGTCCCTGGTAGGCTATATCATCATAATAACCCCGAAAGTCTGATTACATGCATAATTAAGTGCCGATAGATGCCACAATATGAATTAAAGTTATAATAAATATAGTATAATGATTAAGCATACAAGTGCAGGTACTAAACAGGCAATCCCAATATATATTATTAAAAGCATGAACCCAACGTTTTAAGGGAGAGGGCAAAGTGAACATTGTTCCGCACAGACAGGTTCTTTGGGTATTTCTTGCCGACAAAGGTGGGATTCTCCAAGGGTAGACCCTCGGCGCCAGCATAAGTATTGACCTGAAAATAATACGTGACGAGAGAATAGACTCTGGAATCTAAGGCACACAGTTCCAAACATGCTTATGCATTAATTAGCTAGACTGTGGGAAAGAGAAATTCGCGTGGAATACATGCCTCATACACTAGAAATTGCTATTTATTCAAGAGTAGGGATAAAACACAACCTATAAGGGACAAGCAACCGGTCACATGACCTCTAAAGTGTCCAAAATTCGGCGAAAGGAAGGGGAAATTCGTGTAATGGCGACATCCGATGTTTGCTAGGAAAATCACTCTGTTTCGGCGTGTGAAGGAGGCAACAAGTACAGAAATTTCATCAGAGTCCGCGTTCATGGATAGACGGAGTAACTCACATTAAGTGGTTATCGAACACTCTGTGCTTGCGAATGAGAGAAACTGCACTCGTTACAACGTCATTAAGATATTACCAAACTCTGTTCTTTTGTTCAATAATCCTCCGGAAATACTACGTTATGCGAAGTAATTCACTACCGACGTTTAAGAACAACGCGTACACCGATACATATAAGTCGTGTCATGCGCGCAACAACGTGAAAGTCTCAAATCTCGCGCCTAATGTGCGAACAACATCGTCAATAGTGGCGAGTGGAGAGGACTAATTATAACAATAAACTTGGTATTCAAAGGTCGTGGTGTCTTATATGTGATAATACCCACACCCTGTCAGGACGCACCCACTCCCTGGAACTCAAAAAACGAGTACTCATGCAAACCTACCCTGAGAAAAACCCCGACCTGTTGGAAACCTCCCATCCGTAGTCCTCACCTATCACATGTCATATCTTATGAGGTGTTGAGTGCCGGGAGGGCTCAACGAGGTGCTTTACGGGCAAGGACCGCCTCAATCTCTAATACGAGAGCCCCTAGTGGTTTACTGGGAAAATATGAGTCAACTGTAGAATTTGATGTCATGACGGCAAGTTGGCCATGGTAGCTCAATGGGTAAGAGCGACTGGATGGAAACCAGGAGAGCCATGGTTCAAATCCTGGCCATGGCATTGAATTTTTCATGTTGACTGTATCTTTATATTTAAGTTTGAATTTATGAGTCACTTGTTTACACTCAGTCTTCACTTACTTGTATAATTGAAACGTTTTCAAGATCATTCTGAGTCACCAAACAGCTGAGGATGAGATCGAATGATCTTGAAAACGTTTCAATTATACAAGTAAGTGAAGACTGAGTGTAAACATAGTGACTCATAAATTCAAACTTAAATATGAAGAATACTTCACTGTTAATAATGCTTCTGCTTTTAATATTTTTGACTGTATCTATCCAACACCTTAGCCTATATACGGCTAATGTGAAGAGATGATTAATTTCCATCAATTAACTTAAATATTCAGATTTCCAGTTTATAAATTTCTTTATTTAGTATTTCATGGCAGTGAAAATAGAAATGATTTTATATTTTTATATCTTATATTTAAATTAGGTTGTGGAAGATAAAATACTTACAGTACTCTTCAACTTATCCATCAGTTCACCCAGTTGTGTTTTAAACTTTGAGCCCACACTGCTGAATGCTAATTTTCCTTTCTGTTGACTAATATTTGTCGAGGATGCAAACAGGCCTTGTAGAAATGGGTTTCTACTTTCTTGGATAAGGCCTTCCAGAGATGCATGAAGAGCATCATTATTCTTTTCAATGAATTGACTCTGAAAAGACATTTTTAATTAATGCTATTTCTTTGAAAATGAACGACAGAAGAAGAGCATCATTATTCTTTTCAATGAATAGACTCTGAAAAGACATTTTTAATTAATGCTATTTCTTTGAAAATGAACGACAGAATGTTAAAAGTTCTAATTTTTGCAGATATTTACTTTTATGTTTTTAATGTGAAATACTAGTCATACCTTCAGAATTGTTTTATGTCATTAATTATTGGCAAGGTGAGAAATTACGTTTTTTTTTTTCTTCTTTTTTTACTACTGCTAAGAGAGGACATAAGCAGGCACACAGTTTTGGAATAACATTATGCCAGACAATTGTTCTTTCTTACTTTTTAATATGATATTTAGCAACAATATAATGCCACATGCTTTACCTCATGTCACTCATTCAAAGGTCACTTAGTGCAAAGATGCTCTGTCTTTTATTTGCTTAATGGTAAATTCCATACTGCATAAGGGCATACACATGTATAATGAAATTACAAATAGAATCCACAATAGCAGTCAAACTAAGTTTAGGAAAGAAGTTAAAAACTTTTTAATTGAGCAAACCTTCTACAGTGTGCAGGAGTTTTTTTGATTACTTTAGAAACTAGTTTAAGACAGTACACATCATTAACATAAATTATTGTATATACATTCTCTGAATAATTTTAATCTACAACTTTCAACATATGTGAATTAGTGTCTAAAACCTGGTGGAATTGTGAATCTATATGTTAATCTGTAACTTTGTATATTTGATGTAATTCTTATTATTGTAATGTTGCCTCTGGATATATATTATTTGTATTCATGTTATTGTTTAAACCAGTATTCAATATCTATACTTGTTTAAGGGGAGGCATCTGTGAAAAATGCTAAAATCCAGAGTTTACATCAGAACTGCTTGAAATTTTGTCATTGGCTGGGGTATAGGGAATCTAGTTAAGCTTTTAAAATTCATCTTTCTATCTTAAATATTTTTTTCAAAAAAAAAAAAAATATTTAGTGCTTTTTATAGTATGATTTTTGTATGTTATATAAAAAGTCCCAGGTCATACAGTTTTTCTTTTAGAAACTTTAAATTTTAGATTCAGGTTTCTCTGTACATCAGTTATAAAAGTTGCTATACTTTCAAAGTGTGTATCAAGTATTTTTGGACAAAACAATTTTTATGTGAAAATATATTAAATTTTTCTTAATTTTTTTGCAATTTTGAGATTTAAAAATCAATAATAAATAAACTATTTAATTTAAATATAGAAAAATACCAAGTTTTATTAAACATTTATTTAGGAATATGTATGCAAAGTTTAATACAAATTCGTTGAGAATTGCAGAAGTTGGAGCATTTTGAAGATACAAAAATGTTCAAAAATTGAAAGTGGAGAAAAATGAATTTAAAGATTTAGATAGAAATTACACTACTTTCTTTACTTTGAAAACTCCATGCATCATATGCAGGCTCTACAGCTATCTTATTACCTTCTTTCTCTTTAATTTGGTTACCTTTGGCCCTTTTTTTATAATTTTTCTATCTACAATAGTTTTTACCAAAAAAATAATAATTTAATTTTTTGCTGCAATTTCTTTACATTGGGAAACATATTACATTCTCTACAATTTTTGTTATAAATGATTGGAACTTTGGATTCTGGTTCCTTTAGATAGTCGTTACAAAAATATATATGAATATACTCATTTACCTATGTCTAATGGTTCTGGAGGAGAAAATTTAAGGAATATGATAGAATTTTCTTGAATTTTTTTCAATTTTCTTTTTTCAATACTAATCATTATTAATTTCTTCATATACAGCCTAAATTTTTATTTAAAACTTATCTAGGGATATACATATATGCAAAACTTAAAGAAATTCATTGAAAACTTTAGTGTCTGGACTATAAGGAGTTTTAAAAATGCTAAAAGTTGGACATGAAGAAAAATCTAGTTAGAAGCTCTAAATATAAACAACATTTTTTTCTATGTTTCAAAACCCTCCTGCACTATATGAAGACCACTCAGCTAGTTTACTATCCTCTTCTGTTTTTTTAATTTAGCCACCTTTAAATGCTGCTTGGCAGATTTATATTTTCTCAATGAACTTTGATCACTTTGTTTTAGCTTTCACCTATCCCTAATACTGCTAATTTTCTTGCTAACAAGACTTACTTTGCTTGCTGCAACTTTTGCCTTAACTTTAAGTCTATCTTTATAACCCATATTAAATTTACCAACAGCTGCAATCACTGCAATTTGCAATTTCTTTCTTAATACAAAAACTTATTTGTGACATTTACTCCATTGAAACTTTCATTAGCATTCTGTGCTTCTCCTTTAATACAACTTTCCCATAGAATAGTACTAACTAATCTCTTTATTTTTGTCTATGAGATGGAAATTGTAAGTAGAATAGTTCATGCAATTCATACCCATGGTCATACAAAACTTCTGCATAGAAATATGACCCTTACCAATGCCCAGAAATACATCAACCATTCTTCTATTTACATCAAAAGGTGACCTACTAGAATCAATGTTAACTCTTGGGCTATAATGTTTTCACTTAACATTTATCTCAAGCAGAGCATTCTAGTATCATTACTTACTACTATGGCTAGAACACCATAAAGTTTTATTATATTTTGCTTTGAAATAGCCACTGTACTCCTAACCTAACCTGGTATGAACCATATACCTACTGTTGCAACAAGAAAGCAATACAATGTTAAATCAGGCTTTATTCCTATTTAAACAATAATAATTTAATATAAGCTGCTATCCACAGCTTTCACTTGCATGTAAACCATATTTCACAAACACTACATGTCAGTGGAAATGTTTGTTTACTTTCAAAAGTAGTAAGTGGGAAATAATATATAAAAATGGTAGCGGAAAGGTTCAGTAGCTTCCACAAACATCCAGAAGATGTCTCTGCACATTACCACAGTTACAGAATCAAACCGGGTAGTTTAAATGTGAGAATTCCATCAATTTCTTTGCGACACACTGTAAAAAGCACTATAAATGGCCACGCCCACCCACACATGGGCGTTTAAATAATGACGTAGCGGCTCTTTAAATGGCGCTAGGGCCTAACTGATGGCAGATTCTGAAACTACAGTGTTTAAACATAATTTTAATGCAAAAAACGGAAAATGTTTTTTTTTGTCATTTTTGACGAAATTTCACCGATGCCTCCCCTTAAAATTTACGAAGCCATGAATTTGTAAAAGAATTCTTATGGTGAATAAAGACATACATACACACACAATCTAATGGCATCTAATCACAATTTAATGTATTTTAGCTGTTAATATATCATTTATTAAATGCTTTTTTCTATAGAAATATCTATGTAGCATTATTCTGCTTTTCAATTATTAAATGTGCCATTATCACTGATTAATAGCAAAGAGATCCTGCATTCTCTCTCTTTCTCTCCCTCCATTTGCACAAAAAAAAAGTGAAAAAAATTGTAATACCTTGATATTTTCCCAAAATCTTATTTCTGCATGCAAATGATTATCCTAGAACTATTAGACCCAACACTTATCTCAAAATATGTGCCAATTGTTAACCCATACATTAAAGTAAAAAAGAAAAATGTGAAATAGTGTATAAATTATTGTCCATTCCTCTAATGGAACGAAACCTACATTCTTTCATTTGGAATTATACCCATGAGTGTGGGCAATGTTTTCGGAAGTGTTAAGTATGGGCAATGTCTAATGTATATTTAAGAAGAAAAATAGGCAGTAGTCATGCTCTTCTAACTAGGAAACAATGAAATAAATCCTGAAGCTGTGCTTCTTAAAATCATCTCAAACTAGAAACAAATAACAGTCTGGAGGAAGATTTTTATTTTGAAAAATAAAGGTCGAGTTTTCAACTTGAAGTTATCTCCAAGCGACAGCCTCAGCAAGAAATTCCTTGAAACACATCAGAGAAAAAATGTGCCGCAATCTCATGCACCAACAGTTTTCTCAAAACATCCCGTTTTTCAAAAAATAAGTAATGTAGTGTCAGTAAAGTGACTCACTTTTATTATCTAGAAAATGTCTTGGGAATTCTCTATAAAAATTTTAGAAGCCATAGATAGAGGGACTACTCTCATATATAACAACAGTTAATTTATTGGTAAACTAGTAGATACTCCTTTATCTTACCCATTTGCCTTCTCTTCTTTCCTACAATATGCACAGCTTTGCTCCATAAATTTCAGAAACAGCCAAGTAAAATTCATTTTCTTATGCCAAGTCAATTTTGGTTTCAATGTTCACACAAAGAGAAATTGGTGAAAATGTGACCATTTCTCAGAAAACTAATAGCTAAGAGAAAATCATTGATATAAATGCATAATCAAAGACAATTTCCAGATAAGTGAATGTTCCATAGATGTTGCTTTTCTTAAAACTTCTATAATCTTTTTATTTTAACTCTGTATTATTTAATCATGCAATGAGATTTCACAGTATCATCCACCTTGAAGTTAAATAAGAAAGTCATAACTAGCATGCAGGCAATATCAAATATCACCTTACAGTTTTAAAAACTATTAAATTTCATCAACTGCCTATCAGTTTTAAATTGTGAATTATTGTAAAAACTGGGCTTTACAGGGACTTGTATGCCAAAGTAGCAACAGCTCAAATTAGAAAGAAGAGAACAACAACGGGATCCAGTTTCCCCTAAGTTATTACAAGTCTCCTGGAAGACATATTCTACAAGCTAAGTACAAAATCACAATGAATGGATACTGACTCACAAACTTAAGATTTGCTGATGACATTGTGCTCTTTGCTAGAAATGCTAGTGATCTACAAATAATTATACAAGAACTAAATGAGTGCAGCACACATGTAGGTCTCAGCATGAACATGGTCAAAACCCAAGTCATGACGAACAGCCAACCACAACTAATTCAAGCTAATGTAACCAGACTAAAATATGTAGTGGAACATACCTACCTGAGTCAACTGATAGGACTCAAAAGCTGCATGGGGTAAAAGCTAAAAAGAAGAACTGCATCAGCATGGAAGGTTTTATTGTCACTAAAACTCATACTTCTGGACAAAAAAGTGAACCGTAAATTGAAAACAAAAACATTGCAACACTTTATCATACAGCTGCCAGACCTAGAAATTGACTGAGATCCAGAAGAAACAATTCCAGACCTGACAATGTAAAATGGAGAGGAAAATCGTAGGACTTTCTTTCAGAGAAAGAATTTCAAATATCAGATTAAAGCAGTTGATAAACACAGGAGATATGGCACAATAAGGAGAAAACTTGAAATGGAAATGGGGAGAACACATGACAAGACTCTCCAAAGTTCCAGATAGGTGCATGATAATGATAATATGTGTATAAGGGCGCTCAACTGCAGCGGTCATCAGCGCCCTTACAAAAAACTAATTCATGGCAATAGCCAGATATAAATTATTCAAAATTTTAAAAACAGATCAAAACAAAATGACAATAAAATAAATAAGCCCAAATGGATAAAAATCAATTAAAAACTATAAGTACCAAATAAATACCAAAATGCATAAAAATTGCTGCTTTCAATATCAACTTGCCAGGAAAAAAAGCTACCTGCCCAGTGGTGGTCGAACCAAATTGTTTCTTTTCTTTGGGGCAGGGCTAGGGCTTTCAGCAGGTTTTTCCTGCCTTTTCCTCACTGTCGTTTGGGTAGTGAGGACAGATACACCCGCTCCACATCGTCAATAGAAGAGGACGGCTTACGCACTGGTGACTTCGAATCCAGTCTCTCGACAGGATCGGATACTGCGACCGGCGAAGATGAAAGTCGCCGATCAGCGTCCTCTCCAGATGAGTCCTCAGATGTTGTGGACGGAGATGTTCGCAGACTTTTGTGCTGGCTAGCTCTTCTTTCACTGCTCTTACTATTTACCTTGAGGAAGTCCGTTCTGTCATAAGATGTCTTAAATTTCCTTAGCGATACATTATATACTACCGGTTCACTTGTTCTTGAAGTAGAAGCTTTCATTGGTGACTTAGCTAAAACCTGCTTCTTAGGACTGGACTTGGTCGGCGCGCTCACTGTTGTTCGTGTTGATGTTTGTTGTTTTGGTTGTGATCTTGGTGTAATTAATCTTTCGGATACTACTTCCCCATTTATTTTGCAGGTTTGTGTTGCGATTTCACGTCTAGGTACCGGCTTAGCTGCAACTGCACTATAAGTAACGGTCCTAGGTACAGAAGGCTGGCGAATACGCAAGAGTTTCCAGGCTTCCACGAAGGACACCCTCTCTCTTACCCGGATCTCTTGGATCGCCTTCTCCTCCATAAAACGGGGACATTCTCTGGAGTTAGCTGAGTGATTACCACTGCAGTTAACACACTTTGCGTGTGAAGTGCATGCATTGTCATGCTTGACTTCCCGTCAGTCCACGCAAGTAGCAACTCCATTACATGAATCACTTGTGTGGCCAAAGCGCTGACATTTATAACACCTCAGTGGATTAGGTATATACTGCCTCACTTCAATAGCTTCATACCCTGCCTTAATCCTTTTAGGGAGTTCTACCCGATCAAAGGTAAGAAACAGGGTACGAGTGGGCACTAGTTCACCTCGTTCTTTGCAATGAACTCGATATACACTTGTCACACCTTGTTCCACCAAGTTTTGCTGAATCTCCTCATTGGACATACCATCCAATGCACTGGTGTTCACAACACCACGCGAGGAGTTCAGAGTCCTGTGCAATTCAACGCACACTGGATAGCTCGCAAGCATATTGGCTTTCAAGATTTTAGCAGCCTGTGTTGAAGAAACTGCTTCGACCAGGAGCGTGCCATTGCGATATCTAGTACATGCCCTCACAGAAGCAGCAATACTATCTAAGCCCTTCTGAATAACGAACGGATTCACGGTACTAAACTTCCGACCTTCCTCAGTTCTATAAATAACTAAATAGCGAGGACCACTACACTCGACTATTTCCTTTCCACTTTTGCTAATAATTTTGTTAATAGAGGGGTTTACCATAATAGATGGACTAAGTTTCATCCCCCAGTGCTCCCCACCCACCATGGAGCCCAACAAGGGGTCATCCCACTGGGATGACAGGGCTACACAGGGGATATAGCGAGCTCGCCGTCCTACTCACCCTGGAGTTCGGTTCAATACTTAGTCCTGGCCGATTGATTAGGGGTGGGTTAGTCCCTAACCTACCATTTAGGCGAAGCAGAAGCCAAAGTAGTGTATTAGAAATGCGCACCCTCCCCAAATTCAGAACAATACTGGTACAAGCTCAAATATGCATCCCTCAACCACCAGGACAAACCTTTCCACCGACACGGGTCTCCACGTACGGCCTACACGTGGGTAGGCCTACTGACCATCTCCCTCAACCACGAAGAGAAGCCCAAACGAGGGTGCGCCAAACCCATACCTACTGAAGTAGGTCCCTGGGGGGCAGATAGGTGCAGATATCTACTATAAATGATCCATGCATTGAGAGCCGAAATCGAGGCAGACCCAGAACCAGATGGGCAGACTCCTTCAGAAGAACTGTAGGTCCACATTGGACCAAAAGGAGCTGTAATGAATAGAGCATTCTACAGTGAGTCCAGCACCAGCAAATGTGATGTGTGGAAGTGGACAGTTATAAATTAATAAAGACCAAAGAAGAACAAAATCATTTTCATGCAGACTAGCTCATGGTATGAATTTAAAAGAGCTACCTCTTTTTACGAGACCTCAGCCCTTCTTGGGACCCTTAGGCTATTCATTCATTCATTCATACAAATAGGTTTGCCACATTTAGTAAGCACTTGGAAAATATAAACAAAATTAATCGTAAGAACTGTTTGTAGTTGGTTTATTGACACTCGTCACTTACTTTTTTATATTATTGAGGGACTAGTTTCAAAGGCCATTGCCTCCATTCAACCTCTCTCCAACATTTAATAATAATGATGATGACGGCGACGACGACGACGACGATGATGATGATGATGATGATGATGATGATGATGATGATGATGATGATGATGATGATGATGATGATAGCACTAAATATACACAGAAAATGATTGGAAATTTATTTATTTTGCTATAGAAATAACCAACAATAAATGTTCCCCAACTGAAAATAGAACCTACAAACACCTAAAATTGTGAATTATATTAAGAATATTTTACTTGAGTATTAGCTTATTCATTTTAATTTGTGCATAATGAGTTTTCAACATTTGGAGGGCATAATCCTTTAATTATAATTAAAACTTACAGTTGTGTAACATACAGCTCCAGCAAAATGTCTTATCATGAACCCTTCACTGTCACGAACATCACGATGAGCTTTAAGGCGTGATGCTCGAGGCAAAGCTAGTCGAAAGTGCCCTCCCCATTTTTGATGAACCTCCATAGTAAAATGCTCCGAATTGGGTTTTGGAAGCTTTGATTCTTCATCTAAAATACTGAAGATGCCTGTACCTTTGGATTCTATTAAATCTGAAAAAGGCAGAAAAAAACACAATTGAAACTATGGCTTCATGATGATGATGATGATGATGATGATGATATGTATAAGGGCGCTCAACTGCGGAGGTTATCAGCGCCCTTTAAAGAATTAGTCATGGCAAAAGCCAGATATAAATGTTTCTAAAACTATAAAAGTGTAAAAAAAGAAAAAAAAAAATTACAAAAAATACATACACATAGCAAACTACGAAAAAAAAAAAAGAAATATAAATCTAAACTGCCAAAAATTCTCTTCACTAAATCCTAAAGTCTAACCTAGAAAAGAATCTAAAAACCTTCTCCATTACTTTGTTATCATCTGCTAGCATTTCTGCAAAGCTGTCCAGCAGATGCAGAGACGTCCTAAGGTGTGCTAGGCAAAAACACTAGCAGCACGTGTCGGACTGATAATGCTTCATTGCAAAACAGACACAGTGGAGCAGGCTACTTTTTAAAAAGAAAACTATGAGTAAAAAAGCAGTGCCCAATACGTAACCGAGCTATGGCTTCATAAAGAATGTAGTAAATAGACATTAAAATGCAGAATATGCTTATAGCCATGTTCAAATATGGCATGTTAGAGTGGTGTTGGGGGAACAATTTGAGATACAACACTTAGTACTCAAAGCGCATTATTTTGTGCAATAAGCCAAAGTAAATTTGGGCCATTACGCCACTGATACCACCTCAATGGTATAGGTGTGCATTTGTTACAATGCAAGTAAGTGTATATGTGTGGCTCAGTAGTAACATAGGGAATTGTTAAGCCAACGACAATAGGTTCTTAGTTAGAGCCTTGCAGAATATTTCTCCTCTTCTATTTTTTTCTTTAAATTTATTTTCATTCTTCACATTGTTGATTATGAAGGTTCCGGAATATTGTTATTACTGCTGCTATTAAATATAATCATCCAAATCAAATGAATCAAATGAATTTTGAACAAAAATGTACAAGTATTTGGATAGATAGAGTTCGGCTGAAAAATTCAATGCAATTGCCAGGATTTGAAACATGGATCTCCCGGTCTCCGTCCGGTTGCTCTTCACCATTGAGCTACCATGGCCAATGGGCCGTCATTACATTAAATTCTCCAACTGACTCATATGTTTTATGGTAAATCACTAGGCGTTCTCATATACACATATCAATAATAACATACTGTAGGAGTCAGCGAACTCAAATTATAAGAGTAAAACAGTTTGCGTAAAATTTGATGCGATAACTATATGTAATTAATAAAATATTGTGGTAATAGTTTATTAATGCTATATAATTGGTGATCCCGATGTGATCAGAAGCCAACATGATAAGAAGTTGACGTGATCAGAAGCCAACATTAATTACATTGAAGAGATGATCAAAGATATCAGCTCTGGACAAGCTTCCAACGCTGATGCAAGTGATGTTGAAATTAGTATAGTTACGATTAAGATTCCGCCATTCTGGACCAATAGACCAGAAATCTAGTTTTATCAGATGGAAGTACAACTCTTACTTAATATTCTGTTGCATTAATGAACTATTACCACAATATTTAAGTTAAGTGGTGAAAATTAATAATTTCTTCACACTAGCCGTACATAGCCTAAGGTTTTGTATGGATAGAGCTAACATGAAAAATTCAATGCCATGGCTGGGATTTGAACCATGGATCTCCTGGTTTCCGTCCAGTTGCTCTAACCCATTGAGCTACCATGGCCGGAAACCAGGAGATCCAAGGTTCAAATCCCGGTCATGGTATTGAATTTTTCATATCAACTCTATCCATATTACCACAATATTTTACTATTTCTGTACACTTATCAAATCAATGTTTACACAAACTGTTTTACACTTATATATCTTGACAACTATTGTCAATGTTTATATCTATTCTTTTTCTTCTGAATTTCTTTTATTTTTTTGTTTCGAATTTATATCTCATGAGGTCACTGACTACTACACCACTGTCCCACCATTAGCCAATTACACTTGTACAAACACATCACAAATAATTTTTAGATATGTGCATTTACACTATAAAGAAAACAGTAAATAAAAAACAAGAATTTAAATAATGCTTAACATAATGAACATACTGATAGGACACTGTGTTGAACTTTACAATAGAATTTTCAACTTAACCATTCAGTCCTATAGAGGAATACATTGTCCAAAATAAATAAATAAATAAATAAATAAATAAATAAATGAATGAATGAATAAATAAATATATATATGAGGGCTGTTCAATAAAGAATGATCATAACTTCTTTACGGTCATAATTTTTCGCACTAAAATTCAATCTTATAATATTCTGTTAGCTTAATGTGAAACAAACACGCCCTAGTAGTTTTATTGTTGGTACTCCTGGTTCCTGCCTGTGAGAACCAGGCAAGTTCAGACATGTTCAGTATCACCTACTGCTGCAATGGAGGTAACATGAGAGGAACAATATGCAGCTTTGAAATTCTCCTTTCATCTCAAAAAATATCCAGTTGAGGCCTATACAATGTTACAGGAGGCCTATGGAGAGTCTTTTCTCCCCTACAGCACAGCTCAAAGGTGGTTTAAAATGTTTAAAGAGGGGAGACAATCAATTTCAAAGGAAGGTGAACCCATTTACTGCTTTTATGGAAGAAAACATCAACACAGAGGATTGACGAATTACCTTAAGACCACTTTCTGAAATACTGAACATTTCATTGGGTGCCACCCACACGTTGGTAACAAAAACATTACACATGAGATGTGTTTGTGCGCGATGGGTTCCAAGACTGTTGATTCCCGAACAAATGGACATTCGCGTGCAGGTCTACATGCAGTTAAAGTTGATGTTAGAGGAAGATCCAAAGTTTCTTTCAAACGTAATCACTGCTGATGAAACTTGGCTACATCATTCTGATCCTGAGAGCAAACAGCAAAGCTCAGTGTGGAAATCTCCTTCATCACTAATCCCCAAAAAAGCAAAAGTGGTTGCTTCTGCTGGGAAAGTTATGGTCATCTCATTCTTTGATATTCATGGAATGGTTTATCAGCATGTTGTACCTGCACACACATCAGTAGCTGGACAATACTACAGGGATGTCCTGAAAACATTGCAAGTCCACATCAGGTGCAAACGACCACATTTCCGTGAAGCAGGCTGGATGCTGCACCACAATAATGCATGGCCGCATAATGGCAATGTTGTTGCTGAATATCTTGCAAAAATCAACGTGACGTGCATCCCTCATCCTCCCTATAGTCCGGATTTAGCCCCATGTGATTTTTTTCTATTCCCTAACTTGAACAAATGCCTTCGTGGGAGGCATTATCCATCATCAGAAGCAGTGGTGAAGGCTGCAAAGGCGATTTTGAAGGATCTCTCAAAAAATGGTTTCCAGCATGTCTTTGAAGACTGGCAGAAACGCTGGGACAAGTGCATCGCATTCAGGGGAGACTATTTTGACAAGGACCATCAAAATTATGAGGATGAGTAGAGGTACGTTGTCAAAAAGAAAAAATTGTGATCATTCTTCATTGAACAGCCCACACATATATATTTTAAATTTGGATATATTGAATGGTATAAAAATCAGACTGGGCCATCTGATAAGAATGGAAGATACAAGGATCCCTAAAATCACACTAAATGCAAGCATGGATAATAAGAGGAGATTAGATTAGATTGATTTGCGTTCAGTAGGTTCACTTGTAGCCAGAAAAGGCTGTAAACTTTGAACATGTCCAGAGATATAAAGTTTAATGGCATATATATATATATATATATATATATATATATATATATATATATATATACAAAAGTTAACATAAGACACATATTATAGTATACAGGCAATATGAACAACAATATGGAAAACAAAGCAGGGATAATTATATATGATACAAAATGAAACACTTTTTAAACCAGCTTTCACTTGGCTTATGCCAGTATGTCACAACCTTTTTGCAATGGATACCATTCTTGTTATTTATTAAATACATATACATTAAAAATAAACTTTCAACTTGCATCAAATATTTATTAGTAATGATTTGTCTTTGAAACAGTTAGATACTACTTACAGAGCTACAGAAGCATTATCAGAGAAGAGGATACCCAAAAGCTGAGCTGGATCGATGATGTGGAAGATCAGAGTTCACTGGATGTGAGAACATGGAGAAAGAAGGCACAGGACCGAGTCGAATGGTGTCATATCATTAGGGAGGTCACACTTCAAGGACTGTAGAGCCATAGGAAGAAGAAGAATATATTTTGTTTATTAGCAATGCTTCATTGACTGGATCATATCAATGCCACCTGGGTGCCAGAATTTCATCCTGAATGAGTTCTTTTACATGTCAGTAAATCTACTACTGACATAAGGCTATTTACTTTCAAGCACGCTTGAAAACCATCGTTCTGGACAGGGTTTGAACCCATTACCATGAGATCAGTAGGCCAGCACCTCAGCAACTGTGCCTCCAGACTGACAATGTCCAGTTTGTAGTTAGAAACATGAATGAATGAATTCCTGTATTTCCTGGAAGTGGAAGTGGAACATAGGGCCTTCTGAACCGCACAATGTCGAGGCCTGAAGGAAACAGATTGAGGATCAGAGGTTTCCTGATCAGAGAGATTCGGGGATGAGTGATCAGCCCATTGCCGGAAGTGAAAGTACAAGAGAGATGAGGTATTAGGAAAGATGATGTGGAGCAATCGTAGAATGCTGGCGGGGGAAACCAAAGGGCCCGGAGAAATCCTGCCCCAGCGCCATGTTGTCAACCACAAATCTCAGTTTCTGGTTGCCTGGGATCGAACCCGGGCCACCTTGATGAGAGCCAAGCGGCCTAATCACTTAGCTATGGTGCGGCCAGTTAGAAACATATATTACAAACAGCAAAAGTGATACATGAAAAGTATGTTGTGATCTATAACTCTCTTTAGGAAGTGGAAGAAAGCATATTACCCTTCTTAGATCTAAAAATAATCAGATATCAAGAAAATATTACTTTTGGTCTATACAGGAAATCTTCACATTCAGATAATTACATAAAGAACAAGAGTTTCAATCCTTTAACATATAAATTATAGTACTAAACATCTTAACACACAGACTGGTGTACACTCCCCTGAACAAACATCAATATCATCTAGAATATGAACATATAGTAAACACATCAAAAACAACAGTTTCAACAGAGCAACAATAAAAAAAAAAAAAAAGAATTACAGAACTTAAACAGAAACATATCAAAGATGCCACAAATCTCATCCAAGAAGAAAAACAATTGAAATTCAAGAAATTCACATATTATTCATAAACATTTTACAAATTTAAGAAGAATTTCATGAAACATAACATTAGCCTAGTCCCACAGAACAAATTTAGCACAGAGAAATTACTTTTTAATAGATTAAAAGATGCTATACCATAAGACAAAAATGCTGGAATTTACCAAATGAATTGCTCCAATTGTAATAAAGTATAGAGAGCAAAAACAAACAGACACTTTGCAGCGTTATTTTTGCCTGCCCATTCTTGTATAAAAATGAAGTATTAGATATTATTATTAATTCAGCAGTCAGTAGCAATTAAGTGTTATTCAATAGCAAATATGTATAAAATTGTATAGACCTTGATAGTCAATTACCAATAAAATGGTAAAATGGTATGAACTTCGATACTTCTTAGTTACCAACAAATATGGGCGTAGTTACTCAGGAAAGTCTGATAGTTTTCGGTACAAGTAACAGGATAATTTTGTCAAAACTGTTGCTACCTTTAGCAGGGGCCATAAAGGTTACTGGCCTTCCCTTTGTGTAGCGAAAGAATTTACCATTTCTCTGGGGCAAAAGTATCTACCACAGAAATTGTTTTTGAATGCTATTAGAATATTCAAGTTCAAACAGGGAACCAATTAAGGCAAAGATAAAAATGAAGTGACCAAAGGAAAGATAGAAACACTGGTGTGCGTTAAGAAAATTCTGAAGCTTCCCACTGTGGTGGAAAAGTCACGAGCATGGCAAAAGTAGCAGCTCCAATCAGAGCAATATAATTTGCATCCAGTGAAATGCAAAGTGCATCCCATGTAATGTTTATATTTACTTAAATTTCTTAACGCTTCGAACAAATATATTTACATTCGCAAGTGATTTGTGATTTAGTGAAAACCTGCAGACATCCATGTAACTAGGAACACCAATGTCAAAGAGTTGTAAGCCTTTATTGCACGAACAACCCTGAAGAAAGTCCAAATTCCTTCTCCAATCACTGAACCAACTCCATAGCAATTAACAGTGATACAGATACTTGTCAAGGCGAACCCTGAGATCACAGTGCCTCCTCAGCCACAATATCCATGAGCATGATGAAACGCCACAAATTCGTAGCTTCGAAGCCCGACAGAGCGAGGGACTTTGAAAGAATGTGACAACCTAGAAACCAGACTTAAGGAACATATGAGATGCATGGATACATCTGCAGTTTCACACCATTCCTGGATGACCAACCATAACATCAAGCTCAACATTTCACTAATCAAACCGACCAGTCATGCAGCAGAATTGGATACATGGGAAAACACCTTCATTTGGAACACAAACAACAGTGAATGAATTTTTATTTACTACCACCAAGTACCTTCTGGAAGTACATTTCACCACCACATGATGCCACCGTTATAGACAACCACCACAGGAATAACTTGGGTCAATGGACACGCTCTGAAGATGGGAACACAGGTTCCCGAAACATGTTAACAGAGATTAGAAAAAGTGATATTAGTGTTACTAGTATCAACTCATCCTAAGTAAATACATATCTTGAGGAATTTAATTAAATATTTCATATACTTTTCAAAATGGCAGCTATAACTATTAAACACTGCTGCATCAAGTGCTGGTAAACATTTAGGGGTTCTGTGGTGAATTAAAGCATACCAGAGAAATAATGTGAGTGATGATATTATTGGTATTCTTACTATTAGTATAATAAAGAGACCAGCAGCCTAACCTTTGGATGAGGCTATTGCAGATGAATTTAATATCTCCCACACCAATAACAGTATCAGTTTCATTGAGGCATAGAACTTAATTGATTAAGAGCTTGATTAAGAGCTAACCAGCAGGGTAGTAGTATTTTATTAATTATTTATAACAGTTAAGTATTCATGAAATATTCAACCTAAGACTGGGAAACATAAACCTCCTAAACTATATTAAACCGATCCAAAGTACCTAGTGCTTCTCAAACAGGAGGTTACATATGCAATACTATAGGTTGTTTGGTCATATCATACCTATTAAATGACAGAAGTCAGTAAGCTTTTATGTAATCAACTCTCTCTTGCTTACTAACATCAGCTCCTTTATTTCAAGCCCCCAACATTTGGTACTACTGATATAACATCTTAAATTCAGAAGTTAGAAGTAAAATTAATATTACAATCTACCTACATTTATATCATCACATACTTGTTTAAATGCCAGGATGCTTTGTAAGGGCAGATAAGGGGTGCAAGGTGATAGAAGAAAAGGACCTATGGAGTAAATCGGTGTTGTGGCTATCCATGAGTGATATATTTAAGAAAGGAGGAATGGTGTGTATTGCTGTAGTATATAATCCACCGTCTACATCAGATTATTTTGACGCAAATGTGTTCAGGAAATTAAGTTGGAAAATCAAGGAACTGAAAAATAAATATGGAAGTGTAGAAATACTAGTTACAGGGGATTTAAATGCAAGGTTTGGGGACAACCAAGTTAAACTGAAAACCCAAGTGGAGAATATGATAAAGAGTATGCATCAGATAGGAAACAGAGCAAAGGTAAGGTTATCAATAGCGAAGGGAGGAAGCTTTTGGATTATTGTGAGGAGCAGAATCTTATGATTTGTAATGGGTTTAAAGGGTTGGATACAGAAGGGGAATATTGATCCTTCTTTGAATATATTTTCGGCTTACCGGTAGCTTCATCTAATGGGGTAGCACAATTAGAGTTGGGAAGACATTCAACAAGGGTTAAAATTGTCTCAAGGGCATTTAAATATCTATACAGAGTTGCCAATTTGGAGGAAAGTAATATTATCAAAGAGTGTTTTCTTGTGCAGACAAGAAGCAAATGGGGAGAGTCTTGGGTGCAAAAAGCAAGGAAACTGATGGAACAGATAGGTATGGGATATATTTGGAGAAACGAGGAGTATTATTATAGGGGCTTTTGGAAAGAGGTAGAATTAAGGCTGGAAGATTTAGATAGCCAAGTTATATTTGCCAGTGTAAGAGAGAAAAGATCACTGAGGACATATAGGGAAATAAAGACAGTGTGGGGGAGGGAGATATAGATGTGTGTAATAAGTCAGGGTGAGAAGGATTTGCCTGGGCAAGGACAGGAGCTAGAAGTTCGAAAGGTATTATATATGATAAGGATACAGGGAAATGCCCAATGTGTGGAGAAGAGGATACACATTGGCGTAGTATACTTCATTGGAAACAAACATATGGAGAGAACAAATTTGGCAACAAAAGTGGGACATTTTAGGGTGGGCAGGAGGTACTAATAATAAAGAAAATGTTATTGGTAAAAGGAGAAAAGAATGTAAGAAATATAGGTGAATATCTGGGGAAATTTAGAGAGAAATGGTTAAGATTGATGAAGAATAACTAACAATTAAGGGCTGGAAAACTAGAACGAGGGATGCAAGGGAGAGGAGGGTCATCAATACACGGAACACCAGGGGTTATGTGTACTGAGACCGAGACTTGGGGCAAGCAGGTAGGAAGGGTATGTTAGATGTGAATAAGTCATTTTGTTATTGTCTGAAAGAAATGTTACAAATGTCAATGTATCAATGAAAATGTATGTAGAAGAAAGATGAGAAAATAAATAATTCTAATTCTAATTCTATTTAAATGCCACTACATATTACTTGGTTGTTTACCAGATATAGCATATTAATATTATTATCAGTTTCACAAAAAATATAAAAATATTACCTATACAGTCTTGATTATCATGAAATTCAATTTTAGGAACATTAAGTGCTTCTCTTTGGTAAAGTTCTTGCTCGTCTTTGAGAATTCTTTCATTAAAAAACTGCTGTAGTTTCTCATTGCAATAATTAATACAGAACTGTTCAAAACTGTTCACTGTGAAATATTCTGCAAAAGAAAAAACATTACATATATTATGAATACTGTATTTGAAAACATTAATCACAAAGACATATTCAATAACTTATTTCAATTCAGCTCTTTTGTCCATATTTTAGTCATAAATTTTAACATAGTTATGTTAAATAAATGTAATCAACATGTACACTTGCAAAGTTAATGCATATATTCTCTAGAGTTTGTGATGGGATTGCATTCTCTGCAAGTGATTTGGTAAACATTTGCATTTTATCCTGAGATATTGGGACGTGCTCCCCAGATATGGCAGGGGTTTACCAAATTAAATGCACAGAGTATAATCTAATTTTACAAAGGAAAAGTCAAGAAAAAGTTAGGAACAAGACTAAAAGAATGCAGGAAATGCATTAAACACAAGCAAATAGAGAAATACAGACTGCCACACATTTTTGGACAGCTAATCACAATTGACATCTACCATAATATTCATAAAACGACAGAAACATACTACAAATGTCATATTTGGGAGACGATTCTGAAGCAATGAATATTATACAAATATAACAATTTTTAACAAAAGCTTCACTTAACTTAAAAAAATTGTGTTAATTCTTCTTTCTAATTGATATTGATTTCACGAACTCTTGTCCGAACACCACAGGAGAAAACAAATTCGTTGTTAAGGAAGTTATTACGTTCTTATATTTTTTCAGTATTACCAAAATCTGAAAACGAAACAAACTTAAGAACAGAATCAACTGCTGGTATTTCAAAATTCATTACGCGATGTTTATTTTTTTAAATAAATATCTTTTTGCAAACCATTAAATTTATCGGGATATTTAATTGTTTTAATAATTTAACTTCAGGATTTATATTATAGTTAAATGACCAAAAATGATCTGCTACGGCCGATTTATCAATTTGTTTATACTTAATGTTATGAAAATGTTCTTTCGTTCTGATTTCCAAATTACATTTCATCTTACCAATGTAAACCCGATCACAATCTAAACAATCAAATTGATAAATACCAGATTTTTTATTATTAGGAATTTCATCTTTTTTTTGGAGAAATGTAGTAAATTTTTAATAGTATATTTGTTTTGAGTAACCAAAGTTATACCAAACTCTTTACAAACTTCTTTAACAACGAATTTGTTTTCTCCTGTAGTGTTCTTTGAGTGAAGATGCGGACAAGAGTTCGTGAAATCGATATCAATTAGAAAGTGAATATCAATTTGAAAGAAGAATTAACACCATTTTCTTAAGTTAAGTGAAGCTTTTGTTACAAATTGTTATATTTGTATAATATCATTTAATGAATTTTGAATGAATCCACCAAATGCAGATGAAAGTTCACATTCAACAACACGATATCACCACAAACAACCAACAAAAGCAGGATGCTGCTAAGAGCCAGTCAGCCGCTTAGGGGAATGGAAGCAAGAGCTCTTGAAATGGGTTGAGCCAAAATTAAGTGTAATGTGATAAGCAAGAACTTTAGACACCGAACCTAAAAGTTTGCTATGCCGAGACCATAGAATTAGGTATGTTTACATAGAACTGAGGGTGAGAGAATGACATTTGTGGAGCACACTATACCTGATTCCGACCTTGGGTAAGTACAGTCAGTCGACGACAACAAACAGAGGCTCTTGACTAAGCGCGTATATATGAGTAGTATGAGAAACTCCCTAAGTTTATTCATTCTCTCTTTTGTGCACAGATATACATACTTATTGAAATAGCATTGTTTAAAGTTTAATTATAGTCATTAATTTTGTTGTAATGTATAACTACGTACATTCATAAATTCTCAAATTTGAAACTTGTTCTATTGTCTGACAAAATATTTTTGTATTGAGAGAATGTTCTCTCTACATCGCATGATGCGATTGGAGCATACTTGAAACAGTTTATATTTGAATCTGTATTGCTATTTAAATAATTTTGCAATTTGTACAGTTTCGAATATGATGGATTGTTTTCAAGAACACGTTGAAGCTTTTGTTTAACACAATCACCATTAATATCATCAGGGAATTCGTTTATTTGTTCACAAACTTTTTCCACTGCCCCTAAAGCAGCACACATTTAAATATTCGAAGTCTCACCTCAGACCCTCCCTGGAACATGACTGTACATCAGGACAGTGGTGAATTGCGAGGTTCCATAAGTCAGTGTCTCGCAACTTGCACCCGCCTTGTTCCAATGTTTTGGTGTCCAAAGTTCCTGCCCTAGTGATAAGTTACAATAATCTAATTCAATTTAAGCATAAATTTAAGTTTCCATCACAGTAACAAACTTATTGGAATAGTAAGTCTAAAATCTTACCAAATCCAGCAATATCTAGGACACCAATGTAATAACTTGATGCTTTAAATGGGATTGATTTATTTATACGCTGAACAATATAGTCAAACAGGTTACTATACACAGCTTTTGCAAGAGCATCCCTCGCATTGTTGGCCTCATACACCTTCAGTGGAACCCTGAAATTTAAATTGCAAATTTTAAAACTGGAATTGTGCTATGCAAAGCTAGAAGTTGTATTAAAATTAAAGTGAAATAATACCTAAGACATAATACATAACTAGAACCACAAAAGAAATTTTAATTTACTTTACAAAAAGGGACGGAATTTCATGACATCTGTAGGAAATTTACAGTAGAAGCCCAAAATAAAGCAGTTGTTGGGGGACATACTTTCTAACTTTACTGCAGTATATAGGGATGTAGCACTACAAGGAACAAAAAATCAACCCTGCACAGTTTATCAATTATATATCAAAAAAGATCACAACAGGAATTTTCATATAAAAATTATTTGTGGTTGGTTTATTGACACTCGTCACTTACTTTTTCATATATTTATGAGAGACTAGTTTCAAAGGCCCTGGCCTCCATTTTCAATCTCTTCCCAACTGGCATTTGTTGTTATCTGCTCTCTCTGGTGGTGGAACTATGAACTTTTTTGTCAAATTATCTGCTGGCGGGATTTCAAAGTTCATTACGCGATCCTTATTTTTCCAGATGAATATGTTCTCCCATGTTGTCAATCTATTTTGGTTTATCACTCCTTTTAATAATTTTGGATTTGGATCAATGTCATGGTTTTCATTCCAAAAATGAAATGCTACTGCTGACTTGTCTTCTTGTTTCAATCTGATGTTTCTAAAGTGTTCTTTGACTCTGGTTTTTAAATTTCTTTTTGTTTGACCTATGTAGCATTTTTCACAATTCTTGCAATTTATTTGGTATATTCCAGATTTGTTACCTGAAGGAATTTCATCTTTTGTTTTGGACTTTAGCTTTTAGAATATTTTTGAAAGATTATATCTGATGTAACTAGTTCTTTGCTTTTAGCTTTTTTCTTCATGTATGCTCATACATTTGTTACATTTTCTCGACTCTGACTGTTTAATGTTTTAGATCCTAATTTACAAAGTACACTGATGGCATAATTAATTTATGCAATTATAAAAGTCTGACAAATTCACCATAGTCACTCCTTATCGCAGAACTTTCAGCAGAATTACATGAGGTGATGGAAAAGACAAGGCCAAGAATGGTAGTATCATTCATTACTTTCCTAGAATGCAATGGCCACTGTCAACGAACAGGAGTGCTGGTGAAAATTAATACTGCAGAACCTCTGCGGAATATTTTTATCTAAACATTATGAATAAAAAAATATAAATAAAATAATTAACTACAATATTTTTATAACAGGGACATATTTTTACCCACATTAAATCCAAATCTGAAGCTTTCCACACTGTGCTATTTCGGGCTTCTACTGTATTTTGTTTGCTTTTTTATTTTATTTTTTGTTTTCCTCCTTTTCTTTTTCTTTCTTTTTTCTTTCTTCTTTTTGATTTTGAATTTACAAAACAAAACAAAAACAAAAAAAGACACATTTAGACAATTCTAAAGAATAATGATTTTATTAATTTTTAGATGAGTCGTATTTATTACACATTACGAAAGTGAAGCAGATGTGTAATAAATACGACTCATCTAAAAATTAATAATTATTCGCTTCACTGTGGTGTTCCAACACAGTTAAATCTCGAAATAATGATTTTGTTTCCTTCCAAATATAAAATATTAATACTGCACAAAAACTAACCTTTTATAAATTATATCTGTAAACATTTTATATTAATTAATTAATTAAGAACAAAAACTGATGTAACGCTTTAATATAGTTGCAAGTGAGATTCAGATGTAGCATTAAATGCATTTTCCTATTACACATAGCAATTACTGTTTATCACATTAGTATGTAAGCATATCTTTTTGGGCTACCAGCTCAGTCAAACACCCCAGGTATGGAGTTAAACATTTTCTCCATATCATGGTACTAATGACTCAGTGCTGTCACAATTTGGTATTTATGCCTCGGGGGAGCAAAGCTGCGTACTGACTTGTGTGCTGAGTGCTGACAATTACGCAGCCCTAGAGCTGCCCCTAATTTCATATCAGTGCTCATAAAAACTATATTTATTATAAACGAAGTCTCCCCTCCCTCTGCCGGCCATCGTTTATTGATCGGCATCGTAGGCTGCCGCTTACGTAACACTACAACTAATCATAAACTCATTATTTGCAACCTACATTCTTATAAACATTGTTGTTACTTATCACTTATTGCAAGCTTATATCATCTAAACTTTAGCCAGTTTATGACTGCATCCTATAGAATTCAGATAAAATTTTGTGTCTAAATTATTAATAAAGCAAAACGATTATTATCCTTTATTACATAAGCACATGGTCGTAAAATAAATAAGCAATTTACTTACATAATTACAGTGCCTTTTAGACCACCTCTGCTGGACTGCATCACCCTAGATATTAAGGCCTGACGTAGTTCTCCGGAATCAACTCCCATAAGTCTAGCTGCCATTGTAAGGGACCTTTCCGAGCTACCAGAGACACGGCATCCACCTTTAGTGTCTTCAGGGTTATCCTCAAATGCAACATTTCCTAAATGAAGCACAGAAGCGACCATTGTATAGATGTTAAGACGTTCTTCATCACTGAGACCTAAGCGAGATAGTGCCTGAAAATAAAGAGAAATTCAATCTTTTACTCACCTCTTTTCCAAAGCTTATACTAGGGCAATCAAATATAAACAGGCCTTCCGTTCCAGAAAATTTATTCATGAGGAATAATTAAATTAACATTTTTCTTACTTTTTTACATATTCACCCATCTTTTCTATGCATTTGTTCCAATGGACAGGCAGTTTTTAAATGCCAGTTTCAAGGAAAGTGCGAGGACGGGTGCAGAGCCAGTTGCGCTCGAAGTCTTTCACCTCCTCATTGGTTGTGAAACGATGTCCTCCAAGAGCTTCTTTGAGCAGACCAAACATGAAGAAGTCACATTGTGAGAGGCCCAGACTGTAGGGTGTATGTGGAAGGTCAGTCCAGTGCATTTCGGCTAATTTTTGCTGTGTTGGTGCTGCGGTGTGTGGTCTGGCATTACCCTTGATACCGAAATTAAGGTTTGCCATAAGTAAAGAATCATGATGGATGTCAAAGGAATGTTGGTTCTTTGTTACAAAATGTGCAAGGCCAGTTAAGTCGAATAGCAGTTTGGGGAAAAGTTGTTATAACAAAAGCAATGTAAGAAACAGTGTCCTTAGCAGATTTCTAAAGGGGCTCACTTGACTTGTTGAATAGGGTATTCTTTGAACCATTCATAATGGCGACAAAATAGCTACAAAGGGAGCTTTGGTTGAAAAGGAGTTTTCAGAAAGTGAAAGTGATACACCCACGCGCATCTGTGGTCATTCAAACAGTCTTCGGCGTGGAGCCGATTAGAGCAATTCGTGGCTGGGAAGCCCTTAAAAGAGTCTTCGGCGTCAGGCCGATTAGAGCAGTCTGAGGCGTGAGGGCGATTAGGGCAGTCCTCTTGTTCTGTCTTGGATATTTGTAGGTTCATATATACGTGAGGAACGAATAAAGTTTATCGAGTAATAAACAGTCTGCCGTCAGTAACTCTAAACAGGGATATTGGTAACCCTTGGTCGGCTACTTCAATTTCGATGTTCTAAAAAAAAAAAAAAAAAAAGCAGCAAATAAATGAGTTGGAAATGGGCATTCCAGTATCATTAAAATCTCCTTCTCACATACATCCACGCATACCCTGTGAGAAACCTCATTGTTTTACCCTGAGCCACACATTATAATAGCTTCAAAGTAGCATCAACGTGGAACCCTTGCCAATCATCTTAGTTACAAATTGTGGCGACAACGTGGAACTTTGTTTGATACAAAACTTATTGTACCAAATTGGCGTCCCAACGTGGAATTGTGTGTCACCCATAAAAATTGTTGCTTCATCCTGCAGAATCAACACATTTCTGATTGGGCTACTGCGACGTTTTGACCGGAAAACAACTCAAACTTGACTGAGAAGGTCACAGTAGTAGGCAGCATTAATGGTCCGTCATCATTGTCCTTGTTGTTCGAGGAAATCAATGAGAAGGACACCTTTCGAGTCCCAGAACACTGTGGGCAAAACTTTCCCTGCCGACAGTTGTGACTTGGTTTTCACCGGTGGTTGCTCTCCACTCCAGACTGGCCCTCTTTGATATGGGTGGCTAATGATGTACCCATGTCTCATCACAAGTGGTGATTCTGTCCAGAAAAGCATCACCTTCCTCTTTGAAGTGCGTGAGAAGTGTGCAACACATTAGAACTCGCACTGCTTTCTGTTCTGCAGTGAGATACCGTGGAACCCAACGAGCTGACACTTTTCTCAAATTCAGCTCCCTTCGAATGATTGATTGGACACTCCCATAGCTTATGAGAAGTTGTCGACAAATCTCAAGCAATCTGATGTGACGATCCCCTTCAATGATGTCTTGAACAGCTTGGATGTTTTCTGGATTGATGCTGGTGCATGGGCGGCAAGGGTGGGCCAAGTTTTCAATACGTTCACGTCCTTCATTAAACTCATGGCACCAATATTTATCTCGGGACCATGAAAGGGTTCTTTCCTCAAACTGTGGGAGTAACCGACGGTGAATTTCAGCTGTACTGACATTTTCAGTGACAAAAAACTTGATTATTACTCGTTGCGCAACAGCTGAATGCACCTCTCTCTCAGACATCTCGTCAGTAACTAAGGGACAAAGCCAAACGAGTTCCCAAGGCCACTGTCCCCTTCCAGGGACCTCAATGCATGTGCTGTAAAAGCCTTAAACACATACAGCACTCTACACATGCGCAGTAAACAAAGGCCTGTTAGTATTTGATTGCCCCTCGTAGTTTTAAAATTATAACAAGTGAATTACTTCCTTGAAGTTACTTACATTTCTTGTTTAAATATGGGTTCTGATAAGTTATAATGGTAATAGCCCAACTGGAGTTCTTCCTGGTTTAATTAAAATGTTTATATTTCTTGTCTCTAATTTTTAATTATTTTAAACATTCTAAAAAGCAATAGGATATTATTGAAAATTAATTGATACTTGTAAAAATGAACCCAGACTCTTGCTCTACACTTTAGCAGCCTCTTACTCCACCAGTAATAATTAATAAAATAGAAATACTCCATTTTATCTCTTGATGCATTCAATACACTGTAAAAGGCAAGAAGTAAGCCAAGGGGTTTCATTATATTTTGGATTGACATTATGGCATCTACAGAAAAATACAATACATGTAAGCTAACAAAATAGGCTCATAATTATTTGCTAATATGCTATTTTTTTATCTCAAATGCCTACATTCCTTAATCAGTTCCATCTTAAAGTGCCTTTTTCAATCTCTGCATCATACTTGAAACTGTGTTACATTGAATATTAGAATGACTGTGGGGATCAGAAGAACAATGAGGATAAAGCACTGATGGATGTAATGATTATCAGAGCAAACCTGTCCAAGGACCACTTCTGACACTAATACCATCTACACACACCAGGTTTGAACTATGGTAACCTTGGTAAAAAGCAACTGTCTTACCAAATGGCTGCAGAATCATATAAAAATACCATTCAACTGAACACCACATTGAGAGTACAAATTCACTAAATAATCTAAGCTTCACTTACATATAATTGCAGAGTAGATATTCTAAATGATTTAAGTGCCAAAAATGCGGAAAATGTCTAAATTTTGCATCCAGATAATTTATGTACCAATAGCAATGTCACTCAAAACTTGCAAAACGCCAGGGTAATTTCAAGTAGCTCTAATGGCACTATATAAATCACACCGCCATAATGTTTTGATCTATAAAAGGGCACTTATCCTTTTCTTATTTTTCATTACCATACTATTATTATGATAATGAGAGATATGATTATCTCTCAGAATATTTCCTACATAAGTACATTAGACCGCCTATTATCAGTGTGTGTCTAATGCAATCAATTACAAGAGGTCTACACGACAGCCTACTGTGAAGATAGTGGTCTTTTGCCAATTAGCTAAGGATAAGACTGGGACAATCCTGAAAATGTTCCTGTTTTTAATAGTTGACATGAGTAAAGTTTTAAGTTTTAATAAAATATGAGAACAATCATAACTTAAAGATACGAGATAATACAATACATGGAAATACTTGTTCTTTCCTTCCATCTGTTAGTTTGTGTTTCACAGATCAAACTCAGCTGACGACAATATACTTACAGGTACGCTGCGCCACTGACTTCCATACATATATTTTTTCACCAAGTGATATTGAATGAAATTTGAGTGAAGTGTGGAACTGTTTTAAAGTACAGAGTACTAATAATAAAAGTGTAGCTGTAATATATGCAGAAAAACATTTTTATGCAGTTGTGAGTCACACAATACAAAAAATTCAAGGAAGTAAGCTACATTCATACACCAAGTGAAGTTTACCGAAACTTCTATTGAAAAAGTAACATATGAGTTCCTGTCACTGTCAGAACATGATGTCATGACATCTGAAAATGAAGAGCAAAAACAAAATTGGTTACATGCATTTCCATGCAGAAAATAACTAATTAGAACATTCAAATAACACTTGCCTTTATAGTTTTTTATAGTGAAAGTCAGAGGCGGTTCTTCCTTGATGCATTTGAATCGCCGAGTCACCTACTTGTTTCTGAATAACTTACATGGCTATTATTAAATTTTAGATGAGTCGTATTTTTTACACATCTGCTTCACTTTCGTTTTTTCTATAGTGATTTGCTTTTTCGGATTTTAACACGGCTTTTTCAGCAGCTAATTGTTCTATACTGTTGTTGTTAAATTTTACTATTTTTCTTACAAATTTCGGAGAAATGTTATGTTTTAGGCAATTGTTGATAAATTTTATGTCCGCTGATATTAACCTTCTTTTTGTCTTTAGTTTTAAATATTGTTTTATTTCTTTCTTGTTGCCGAAATGTTCGTTGAAATTTTCAAATGTGAACGATCTTACCTCCATGTTGTCCGGTTTTTAAATTTGGTTGGATCTAACTTTCGCGTGTTCCTCTTGACTTAACGTCACTTCAATATATCGAGAATTAGCTGTATTGGAACACCACAGTGAAGCAAAAAATTATTAAATTTTAGATGAGTCGTATTTTTTACACATTTCTCCGAAATTTGTAAGAAAAATAGTAAAATTTAACAACAACAGTATAGAACAATTAGCTGCTGAAAAAGCCGTGTTAAAATCCGAAAAAGCAAATCACTATAGAAAAAACGAAAGTGAAGCAGATGTGTAAAAAATACGACTCATCTAAAATTTAATAATTTTTTGCTTCACTGTGGTGTTCCAATACAGTTAATTCTCGTTACATGGCTATGTTTTATGTTCTAGCATTTAATTTACATTTATAAAAGTTCTCCGAATTATATTTTGGAATGGAGCCGCTCTATTGGCACCCACGTGTCGATAATGCAGCCAGCTTTCCTCCCGCCTAGTGGTTCGTCATTAAAAGGTCATGGTGACCATAAGACATGCAGTGGGTGAGGAGCGGATGGTGGGGCAGAATGCATTGCTGGTTACCATGGCTAAGGATTCGATTCATAGAAAACGTATATTCCGCACCAATTTGTGTTGCCAACACAATACAGAACTTTCTTCCTACTTTTTCATTTATTTGAAAAGGAATTTGTTGGTAGAAGTGGTAACCCGCTTGAAACGAGCCCCGCGTGTCATGTGCTACTGTCAATTATCAGTTTGCATCCTGTTTTCTTATGTGATCATGATTATTTTCTGATGTGTGAAGTGTTTAATTTTTTATATTTAAGGAATTTACAATAAATCCAATACACCATTTTGTGTTCCGTTCTCCAGACACTCTCTACGCATGGTAAATGTTGGTAAAACTTTCCAGTGGAGTATCTTCAAAATACACCAGGACACTTAAGATTCATTGGTATGAGGAACATAATTGTGTAGGATTGAAGGAGCTGGGAAAAAACACTAACAAAATTGCAGATGCTCTTTGGGAAAGCTCATGTCAATATATTGTAAAATACAATGAGAATGTTAAGCCTAACAGGCCTTTCATGCAATATCCCATTAGGGAAGTAGACAAGAAATGACATTTCATGAACACAATGAAAGCAAGGAATCTTTAAATAAAGGTACTTTTAAGCAACTTTTGGATTCATATACAGAGAGAAGCCCCATTGAAATTCAAAACCACTATTCCAGTATAAAATCATTCTTGCAATGCTGATTTTGCGAATTTAGGTTAGCCAATTTTCCGAGTCACCTACTCAATTTGTCCAGAGCCACACCTGGTGAAAGTATTAAGTAATGAATATTGGTGCTTAAAGATCAGTATGGGTATAGAGTATCAGGAACTAGTGGTATCATTCCATCACTACTTTTTAACACTCATTACATTTAGCAGTTGAAATGGACTGAGGCAAAGCGGTGCAGTGTTCCAGTTTGCAAGTTTCTGGAACCTCTTTGCTCCATTTAAGAAAATGATATTGACCAAGTTTTTTAATGGCATATATCTTAGTTAATGTGGATTAAATTATTAAATACTGATTTTGATTTTGCACAGCATTATTAGCCTTTACATATTAGTATGACTTCATTATGTTTGTATACTTCCGATAAAGCGCAACATAACATTCACTAAGTACAGAGTGCAATCATGCTCAATTTCTTCTCGTCAAACAAGCCAGGTGAAAAGACAATTAGATATCAACGTTTCGGGAGTGTGTATCTCTCCCATCATCAGGATATTTATTAAATGTTATAACCACAAATGAATCACTAGATATAACACAAATATAAACAAAGACGAAACACTATAAAAATTCGCATTACTGAACAAAAGACTGTTTTCAGTAAATTAAATGCCAAGTCAGGATATGGCGTGAGTATAGAAAATTAATTGGGTCAAAGAAGCGTAACTACTTAACTTGATTATCAAGCTGTACTGATCTGTGCTTCTTAAGTCGACGGACTTCCATTTTTAAAGCCGGTTTCTTAGAGGAGCTGAACTGAAATTCAGCATCCGTCGACTTAAGAAGCACAGATCAATACAGCTTGATAATCAAGTTAAGCAGTTACTTTTCTTTGAACCAATTAATTTTCTATACTCACGCCATCTCCTGACCTGGCATTTAATTTACTGAAAACAAGTCTTTTGTTCAGCAATGCAAATTTTGATAGTGTTTTTTCTTTGTTTATATTTGTGTTATATCTAGTGATTCATTTGTGGTTATAACATTTAATAAGTATCCTGATAATGAGAGAGATACACACTCCTGAAACATTGATTTCTAATCGTCTTTTCACCTGACTTGTTGCCTGAGAAGAAATTGAGCATATTCATCGCCAGGAAAGCTTCAGGTCTTATTTTAGAGTGCAATCAGTTTAGCAAATGCTTCTATTTGCAGTCCTAATTACAATTACACGTAAAGCTTTTACCTAAGAACGTGGAATGAAGATAATAACCCAGTAGCTGAATGCCTCTAAATATGTATCATCATCTTCAAATATATTTCAATAAGTACCCTCACAAAGCTTTCTTATATCAGAATGATTAAGACAGATTTAAGCAAGATCATGATAATTTCTTCCTTAATCTTTTCAAAGTTAAAGAGCTCTTAAACTACATTCTGCGCTGAAAAAATAAATTCACCTCATATCAGTGATGGCTCATGAACATAAAATCTGAATGTGCACAACATCTGAATCTCTAGAAACCATCAAAGAAACCATCTCTAGAAACCGGTAAACCATCAATTAACTAAAATAATAAGAGTTAAATGGTGAAGCCTGGGACTCAAGTACTTACGATAGTAAGTCGCCACAAACGGTGTATCTCAGATGTGAGAGCTGCTAGTGGTTTACCGGGGATATATGAGTCAAATGGAGAATTTAATGTCAGGACGACATGTTGCACATGGTAGCTCAATGGGTTAGAGCGACTGGACGGAAACCAGGAGATCCGTGGCTCAAATCCCGGCCATGGCATTGAATTTTTCATATTGACTCTATCTATCAAAAACCTTAGCCTATATATGGCTAGAGTGAAAAAAATTATTAATTTCCATCAATTAACTAAAAGCACTGTAAGTGTTACTGTCCAGTAAAACAAATGGAATTGCTTCTGAATTATAAAGTAAACAAGATGCTGCATATTATAATCAGAACAGTATATATTCAGTTTTGGAGGGCACACATTTTGAAAAAGATGGCAGCAGGTGAACATCAACATCATAAGAACATGAATAAGTTACACAAGCGTTATAGTAAAGATTTACTTTCAATTATAGTAGGCTGACAATTATGAGAGGTACTAATCACCACCACTTACAGAAGGCACTTAAGCACTTTCTGTTGCTGGATTTTGCATTCAACTCTGGCAGGTATAAAGTAATTAGGATATGATATGAATCTGAAAACATTATAATTTTGTTTTTTAATTTTCAAATAGTAATAACATAATTATAATTAATATGATTTTGAGTTTAACTAATACTCCATGCTCCATAAATTGCTGGTGTTCACCTAGCACACATTTCATTAGGACCTTCCTAAATTCCTCAGCTAATGTCGACTGTTGAATTTTGATTTGGTGAACTTTTGGTCGTGATTGGGATGTCTCTGTTGGTGTCCTATGAACTTGAAGTTCAGGTTCTCATCAAAGGTGGTGTCAAAATTGAAGAGTTTTCCTTCATATTTCTTTATGAATATATTTTCCCACATGGTTAATGCAGCTGTACCCAGAACACTTTTCAATAAATGGATATCTTGTTCTATATCATGATTCTCATTCCAAAATTGGTATGCTACTGCTGTTTCGTATATTTCTTTGTTCCTGATGTTCCTAAAATACCTTTTAAGTCTAGTTTTCAAATTCTTTTTGTTTTGTCAATGTAAAAGTTGTCACAGCCTTTGCAATTTATATGGTATACACCTGAATTTGCGTCTGTGGGTTTCTCTTTTCAACTATGTGATTTCTAAACTAAATTTGTTCTGTGGAGCCAATGTAATGCTGTGTTCTTTGAAGACCTTTTGGAAAAGGTTTGTAGCTCTGGAGTGGTATGCAACTTTTCTGTATGAAGTTTTATTATTGATTGGGAAAAGAGTGGTTACTTGTCTGCATGTCTGTTGTCTTTTGAATCTATCAATTTTGTTTCATGCCAATTCTAGTGAAGAAGCATGACGTGATGTTTAGGGAAGTGGCTCCTCTATATCAGCAACTTGTGGACCTGAGTTGAAATTTGTTGCCGGTATACTGCTAGCACTTCCATAAACATCATACCACAGTTTGCCCCTCACCAATTCAGCACTGAATCGTTTTTATTCTGCAATGTAAACTATATGGTTGTACTTTGGTATATTCCATCTTGCTTAAAGGAACTCTGACCAGACTGTAATCTAAACTGCTGATAACAGCATACTTGGGTTGTTTTGGGTTGTATCCATCTGAATGAAATTTTCTGTGTGTGTTACTTTCCTATATATACTTTCCAAATTCTAGTTTCAAGTCTAGAAAAGGGATTTCACTGTTTTTCTCTTTTCCTATGGAAAATTTTACTGTGGGATTCTGAAATTAAGTAGTCTTAATGCATCATTCACCTGTTTCTCATTTACTATCATTCAGATGCTATCCACATATCCATAGCAATGTTTGAAAATTAGTGGGAATGCCTTTATGTTATGAGTTTCCAAGAAGCTCAAGAAAAGGTCCTCATAACATAATTATGTTTAAATAACTAATGTTTGCCTTGGAGAGGATAAATCAAAATTATAAAACTTCAATATCTGGCTGGAATTCAAACCAAGTAAGATTGATGTTTATTTCCAACTGTAAAGCTTTTTACATGGATCGTCAATTTGTATATGCATAAAATTAATACAATAATATTTACAAACATATTTACAAAGTTGATGAGAAGTGTAAATAGCAAATTCTACCTAACCTGTTTATATTCTTCCACGGAGTATTTATTTATTTTTGTAATTTACGTCCTCCAACGTTAAGTCATATCGAACAATGAATGGAATAGGTGAAATGATGCTCAAATGAGCCCGGGGTCCATGGAGTTTAGAGCTACCCGACATTCCTCTTTCAGGATAAGGGAAAACCCCGGAAAAACCCTTATCCAGATAACTCAACCTGACCGAGATTCGAACTCGGGACCTCTTGAACGTGAGGCAGACATGATACCACCACACTACCGAGGCGGGCCCACAGAGTAAAATACTTTTTGTAATAAATAAGTTTTATCAGCCTTTACTTTTGTTTTCCAGTTTGTTATCTGTTTGATTTCAGCCGGTAGGTGATTATACAAATCTTTGATGCTATTTTCTATGCATTTATTATTTAGGATACCAGTAAGTCTGTTTCTAAAATAATTATCTTTTGTTTTGGTGTTATGTTTGGGGATATTACTATTTTTGTTTTGATCATAACTTTTTAATGTAAGATCAAACGTATTGATTTTTTTTTTTTTTTTTTTTTTTTTGCAGCCTAAATAGTCTTAAAGCTTATGTTTTTTTTTTTTTTTTTTTTTTTTTTTTTTTTTTTTTTTTTTTTTTTACTGTGCCCCATAATACAATCCCATAGCTCAAGTGAGAGTGAAGGAATGCATAGTATGTTTGTTTAATACTTTTCTTTATCTATTATTTGTATTGTTTGTTTTAAGATATATATACCTGAATTAACTTTTTTTTTATTACTTTTTGAACATGTCCATTCCATTTCAATTTGTAGTCTATTACTAATCCTAAGAAGTTTGTTTCATTTACCTGTTGAATTTCTTTGTTTCCTATTGTTAACTTGATATTTATCTGTTTTTTGTTATTAAGACTGATTTGCATCCATCCTGTTTTGTTTGTGTTTAATATCATGCCTAAGTTTTCTAAATGTCTGTTTACTTTTACTAGTAGAGTATTTGTCCTATTTTGTACTTCTGTTTCTGTTTTTCCTGTTACTAAAATTGTGGTGTCATCCGCATAGCCTATCGCTAATCCCCCTGCTTCTCTTATTATTTGAAGTAAGCTGTTTATATACAGTAGGAATAAATATGGTCCTAATTTTGAGCCTTGGGGCACTCCATGTGTCACTTTTTTGAGCGATGATCAAAACTTCATTAACTTTCCATTTAAATCATGTATTGTTTCCACGCATTGTTCTCTATTTTGTAGATAGGAGCCAAGCCATAGAAGTGGTCTGCCTCTGATTCCATAGTTTTCCAGTTTTGACATTAGAGACATGACTCTTACCACTGAAACACATTGTTTTGTTTTCTAAACTTCTCTCACTTTGTACAAATTCCAGGTCATCCTTAGTAACTTAAGATTTATTATTTTAGGGTAATTCTAGCATTTCTAATCACATTTTAGAAGACAAATATAATTCATCCCTCTCAACTTGTATAATGTACATTGCTTTTGAAAAGTAATCTGTTTCACTTACTTTATCCATTATGGCAAAGTCTTCCACATCATCAAGCATATTATCATGGAGTCCTCCTTTTGACAAATGTGCTTCACTTTTCTGGCTATTACTCAATTTCTTCTCACTTGTTTTGCTTGTGAAATATTGCGTGCAACCATTGTTCAAATACTGTAGAAACATGGGAAACGTACAATTACAAGTATGTAAAGATAGCAAGCATACATTAAAAGAAATCATTTCCAATATTGAATTTTACCTTAACATAATGACTATATAACTGGATGAACTATGGCAGAGATAACACTCAATGAATGCCTAAAGAAAATAACTACACTTCTTAAGTCAAAATTAATCAACTCATGGCTTTAGAGCAGAGGTGTCATCGAGTGTCACTGAGGGTGACTCCCCTCCTTTTCCCCTTCTCCAGTTTTTCGCTTAGTTGCATGGAGGTGCAGGGGAACAGCTGACTGGTATTGGCTATTGTGGTATGTCTACACCCCTTTGTGTTTCAAAACAAATGCAGGTAAGCGGCGGGCAGTCAACATGTCCTGTTACAGAGCCCAATATCGACAAATTAATAGCTAAGAAGAATAAGAACTCCACTTAAATTATGAACTAATAATTAATAACATTTAGCTACAAAAGTATAATTCACTATGCACATTATGCATTAAAAATAACAAATAGTTTAACAACCCGTCACTGAATCTTCCACATGCTCTTCTTCATCCCACTATCTATTACGTCACCTGCGAAGGTTAATTAGGAGGGGGCAAAGGTAACCACCCTGTTTCCCCTCAATGACACCACTGCTTTAAAGTCACTAATAGCTTTCTCTTCTACATAATAAAGATTTTTTTCTAATTTGATGAATTCTATAAAATATAAAACATAAATCTCTGCATAATCTACCAAGTGAGTGAGTGAGTGAGTGAGTGAGTGAACGAGTGGGTGGGTGGTTGGGTGGGTGGGAGGGTGGGTGGGTGGGTTGGTGGATGAGTGAGTGAATGAGTAAGTGATTGAGTGAGTGAGTGAGTGAGTGAGTGAGTGAGTGAGTGAGTGAGTGAGTGAGTGAGGTCCCATTAACAAGTAGTTGATCAGGTGGATAAAATCTTACTACATTTGCATTGTCACATGTCAGAACATATAAATCAACAAGAGATGTTTTCATACATTTTGGAGAGTCAAAGAGTACCATAAAATAGCTTTGGTGCAGTTTTGTACACCTGACCAACATTCTCCTTCTCTATGAAGAGGTACAACAGTCCCTTATTATTGAAAGGCTGTAAATGGAATGATGTCGTGGGAGGTAACATCTATTACAAATGTTTATTTCTGCAGATTAACCACTGTGAAGAACTGGTTTGTTACACATTAAAAATATGATATCATACACATGATATTAGAATAAGAGATTATAGACTCCACCAAAATTACTTGTGCTGCAAGCGCAATGGGTACTTGTACAGATTCATGGTTGATCTAAGTAAAACTGCTGCTTATGGATCACTTATTATGTGCTACTTACACATTATGCAATGCTATGTCATTGATTCATAATGTGTTCTGTCATGTGACAATATAGATACAATAAAACAAGAGTCACATTCTGGAAGTAAACAGAAATATGCAATATAGATAGACTCCCTACCAACTGTGGAAGCCCAAGACTACTTAAGCTCCCTTCATATATAAAAAATGTCTTCCTTTAAACATAATACAATATATCCATTTCCCTGAAATTTTTGGTGGTTTTACTGTGACACACATTATAAAATTGGACGTTTATAAAATTTCAGGGTGTTCCACATATAAACTGCCCTTCATTTTGTACTGCTTCAACCAAATTCAAACGTTTCAAGAAGGGTTCTCAAAATTCTTATTTTACATTTAAACATGCAGGGCTCACCTAAAAATTTTCAGAGGCTCCCCATATAAACTGTTCTAATTTTATATTGATTTTAGAAATATTTAGACTGTGCCAAAAAATGTATTTAAAACTTGCTTTATGAAACCTCAGCTTCATACACAATGTTCATTTTTATTTGTTATTTCCCACCCTCAGATTGAGCAAGAATGACATCATATTGACTGGTGAGTCTATCTTGAAATCATAGTGCCCTCTATGGAGAAGAAGCAGTAATTTTTGCAGAACAGTAAGCAAATTACAGCGCTCTCAGTGTGGTTGCTCTGGCAACTAATACAACCAGCTTCCTCTGGATATGAACACAGGCGACCGCATCTTCATGATTGAATGCTATTTGTACTGGCACTAAAACTGGTGCGACATATAAATATAATTTAAACCGCTGCAAGGAGGAGCTTATGTAAAGCTATCCAGCATTCAGACAAGTCTCTCGGAGCATAATGTTGTCAAAACTGTCCAGGTACCATCAAATTGACATACGTTTGTTTGCAACATAAACGTCTTATGTTTTATCAGTATACAATATAAATTTTTTGTCATTCTCATGCTTAATTAAAATGTCTATTAATGTTGGTATCCTTATGTCTTTTAAAACCAACAGGTGCATCAAACATTTCCAAGATACAGGATCAGTTACATGTAAAAAGAGAGACACTGGACGCTATAAAGTGACTGGTCCTAATCAAGAAGCAATAAATAATGTTATGACAGAAAGGCGTCAAGCATACCTTCTCGCAATACAGACAGTGTTTAAGGGGAAGAGAGAAAGGAAATATAAGAAAATGGACACATAAGACTATATGCTAGAGATATTTTCTTGTTTAGTCTTGGATAAAAGCTTTGTACTTATTGTAACACTAATATATTTTTCATTCCTAGAATATGTTCTGCTAATTTTATGGTTTGTAATGAAGTTAAATTGTGAGAAAACTGTAAGTGATTGAAAAGAATTGAGATAAAACTGAAATATTTCTATTTTATGTGACAGGTTTACAATATGCATATATGTCTACAATAACAGAAAAACAGATGTTCATTGTGAAATAAGTGTTCATTGACTTATCATTTCGTATATTCTTCATGGTATACTTTTATGGCTGCATAATTAGCTTTGCAGTGCACTGCATTGAGGTACATAGCTTTTTAAAAATAGTTCTCTTATCTATGCACCAGGCGAAATTACGCACATTTATATTACACGAGCAAGACCCACCTCTCAAATAGTACATTTACCTGCCGATAGAGGGCGGCCTCAAAGCTGCTGTTAGCACATCAATTACAATCACAAGCAGCTAGGGGAATCGTATATAGACTCGCTCCATCAGCGATGCTATTGATAACGTCAAATTTTGCTACGTAAAATTACAGATAAAAATGAACACCGTGTATTTAATGTCATTCACGAGTTCTTTCATGCATCTAAATAGAAAAGACAGATGAAAAAAGCAAATTAAATAGGGCTTGCAATAGCAAGTGCACCTAAAAGTTTTCAAACTCTCTCATTGCTAACTGTGATTACATAACTGCATCCCATTTAATTTATGAAAACTTTTAAGGCATTTCACATATATTTGCACATCAGCTGATATTTACATGAAAGTCATCAGGTTTGGTGATTTTAAGCTGGTTTCTAAGTGATTCTGGAGCCCCAGCACATAGAAGATAGAATACATGATAGTTGCGTTCATGTTCACTCTGGCGGCATATACGGGACTTTTCCAGTAGATAATGTGAAATAAAGCCACCAACAACCTGACATTGGTTGTCAAAATGGACTTCCATAAACTTGCCAAATCTGCTACTGTTGTTGTTACGTGTTGTTTTTGCATTTCCAAAAGCTTCCATCACAGGGTTTGCTAAAAACAGCAAAAGGAAAATAAAACAATAAGAAGAAGAACCTGTAACTCATTAACAAAAAGTAAATATTTATTATTTGTTCCACTCAAGGCTGAAAAGGTTGTATGTTGTTAAGTGATCTAGTTCAGCAATTTAATATTTCAGCCACATCCATAGCTCATTTAGCAATTGCTGTGTAGTTTTCATTCACTACTTTGCATATTTTTTGTTTTACCTCCATATCCTCAAGCTTAATAAACTAAATTAAATTTAAAGGGAGTTGATTAATGACACTAAACAACACTTACTTTTAAATTTTTCCGGAACATGTTTCAGAGACTATTTGCCTCCATTGTCAACCAGACATCGACTGGTTCTCAGTGGTGTAGCTGGCGATATTTGTCATAGGTCTCCTCCAGTGGCGGTTCGAGGAACTTGCTGAACAAATCTTTCTGGGGGATGTCGAAATTGAATACTTTGTTCCTATTTTTTGAATTGAAGATTTGTTTCCATGTGGACAGTTCTTGTTTTCCTGATGTATGTTTTAGTAGTTTTGGTTCTGGATTTATGTTGTGTTTTTTTTTTCCAAAAATGCGTGGCAACTGCTGATTTTTCTAATTGTTTATATTTTATGTTTCTAAAGTGTTCCTTTGCTCTTGTTTCTAAATTTCACACTTTAGGAATATAAAATACAAACAATTAGAAAAATCAGCAGTTACCACACATTTTTGCGAAAAAAAACTCAACATAAATCCAGAACCAAAACTACTAAAACATACAACAGGAAAACAAGAACTGTCCACATGGGAACAAATCTTCAATTCAAAAAATAGGAACAAAGTATTCAATTTCGACATCCCCAGAAAGATTTGTTCAGCAAGTTCCTCGAACCGCCACCGGAGGACATCTATGACAAAATATCGCCAGCTACACCACTGAGAACCAGTTGATGTCCAGTTGACAATGGAGGCAAATATTCTCTGAAACATGTTCTGGAAAAATTTAAAAGTAAGTGTTGTTTAGTGTCATTAATCAACTCCCTTTAAATTTAATTTTAACAACAACACTGTTTTCAACACTTCCAAGAAAGGAATTAATAAACTAATACTATGCAGTGATTAAATATTCATTTTCTTAAAGATAGTAAAGAAAAAACTAGCTTAATGAAGCTTCTTAAAAGTTAAATTTAAACCATATCACATCTAATACAGCTGTTGTTCAAGTTATAATCAATGGAAACTTTAAATACAGTGCACTAATAATAAACACAGGTTTCATTTATCTGGAAACATAAATGATTAAAATTTAATCTAACGTGCAGTTCAAAGATGATTAAAAAATACATTTTCAGACTGTTTCATACACAAATATATGTTGACAAAGAAACATGCCATGATACAAATTAAGATGGAGCTCTTACATGCTTTCCAATCTTAGGGCCTATTCTTCACCACCAGTCAGAATGTCATTGTTTGGAGGCACAGAGAGGATGAGGTACTCTCAGCTTTTGAGCCGTGGAACTCTTATAAGGATTCCAGTAGGAGCTTTCAGATTCCCCTTTCTATTAAAATTGTGTTGATCTTTTTGAAGTATTCTTAGATGTAAACAAGAAATTGATTACAAGTAAGGTTGCTGTGAGTTTCAGTCCAATACTTCTGCTACACACTCAGCAAGTTCTGTCTGTGTGAGGCTACAAGTCCTATATCTGATGCATTAACTGTAAGTGAGAAGCGGGTGTGTGATGCATCAGTGAACAATTAAGAGAGAGAAGAGGCAAGAAGATGCGTCCTACATCTGACACATCAGTGAGCGACTAAGAGGGAGAAGAGTTTGAATAGTGAGTGCTGAGTTTGAATAGTTATAAATAAAAGCGTTGTTAAGAGGTTCTTTTTTTTTTTTTTTTTTTTTTTGCAATTTACGTCCTCCAACGTTAAGTCATATCGGACGATGAATGGAACGGATGAAATGATGCTCAAATGAGTCTGGGGTCCATGGAGCTTAGAGTTACCCGACATTTGTCTTACAGGATAAGGGAAAACCACGGAAAAAACCTTATCCAGATAACTCACTCTGACCGAGATTCGAACTTGGGACCTCTTGAACGTAAGGCAGACATGCTACCACCATGCTACCAAGCTAATTTCATGTATAAAGACTAAAATTGAGTCATACCTTTTAAAATTTGTAACTTCACTCATGTCCGTTTACAAAATCAGGAACGTTTTCAAAACTGTTGCAGTTTCATCCTCAGCTGATTAGCAACTCATCACAGCTTGGCTGTTGTCTGGATTACAATTACAAGAGATCTGTACATCTGATTACATTTTACTGTATATGCACTTGTGTAACACAGATAAGATACTAAATTTTTAAAGAGTTTAGTATAACTTTAGTTCCTCAAAATAAATATAGTATTACAAATTTATTGCATTTCTCTAAAAAAGATAAAATTCCTAATAATAAAAATCTGGTATTTATCAATTTAACTGTTTCGATTGTGATAAAGTTTATATTGGAAAGACAAAACGTAATTTAGAAACCAGAACGAAAGAACATTTTCGTAACATTAAGTATAAACAAACTGATAAATTGGCCGTAGCAGATCATTTTTGGTCATTTAATCATGAAATAAATCCAGCAGTTAAATTATAAAAACAATTAAATGGTCCGATAGATGTAATGGTTTGGGAAAAGATATTTATTTTAAAAAACAAACATCCCGTAATGAATTTTGAAATACCGGCAGTCGATTCTGTTTTTAAATTTGTTTTATTTTCAGATTTTGGTAGTACTAACAAGAACATATTAACATCTGGTGTTCGTAATGATGACAACAGTTTTGTTGGTTCCGGCTGAGGATGGGGAAGAATTTCCATGAAATCGCTATCCTGAACAATTTATAAGAAAAGTGCCATCATTTCTTATACAATAAGTGAAGTTTTAAGTTACAAATTGTTATATTTGTATATATTTCTTTGCTTCACTGTTAATAGCCTCATATTTTACGTAATATTCAAGGTTATCATTAAAAGAAACTCTTTCTCCAAATTCTCCAAATGATCGAGATTTAACTGTATTGGAACACCACAGTGAAGTGAAAAATTATTAAATTTTAGATGAGTTATATTTTTTACACATCTGCTTCACTTTCGTACCTATTTTGAGGACATGTTTCGCAAATCATCGTTTGCATCTACGGCTCTTATGCGACTGAAGCTTGATTCAGCGGTGTGGGTAATTCTGGGGTTGCTGCTGCCATCTGTTGATTTAGTGATGAACAACCCCAGAATTCTTTCATGGAAGTGTTGAAAACAGTGTTGTTGTATAAATTAAATTAATTGGGAGTCGATTAATAACACAAGTGAGTGTTGTTTTGTGTTATTAATCGACTCCCAATTAATTTAATTTAACCCCAGAATTACCCACACTGCTGGATCAAGCTTCAGTCGCATAAGAGCCGTAGATGTAAACGATGATTTGCGAAACATGTCCTCAAAATAGGTACGAAAGTGAAGCAGATGTGTAAAAAATATGACTCATCTAAGAAGTTCATCACTAAATCAACAGATGGCAGCAGCAACCCCAGAATTACCCACACCGCTGGATCAAGCTTCAGTCGCATAAGAGCCGTAGATGCAAACGATGATTTGCGAAACATGTACTCAAAATAGGTACGAAAGTGAAGCAGATGTGTAAAAAATACGACTCATCTAAAATTTAATAATTTCCAAATGAAGTTCAGCAACACAGTGATCCATCCACTATCTTCATCAGCAAAGGAATCCACAGATAGAATGTACTAGAAGGGGGTATATGATGAGCTTTCTGCACTTCCCCTTTCCACTTTATGACAGCTTTCAAGAACATGTAAGGCAGAAAAACTTATATGTGGAGTAGAAAGTGAGATAAGTAAATTTAATCTGTGTGTAAGACAGTTGAGTGCATGGAAACTGCCAATGCTTTTGATTTCTTATAGTGGTTTTCTTCATTTAATTTTGGCAGAAACTCGTTATTACATGTGTTTCACACCAGCCCTGGTTTGAAGTCCTAGAAACCTGCATTAATGTATGAACAAAGTCAGCCCAATTGAGCAGCTTAAGATGACGAGTAAAGAAACATTTCTCTTGAGTGGTAGAAGACAATTTTCACAATCACACTCTGTAAAAGCCCATACATGGGTCCATCTTTTACTGGTTTGATGTCCAAAGTTTGGCACTCAGGTACAGTAGAAGCCTGAAATAGTACAGTTGTTGGGGTACACCCTTTACCTCTGCATTATAATCTTACCATGATATATAGGGATATACCACTAGAAGGGACAAATAAAATCAATCTCATGCAGTTAGATGAGGGAAATATGCATGCAATAATAAATTACAGTACAGCATTAAGCTCTCATATATAAGGTAAATATACTACAGTAGCTACTTAATTTAATAAAGAATATAAACATAATATTAATATTGCTTTAATTAATGGTTTTAATAAATATTTTATAAATAAAAAATTGAAAAATTCAAATATCAAAAAACTGTTAATGATATTTCTACCCTTAAAAATATAAAAGACGGTTATAATTTTCAAAAATGTACTTACCGTCCTTGGGTTAATAAACATTTTCAAAATTTTTTTAAAGAGTTAGGTGTAACTTATTGTAGTATTCTGTAAGCTTTTTAGGATGTTGTTTATTTATAGTAACTGTGTCATGCATTCAACTCAAAAGAAGCATATTTTTGTTCTTCTTTCCCTGATGGCATGTCAGAATTATGCCACCCGACTTATAAAGTACAGTTATGTGCAAAGGTGCTGCAGCATATTTTGCTGATTGAGGGATTTTCTTTCTACATTTCATTACTGTGCCCACAGTGCTTGTACTTTTACGCTTCAAACTTTCTGCAAAGAATTTGGTTGTGGAAAAATTGTTACATGTAATATTTCTTCCTGCAAAAACAAAGGGCTGTATAAGATGCATTATACATTGCTCTGCAAGAGGAACACCTGTGGCACACTGATTTTCCTTGCCCAGGTGAGGAAAACCATTCACCAGATATTTTGAATTTGCATCAATTGCAAGCCAAAACTTTATTCCAAATTTGTCCGGTTTATTGCTCATATATTGAATCAGAGAGCATCTAGCCTTGCAAGGAAACAGTTGCTCATCCACAGTGATATTTTCACTCGGAATGTAACACTGCAAGGAACTGGCAATAAAAGGATTCCAGACAGGAGTAGCAGCTGCAAAGCGATCTGTACTAAGTCTTTGAGAACGTGTGTCCTTGTCATCAAATTGCATAAACCACAAAATTTCAGCGCATTTGTTTCTGCTCATTGTGTTCCTGAAAAATGGTGGTCGCCAGGTATTCGACCATAACAACATCAACATAAAGTTTTTTGCTCCAACACCTCGTAAATTCATAAGTGGTAACACGAATTGCACCACTTGGACAGTAAAGCTCTCTTACTCATCGACAAAAGGTCTGCAGAGTGCCATAAACCAATCAGGAAGGAAAACAACAAGAGATGTGGACAGATCCAAAGGCTATTGTTCACACTTCCATACCCGTCAAAATGACGAATGGCAGTCCTTCTAGTAGGAGTTGTTTGTACCAGTTTTTAGAAAGGTCTAAAATGCTTAATTCTTTGTGAACATGTTTGTCATAAGTATTTATTAAAATTCGTAGAACATGGGAAGTGTAGAAAAAACATAAGCAAGAAATAACACTTCTAAAGCAGTGCATCCGTCAAAATGATGGGTGCGGTCCTTCTAGTGTTAAGCAAATTATTGTGTCAACTTCATATGCTACTCAGATAACACTCTCTTTAGTAAAGTGGTACCATTCTTGCAGAAAAATGTTCACACAATTTACCGGCTGTATTAGTTGTACAAATCTGTTGGTATTAATGCAAGCATAATTTAAAATATTGTAAATAAATTTACTCAAAGTTTTCAATACCAGATAGACTGTATTCTTCAATGGGGACATTTAGAATGAATGTCATGCTTTTCTATAAGCATTTTCTGTTTGTTTTAGTGTTTTCCCATTTAAAACCCAGATATCTCACTATTCTGTTTAAGGATCACTTACTGCCCTGAAAACTAATGCTCTCTCTTAAAATTAATAAGCAATTTAACTATTATAAGAGAAACTTTTTCCTGAAAATAAAAATGTTGAATCGTTCTACATGACTTTGACAAAAGTGTTATTAGAAAATCTATTACACATTTCATTTAAAAGATATGCTCTGTTTTTCACTTTTTGTTCTTTGACAGTTCCTTTCACTATTACTTCTGACACTTTTGTGTCATTTGATATGCATTTTAACTTTTTGAATCTTTCTGGGGGGGGGGGGGGGAATCTTCTGATGCAACCACTTCTTTGCTTTCAGCTACTTTTTTCGTGTATGCTCATACATTTGCAACAATTTCTTGACCTTGACTGTGTAATGTTTTGGATCCTAGTTTACAAAGTACACTAATTAATTTATGCAATGATCATATTGCAAAATTATCAATATAAATCATTGCAAAGCCCTAATTATGTCATTAAGAGCATGCTGCAGTAAAAAGGCAACACTGAATTAGCAAAGACTGTGCCTCAGACACATATGACATCACTACCTTCCCCCTTTCCTCTCCACCTACAGAGCTTGATTTCATTCAGCAGAATTATACATATGAGCTGATGAGGCAACGGTCAATAACGGTGGTATCATTAATTTCCTGGACTGCAAAAGTCAGTGTCAAGGAACAGGGATGATGATGTAAATTATACTGCAGAACCTCTGTTTGCAGAATACTTTTATCTCAACTTTCCAAATAAAAGAACAAATGAAATAATTAAATACAATATTTTTTAATGGGAGCATAATTTTACCTGCGTTAAATCTGAATCTGCATATTTCAGACTGTACTATTTTGGGCTTCTACTGTACTAATCTATGAGGACTAGAGATGTTTCAGTCTCAGGACTAAAGGAAATGTCAGAAATATAAAACAAACATTAACTAAAGTACTAGAAACAGATAGGGGCTGGTGGCTAGGCACAAAGAGGTAGATTAGTATCTACAAATACAACAATTTGTAACTTAAAACTTCACTTAACTTATAAGAAAAGGTGATATTTTTCCTATAAATTTTCTGGGATCACGATTTCATGTAAAACTTTTACATACCTTCAGCTGGAAACAATCGGCTGAAGATATGTAAAAGTTTTACATGAAATCGCGATCCTGGACAATTTATAGGAAAAATATCACCTTTTCTTATAAGATAAGTGAAGTTTTAAGTTACAAGTTGTTATATTTGTATATATTTGTTTGCCTCACTGTTAATAGCTTCATATTTTATGTAATTAGGTAGATTAGTATTTCCTTACATAAAACACTGCACATTATATTGATAAAATCTGATGCACTCATCTCTATACCAATGCAAATCACTTCATACATCATAATTTCCATTTATAAGGGCAGTCAATGTAAATTGATTTTTCTAACAAATACAAGCCATGTACAGCCAACTTTGAAAAGCAGAATGAGAACTGAAAAATTCAATGCCATAACCAGGATTTAAATAATTGATCTTCTGCTCTTAGCATAGTTACTCTATCACTGATCTACCATGACAATATTGAGATTTGCTTGTGATCTGCCAAAAAAATACAGATCCGTTGGGGAATTTTAACACCTACCGGCATGCTACCGTGTAGCTTAGTGGTAGAGCAGCCGCATGTAAAGCGAAAGATCCATGGCTCAAATCCCAGCTATGGCATTGAATTTTTCAGTTCTGATTCAACCACTCAAAATTTGCTTGCACATGGTATGTATATGTCAGTACAATCATTAATCACTGACTGCCCTTATAAATGGAAGAAATGGTTTGTATTTAATAAACAGCAGGATCTAGGCATGTAATAATTTAGGAAAGTAGTTTTAAATGACACAAAATATGTGATACCAAAAGATGTGAGGAATGGATAGCTGAATTTCCTAGCTTTATGAATGAAATGAGTGAAAAAAAAGAACAATTCCAGAATAAACTTACCCTGATAATTTGATTCATACAGAGACAACTCAACCCTTTGAATGATATGCTAACAATTTTACTGTGGAGCTACTAAGAGATCTTTGACACTTTACAAAACAGAGCAATTATGTTAGTAGAATAATTCAGAATATATTCTAGAGATATATTTCACTAAGAATCTATAAGAATATGATTATAAAATTCACTACTTTTATGTTGGACTACCAAATATAGTGAAGAGCTTTAAAGTGCTATTTTCATTCCGTAATCCCATTTGTTGTTTTCCTCTCTTAAAATCACAAAATAGGGGATCAGTAAAATGATATTTGGACCCTGAAATATTTAAATATATCCATATTTATCTCTTCACTGATCCACTTGTAATCTCTGACCTGGAAAACATTTTCAGAGTACAAGTTAATGATTTCTAAGTATTTTTCTAATTTCTACATTGCACACAAATTTGCTTCCTAAAATTCTTTAAATCTTGTTTATGTCTTAAAACAGTTGTGGGAATCATGTAACACATGCATCCTCTCAGGATCTGTAAAAATTCTTCGAGTCAGACTGAAAAATTCAACGCCATTGCTGAGATTTGAACCATGGATCTTCCGGTTTCGCTCAAGTTGCTCTTAATCATTGAGCTACCATGGCCAACATGCCAGCATGATATTAAATTCTCCAACTGACTCTTATGTTTCCCGGCAAACCACTAGGGATTCTCATATACAATGAGATACGCACAAAATCTTAGCCTACACATGGCTAGTGTGGAAGAATGATTAATTTCCAACTCTTTATAACTGATAAATACGTAAAATATGAAGCTTTTAACAGCGAAGCAAATAAATATATACAAATATAATAATTTGTAACTTAAAACTTCACTTATCTTATAAAAAATGATGATAATTCCCCGGGATCGCAATTTCATGCATTCCCTTTAATTTTTAAAGTTTGGTATAGATATGTTGATGATATTTTTGCAATTGTTCCTGATAAACTCATAAACGATGCTTTAAAATGACTAAATTTGCGAGATAAAGCTATAAAATTTACATTAGAAACTGAAATTAATGGATTTCTTCCCTTTCTAGATCTAAAGATAATAAGAAATAATGCTAAATTAAACTTTGGTATTTATAGGAAGTCTACACATATCGATAATTACATAAAAAATAACAGTTTTAAGCCTTTTTTGCATAAATTTGCTGTTTTCAATAGTTTGATTTATAGATTAATAAACACACCCCTGAATAAAGATGAATTTAATAAAGAATATAAACATATTATTAATACTGCTTTAATTAATGGTTTTAATAAAGACTTTATAAATAAAAAAATTGAAAAACTCAAATATCAAAAAACTTTTAATGATATTTCTACCCTTAGAAAAATAAAAGACAATTATAATTTTAAAAAATTTACTTACCATCCTTGGGTCAACAAAAATTTTCAAAATTTTATTAAAGAGTTTGGTATAACTTTAGTTCCTCAAAATAAATATAGTATTAAAAATTTATTGCATTTCTCTATAAAAGATAAAATTCCTAATGATAAAAAATCTGGTATTTATCAGTTTAATTGTTTCGATTGTGATAACGTTTATACTGGAAAGACAAAAAGTAATTTAGAGACCAGAATGAAAGAACATTTTCGTAACATTAAGTATAAACAAACTGATAAATCGGCCGTAGCAGATCATTTTTGGTCATTTAACCATGAAATAAATCCAGAAGTTAAATTATTAAAACATTTAAATGGTCCGATAGATTTAATGGTTTGGGAAAATATATTTATTTTAAAAAACAAACATAGCATAATGAAATTTGAAATACTGGCAGTCGATTCTGTTTTTAAATTTGTTTTATTTTCAGATTTTGGTAATACTAACAAGAACATATTGACATCTAGCATTCGTAACGATGGGGACAGCTTTGTTTCTGGCTGAAGATGTTTGTAAGTTTACATGAAATCGCGATCCCAGAGAATTTATAAGAATTATCATAATTTCTTATAAGATAAGTAAAGTTTTAAGTTACAAATTATTATATTTGCATATGTCTTTAAGAATAAGAGACACATCGGAAATAGAAACTTGAGTCCAACAGCAATTAGTCCACACGCTAAATGCAAAACGGCAATAAGTAGCGTAAACGAAAAAACAAACATGCAAAACTTTGAAAACGTTGTAAATCTATCTAATCAAAATTTCTCCACAAAAGAATTAGGTCTTCTAAACAAAGGATTAAAAACTTGCGTAAGTTTTCAAACGAAATTGAGGACTACATTGCAGATATAAACATTTCGGCACAGTGTCTACCAGTATCAAAACAAAATCCACTTAAAAGCCAATGTGAAAATATTTTGGAAGAAATAAAAACCAGATCCGTTCAGAAGAGCAAACAAAATATTATCCATTCATTGAAACAAAAAAACGTCATATACACCAAGGCAGACAAAGGTAACAAAATAGTCATAATGGATAAATCTGATTACCTTGAAAAAATGTAAGAAAAGCTAACTAACAGTGAATATGAAACCATTAACAAAAATCCATTAACAGCTTGCATACAATCATTTGAAAAAACAATAGCAAAATCAAGTATAATATCAAACAAATATACAGTTAAACCAGATAACCCAACCTTACCTAGACTTTATGGCTTACCCAAAATACACAAACCATCCATAACAATGAGACCTATAGTTAGCAGTATAAATTCACCAACATACAAACTTGCAAAGTGGCTAATAAACAAATTCAACTCCTTTCCAAAATTCGATAGCCTAAGCATCAAAAACACCTATGAACTTATAGAACACATTAAGGATACTGAACTAAATGAAGAGGACACACTAGTCTCATTTTACGTTAAATCACTGTTTCCCAGCATACCAGTTAAACACCTCCCAACATTGATAGAAAAATGGCTCAAATCACTTGGAATGTCATCACTTGAAATTTCAGATTACATCGAACTTACCAAATTATGCATAGAACAGAATTTCTTCCAGTTTCAAACAAAATATTTCCATCAAACTTCTGGTTTAGCAATGGGCAACCCCTTATCACCCTTCCTGGCCGATCTGTACATGAGTGCACTAGAAATAAGGATCACTAAAGGTTTCCCATGGATGTTCAAACTCTGGCAAAGACATGTAGATGACATATTTGCCATAGTGTCAAAACAACACATCAGTGATGCACTAAAACTTTTAAATATTCAAGAAAAAAGCATCAAGTTCACTGTAGAAGTTGAAAAAGACGAATATTTACCATTTTTAGATCTAAAAATAATCAGAAATAAAAATAGAATAAACTTTGGCATTTACAGAAAACCAACACAGACAGACAACTACATAAAAGCTAATGGCTACAATCCAAGATCCCACAAACAGGCAATCTTTAATAGTTTAGTACATAGACTGGTCAACATCCCTCTCACAGCAGAAGAATACAAAATAGAATACAACAAAATTATTGAAATAGCACAGAAAAATGACTTTCCCAAATCACTAGTAGACAAAAAAGTGAACTTAGCAAATAAGAAGAAACTACTAAAGGAAACCACAACCCTCTCAACTACAGAAACTAAAATGATCTTCAAAAAATTCACTTACCATCCATGGGCCTTTGATAAATTCAAAAAAGACTTCAAAAAACAAAACATTCAACTAGCTCCAGTGAACCATTACTCCTTAAAAAACCTAATTTGCTCAAACATCAAAGATGCCATTCCATCTAACCAAAAATCTGGTATATATCAAATTGAATGCTGTGACTGTAGTCAAATTTATATTGGAAAAACCAAAAGAAATTTAGAAACAAGAGCAAAGGAACACTTTAGGAACATATAATACAAACAATTAGAAAAATCAGCAGTTGCCACGCATTTTTGGGAAAAAACCACAACATAAATCCAGAACCAAAATTACTAAAACATACAACAGGAAAACAAGAACTGTCCACATGGGAACAAATCCTTATTTCAAAAAATAGGAACAAAGTATTCAATTTCAACATCCACCAGAAAGATTTGTTCAGCAAGTTCCTCGAACCGCCACCAGAGGAGACCGATGACAAAATATTGCCAGCTACACCAATGAGAACCAGTCGATGTCCAGCTGAAGATAGAGGGAAGGCCTCTGAAACTAGTTCCGGGAAAATTTAAAAGTAAGTGTTGTTTAGTGTCATTAATCGACTCCCAATTAATTTAATTTATACAACAACACTGTTTTCAACACTTCCATGAAAGGATCTTTATACCTGTTTCGATTTGAGAAGAAGCACAACATGCATAACTTATTGTTTACCTGTGTCAACATTTTCAGAGGAACTGCCATTTTCCATTTATGTTGAAAAAGAATGTGGTTGTTTCAGACTTTTATTCTGAGAATATGCATAGATTTTGAAAGTGTCAGATGCAACAGCTATTTGCCTGAGATTGCTTCTGTTCCCAGAATGTCCTCAGTTACTGAGTTTGACATCTACGTTATGCTGTTGAACTTCCTGAAGTACCGTGGATGTTGCCTCAATGGCAACTGCTGGGAAGAGAAAACATCCAAGTCTACCATGGCTTGTTGATAAGAAAATCAACTGTTTCATCTGAAGCATTTCTGTTATTGTAGAGCAAAGGTGAGATAATAAAGAAAAATTCAAAATATACATTCAGTGAAAATTCCTATATCTATTTCCCAAGATTCTTGCATTTGGAAAGCTTGATTCATTGACAGCCAAAATTATTTTGAAAACAAAACATCTTACATCTCACAAAATCTGAAGAAATAAGACAATTTTCATAAAATATGACGGGTTATCACAATATTATGAAATATGAAATTTTTGTCAAGAATTCTACACTGCAACATATGAAAATACTTATTGAAATTGTGAGTGAATTGCTGAAACTTAAGTTTCACTAATAAAGTTTCTACTCAGAACATATTCCACAGATAATTGCCTACATCATCAGTAGGGGGCGGCTTTTGCCCTATTTGCCTATTTTATTCCTTTGTTCAGAAACGTAGAATTTTAAGTTATAAGCACGTTTCCTACAATTATTAGCCTAATTTCTTAGTTTTTGAGTGCCTATAAATGTCTATTTCATACGTTTGTACCTATTCTACTTATTAGTGTCTAAAATTGCATTTTTAGACAATTTCTTCTGCTTGTAATATGTGACAACAGCTTTTGCATTTGTTAATTTCAACGTGAAGTTTTCAGGGAAGAGAAATTTCTTACTGCTGCACATTGGATATGCAAAGAGGGGTTTACTAACAATGCGCATCTGTGCAAATTGGCCCAAAACTTACAATAATACCAAATTTAGTTTTTTGTCTTACAATTAATATAGACATACTTCAATAATATAAAGTTTTTTTTCTAGTGGCACTACAGAAAACGTCACATGACTATTTAAATAACCCTACACCTGTATCGTAGCTGTTATTACGTAATTTTAACCTCAGATTTCTCAGATTCCATATTTTCTACATTTTCCTCACATCAAAATGTTCCACAGGATGCAGTTTTCTATTAAACTGTAAATGTCTATAAGAGAAACTGCATATTAAGTGTACCGATTTACATTTGCTATGTTTTTGTTATTTGTATTGAAAACGCTTACGAAAATAAAAATTGTTAAATAGGTATGATTATTGATAAATAGAGTCAACATGAAAAAATCAATGCCGTGGCCAGGATTTGAACCACGGATATCCTGGTTTCCGTCCAGTCGCTCTAACCCATTGACTAATCAGTAACTAATCATTGACTAACTAATCAGTACTTTAAGAAGTGTCATTTTAACCCTTAAAAGTACTGATTAGTTAGTCAATGATTAGTTACTGATTAGTCAATGGGTTAGAGCGACTGGACGGAAACCAGGAGATCCGTGGTTCAAATCCCGGCCACGGCATTGAATTTTTCATGTTGACTTTATTTATCAAAGACCTTAGCTAGTGTGAAGAAATGATTAATTTCCATCAATTAACTAAAAGGTATGATTATTTTTTCCCTTCGTTGATATAGCGAAGGCAAATATTTCACATAGGTACAGGTCATTAATAGGTTAAAATGGGTGCAGAAACTTATACCCCAAACATTAATTTTTAAAATTACAATATGTGGGACATTTTGAAAATGGCCTGTAATTTAGACATAAACTGTTAATTTCTCAGAAACTATTGTAACTAGAAAGCTGAAACTTGGTATTATTCCATTCTTGATCGATCACAAAAATAAATGGTATCAATTTGAAATAAATCTAACAAAAGCTTCAGATATTTCAATTTTCACCCTTAATCCCCTCTCCCCCAAATGCATATTTTTGTTTTTTGACATAGTTAATTACTCCGCACCTTGCACATTATGGTTCTTACTTAGTGAAGTGGATTTATATGTATTTTAATTATACGACAATATCTGTTATTTTAACTTGCTATGAAGCCATATATGAAATTTGGAATAAATGTAGAACTATTTCATCTAGGGAACTGCAAAATAGTATGTGTTTAGCGAATTTGTTGCAGCATATGTTGCGATGATTGTCATTCTGTTATAGTGCATTTTAAGAGCTATTTTACTAAAATTGTGTATTTCTAAGTGTTTAGCTAGTAAATTTTTAGTGCCTATTTAAGAGCCTATTTTGCCCATTTTTAGTGCCTTTTTGCCAGCCTATTTCACACATTTTTAGTGCCTATAAATCCGCTCCCTAATGATCAGTTACATGTGAAATTTAACAAGTGCTGTTGTTGGCATTATAATTGACTTAATTTCTTTTTCTTTTAATTTGATTTAAAAAACACTGTAATCTTCCTCTTCCTCATCCTCTTCTTCTTCTTCTTCTTCTTCTTCTTTTTCTTCTTCAACCGTTTCCTCTCCTCATATGTAAGCCTTAGACCCCTGGCACCCACAAGTGCGCACATGGGGAGATGCCTATGGAGGAGCAGAAACTTTGGATTAAATAGAGTATCCAGGATGGGTGATCAGCCCGATACCTGGTATGAGAAGAGAGCATTAGATGACAGAATGAGGTAAAATGAATGAATGAAAGGAAAGGTGATAATGGAGAGATTGGTGGAATGATGGCGGGGGAAACTGCAGAATCTGAGAAAACCTGCTACTGCACTGGTTGTCCACCACAGAATCCTTGGATCGAATGCTTGCAGAGAGTCAAGCGGTCTAACCACTTTGCCATGGAGTAATCAACTTTCAGTATTACTACACAATAGCTGTGAACTTAATTTAGTTACAACAAAATAAACTGCACAAGTGATGCACCACACTAATCTGAAATTACAACAAGTCTACCTTCTGAGAAAGTTGAGCTTACCATCCAAGATGTTTTGTTCTATTGGTCCTGCTGTGGATCCCCACAGTTCACATAAATAACGCAGTAAGTACTTGGTTGATTCAGTCTTCCCTGCTCCAGATTCTCCAGATACTATTATGGATTGTGATTGTTTTAGAACCTTCATATCACGGAATGACTTGTCAGCTGTAAAAGAAATACATAATATCAGTCATTTCTTTCCTTAATATCTTATAAGCATTTCTAAACAAAACCTATCAATTATATTGCTCATATTACTTGTTTAGTATTAAGTAAACACTTACCTATAGCAAAAACATGAGGTGGCAGCATACCCAAAGATTTTCCTTGGTAACTCTTGATGGTTTTTGAGGAATATAGGTCTTTGATTTCATAATATGGATTAACAGCTACCAGAATATTAGCTACATATGTCTGAAAAATGTAATTTATATGAATGTAAGTGATACATAATTCTAAGGAAGGTTACATAAATGAGCTAAATATTCAAAAACTAATATCACACTATTAATAAAGGAAGGGGATATATCATGATGTGAAAATTACAATAGTGTCAAGGAAACAGGAAACTGTATATAATTAAATAAAATGACAATAATTTCATAAATTTTGAGTTATTATCAAATATAGATACTGTCTCATACGTAATGTCGTTTTTTTTAGAAAAACGATTATTTGAAATGAGCTCTGACAAGCAATTAACTAATTTTCAAAGTATAGACTATTGGATTCTATGATCTTGAGCCATCGTTCAGTAAGACTTATTATCCCACAATGGTACTGTCCCCCACAGGAGAGAAAGTCTCCGGGGCCTGAGATGCAGGGGGATTGCAGACGGTTCCCACATCCTCCCTGGACAGGTTTATGACACTCCATGTCAGTTCAGTTACAGACCATTCAAAAACATTCTGACACCTTCTACTTTTGTGAATGAATCTTCTCGGTTTTAGTGTACAGAGTGAATAGGGCACATGTTGTTTTAACGGTTCTGCTCCTTGTGTAGCATGCATTCTCTGCCACACACATTTGCTGTCCTTGTCTCACTGTGTGAAGGAGCACATTCCTTTCAGGGACCATCTTTGCGTTGCTGAACAGTACCAGTCTCTGGTTTTTGATGCGAAAAATTCAGTGACACACACTTCAAAATCAAAATTTGTTCTACATAAAAAATGGACCATGGATTGAAAAAGATGATAATCCATGGGATTACGGATAAGCTGACGACAGAACATAAGGTACAGATCTACAGCTTCTGTAAGATTTTCTAAGTGTCTTAATGTTGCAATGTATGGTATCTTTAGATGCAACAAGTTCTTCTGAAAGCCTACGGGTACCTTTTTGCAGATCTTCTCGCAAAACTTGGCATGTATCCTCAACATTCCATACTTAAGTTCTTCCAGAACGTGGTAAACCTTTGGCCGTAGTCATAATCAGACTTTTTTTTTCCTTGTTCCATTTATACCCCGCCTTTAACTGCTATGGCCATATCGGCGGCCGTTCTCCTTTGGAACATACTGAAGGTGTTAACTCGTTATCTTTGGTTTTTAATCATTAGATCACACACACATTCGCACTCTCATTCATACTTCCAGACTCTGGGGAAGATGGGGAATTATCTTAGTCGGAGAAAAATCCCCACCCCCATCGCCGGGAATCGAACCCGGGACCCCTAGCACGGCAGGCTAATCAGACTTGTTCCGGACTAACTTGCTACTTCCAGTGGACTAACGGTGGACCATCTATTTTCTTATTCATAAACCGGGATTAGCGATAGTCCGGGGACCAAACACGCTGTTCCGGCTCAAATTTCGTTCCGCCTCGAAGGGGTAAATTAAAGGTTTGCAACATGGACGACAATGAAGTGATGAATGTAGCTGTAGCGCGTAGAATTCGTGAAATAAGACGACGGAGGAAAACTTATGTACCAAGAATTGAAATTATTGCGAAGTACGACCACCTAAACTTCGAAAGCAGATAGAGGTTTATTAAAGCGAACGCCAGAATGATTCGTCCTAACCTGTACCTACGTCAGGGACGATAACCGAGGCAATTGACACTTCGATATTATGCAACAGGAGGATATCAAGACAACACTGCTGACCTGCATCAGTATAACCTGTACCTACGTCAGGGACGATAACCGAGGCAATTGACACTTCGATATTATGCAACAGGAGGATATCAAGACAACACTGCTGACCTGCATCAGTAAGCCGCATTATCGGCAAACTCGTTATAAATTTCCCTCCATGCCTCCTCCTTTCTCACATTGGTATTCGTCGACACGGATTAATGTGCTATACTGGATTAGAAAGAACACTGGTCTTCTTCTGACCAATTGATACCACGTTTCTTCATATTATCCCTATTCGCAGCACACCAAACTTTGTTACCTAACCTCAAACAGCAGCAACCGTAACAATGATTAAGGAACAGCTGTAAAACCACCACAGAGATTTATAAACTTGTAGGTACAGTGTGTTTCTATGGGACTCGCGCATGCGCAGAAGAACCTTTCTACGTCGTGTAACATTTCCTGCGGGCCCGCCTCGGTAGCGTAGATGGTAGCGTGTCTGCCTCACGTTCAAGAGGTCCCGAGTTCGAATCTCTGTCAGGGTGAATTACCTGGATAAGGTTTTTTCCGGGGTTTTCCCTTATCCTTCAAGACGAATGTCGGGTAACTGTAAGCTCTGGACTCATATGAGGATCATATCACCCAAGTCATTCACCGTCCAATAAGACTTAACGTTGGAGGACGTAAATAAAAAAAAAATTAAAAAAATTGCTTCGTGCTGATCCACAGCTTTACTTGGTCCGAAGCTTTTTATCGTCTATGAATACTAAAAAGCTAGACTGCCTTTGGTCCGGACCAAGTTAGTCGGAAGATAGTCTAGACCAAAGTGATAACTATGAATACAGCCCTTAGTGTCTCATCTCCATTGTTGAAATGTTGGAACCATTGTTGTGCCACGTGCTCACTAATTACACCTTCTCCTTATAATTCACATATTTTTCGAGCAGCGGCTTTATAATCTTGTATCCAGTAGTGTTTTAGAAGGATTCTAATTTCAAACTTTGTTATCTCCATTTTGTGACTGTTTATTAACAACTGAAGACTGATACATGCTCACAATGTATGCACTACTAGTCATGGCATCCTGTAAATAGCATTGCCAAAACAAAGAAACCCAATAAATTTTCCAAAACTCCAAAATAAAAAACTGACTTTACTTTAATATCTTTATGTTTATCAGTCATATTTTAAAGACTCTGGTCCAATAATCCTGTATGCCAATTTACTGTTTGACTTGGGTGAAGTTCCAACTTGGTATATTTTCCTATAGGTTTTCAACCTTTATAATATACTCAAGTTCTTCGCTGTGTTGATTTCCTTATAATTAATTTTGATATAACAAAAATCTCCAGGAGAAGAATTCTGCACCAATAGAACAGCAGAAATTGTGCTCAATTATCAGCAATAAGAGCCATGTCACAGAATTCAACCTCATAATTTAGAAAGCATATATTGGGATCCTAAAAGTGTATTTTGAAGTATTGAAATTACAGCCAACGGACTCCCAATAGCAGTAAAGACAAATGCACGTGGCACAATCTTCCTTCTCTCTCTCACTCACTCCCTCCCTAACTCCATTTCATACTGTCGTACGCATTGTGTAGCACAAAATTACTCAATCATTCTAATGGATTATGCAGGTTTAACATATAATCACTTGGATTTAATAGGCAACCTGTTAATAAGAAATAATGGATTAGGATAAATATGGAGAATAAGGAAGAACAATATAGATGGCTTTTAGCAAATAGTGAGTAACAGGCTAGAGGGTACAGAATGATATAGCGAAATTGTCACTGGTAGACTCAACAAAATATATTACAATTAATTCACAATCAAAACAGAAAGGCAGGAAACAGATAAAGTTTTTTTAACAATTAAAGAAAGCACTAGAAAATATTAATTTATTTGTTAAAACACGTAAAATTTATTACAATGTCTGTTGTAGGATTTAGAAGGCAAACAACACAGTATGCTGAAGCAGGTAGGTTCAGGTAAATTAAACTTAATTTTATAATAAAACTTAACTTAGGAGTAAGTACAATACTTACATATATTTTGTCCTTATAATACCGCATTCGAATGTTATTGAGAAGTGTCGCTGGGTTGAGATACATGAGTGCACCTGAAACCATAAAAATGTTCAGTGTATACTCTGTGTGTATTATTTACGTACAGTGTTTTGAAAACTATGTTTCCTAAATGGCTTTTGCCAGGGCTAAGAATTTTTAAGCATTAAAGCCAGATCAAAATGAAAGTAAGTTGAACTATAGAATAAAAGGAAGTATTTCAGAAAGTGGAGTGCCATTAATTGTAAAATTATTTGTAGTTGGTTTATTGACACTCGTCACTTTCTTTTCTTATATTATTGAGGGAATAGTTTCAAAGGGCTGCATTTTCAACCTCTCTCCAACTAGCATCTGTTGTTGTCTGCTCTCCTTTCTCTGGTGGCGGAACTATGAACTTCTTTGTCAAATTATCTATTGATGGGATTTTAAAGTTCATTACACAGTCCTTATTTTTCCATATGAATATGTTCTCCCATATTGTTAGTTTATTTTGGTTCATCAATCCTTTTAATAATTCTGGATTTGGACCAATGTCGTGATTTTCATTCCAAAAATGAAATGCTACTGCTGACTTTTCTTCATGTTTCAATCTGATGTTTCTAAAGTGTTCTTTGACTCTGGTTTTTAGATTTCTTTTTGTTTGACCTATGTAGCATTTTTCACAATTTTTACAACTTATTTTGTATATTCTGGATCTGTTGACTGATGGGGTTTCATCTTTTGTTTTTCAATTTAGTAATTTTAAAATTAAATGTCCATTAGTAGGTGCCAAGATTATATTTTGTTCCTTGAAGATCTTAAATTTATTAAATGTTTTTGGGTGATATGTGAATGAACTGAATATGCTGTTGCTTTCTTTTTCTTTTGTAAATGTGGTTGCTTCCTTAATGATTTTCTTTAGTTTAGCTTTTCTAATTTTCTTAAACACCAGACTTTTGTTGTATCCATTTTTTTCGGCTATGTATAGTATGGCTTTTTGTTCTTTGAAGTATTCTTCTTTGTCCATGGGTATGTTGACTAGTCTGTGTGTAAGGCTGTTTATTATTGCATGCTTATGTATAATTGGGATGTAGCTATTACTTTTTATGTAGTTTTCTGAATGTGCTGGTTTCCTGTAAATTCCAAATTTTATTTTTGTGTTATTCCTGATGATATTTAGATCCAAGAAAGAGAGTTGTCCATTGCTGTGAATTTGATAGTCCTTTCTTGCAGACTGAGTAATTTTAATGCATCATCTAAATGTTTATTTGGCACTATTGCAAAGATGTCGTCAACATATCTATACCAAACTTTGAAGATCCATGGGAAGGCCTTTTTAATTTGTGTTTCAAATGCACTCATAAATAAATTTGCCAAAAAAGGTGAAAGTGGGTTGCCATTGATAAACCTGATTTCTGCTTGTAGTGTTTTCCATTAAAGCAGAAGAAGTTTTGTTCAATGAATATTTTTGTTAGTGAAATGTATTCTTCTACTTCTATTGTAGTTAGACATTTTTTTTAAATGTCTATAATTTTTCAGTTGGAATGCTTGGAAATAAAGATGTGACATCAAATGAAACCAGTGCCATTGTTATTAAAATAAAGCAAATGAGTCAACTTCGTATATGCTTCTCTCCACTTACAAGTTTTTTATGAAGATTAGTTTGAGTCAACCACAGAACTGAGGATAGAGAAAAAGTTCCCAGAAACTAGTCTTCATAAAAAACTTGTAAGTAGAGAAAAGTGTATACAAGATTGACTCATTTGCCAAATTTTAATTAAGTCGAACTGTTTCACTTTACAACAGAGAAATCACAGGTAACAAACAGTTACTCTACTAGAGTTTCAGACAGCACTCAGCCACTCACCAGGCCATATTTTACCTGTTGTCAGTGATCTTAGGCCACGTTGTTTACATTCTCAGTACTGACTAGCTACAGTAGCTACAAAATAAAAAATGAACATAGGAACAGCCAATACAGTTAGCATACTTTCTTGGGGTTGTCAGTTCCATAGCAAGCGGGCGACAGATATGGAAAATATATTTGTCTTTGTCTCACCGAACCTGTGTAGCAAGTATTAAGAAAACTATTTGAGCTAAAAATATGGGGTTTGTACAGTTGTGTTGGAAACATTACTCGCTATCTCCTTATGGATAACTTTCTGCAAAATCTGAATGTTTGTATTAGGACAACGGTATTTATTAGAGATGGATTTGCTTAGCGCACCCCATACCCTACTTAAGGGGAATGCAATATGACAATACCCCAGGACTACGATTGGTTGCTGGCCTGGTAGCATTCAAGGATAAAAATCATCCCATTTGAAAATCACTGTATTATGTGTTTCAAATGGGAAGAGTTCTGGCTTGTAGCGAATCAGATGCATTAGAGCCTTCAGCAATGCCACTATTTAACCCCATTCTTTTTATATTTCCCTCTCTCTCTTTCTTTCTCTCTCACACACACTTGCGAGTCTTCTTGGCGCTAGACATAAGGGAATGCAAACTGAATTTTCTAAAGCTTTATAATAATTCAGTTGTAGTAATCACAATTATATTCGTATATTACGCACATGTTTTAGGTATATAGTTTAAAAATAATTATAGTTTATGAATTACTTATTTTTCAAATCCAACGAAAATGCCACCGGTGCATCCATATAGCTGTGAATGTTACGTTAAGAGATAATTTGTCATTGTGGACATTAATTGTTCTTTCACGCTAGCCATGTGTAGGACCACTATGAAAGGGTAGAGCCAGAATGAAAAATTCAATGCCATAGCCTAGAACTTCTAGAGGTTTACTGGGAGAAATACGAGTCAGTTAGAGAATTTAATGTCTTGTTGGCACGTTGGCCATAGTAGCTCAAATGGTTAGAGCGGCTGGACGGAGACCAGAAGATCCGTGGTTCAAATCCCGGCTATGGCATTGAATTTTTCATTCTGGCTCTACCCTTTCAAAGTGCGTCCTACACACGGCTAGTGTGAAAGAACAATTAATTTCCATTAATTGTACCTAATAGTGGTCCGAACTATAAAGCCTGAGCCTTAAAGTACTTACAGCATAGTAAGTCGCCATTAAGGTAGTTGTCTCATGTATTTATGAGAACTCCTAGTGGTTTACCGGGAGAAATACGAGTCAGATGGAGAATTTAATGTCTTGTTGGCACGTTGGCCATAGTAGCTCAAATGGTTAGAGCAGCTGGACGGAGACCAGAAGATCCGTGGTTCAAATCCTGGCTATGGCATTGAATTTTTCATTCTGGCTCTACCCTTTCATAGTGCGTCCTACACACGGCTAGTGTGAAAGAATAATTAATTTCCATTAATTGTACCTAATAGTGGTCCGAACTATAAAGCCCGAGCCTTAAAGTACTTACAGCATAGTAAGTCGCCATTAAGGTAGTTCTCTCATGTATTTATGAGAACTCCTAGTGGTTTACCGGGAGAAATACGAGTCAGATGGAGAATTTAATGTCATGTTGGCACGTTGGCCATAGTAGCTCAAATGGTTAGAGCAGCTGGACGGAGACCAGAAGATCCGTGGTTCAAATCCCGGCTATGGCATTGAATTTTTCATTCTGGCTCTACCCTTTCATAGTGCGTCCTACACACGGCTAGTGTGAAAGAATAATTAATTTCCATTAATTGTACCTAATAGTGGTCCGAACTATAAAGCCCGAGCCTTAAAGTACTTACAGCATAGTAAGTCGCCATTAAGGTAGTTCTCTCATGTATTTATGAGAACTCCTAGTGGTTTACCGGGAGAAATACGAGTCAGATGGAGAATTTAATGTCATGTTGGCACGTTGGCCATAGTAGCTCAAATGGTTAGAGCGGTTGGACGGAGACCAGAAGATCCGTGGTTCAAATCCCGGCTATGGCATTGAATTCTTCATTCTGGCTCTACCCTTTCATAGCGCGTCCTACACACAGCTAGTGTGAAAGAACAATTACTTTCCATTAATTGTACCTAATAGTGGCCCGAACTATAAAGCCCGGGGCTTAAAGTACTTACAGCATTGTAGGTCGCCATTAAGGTAGTTGTCTCGTGTATTTATGAGAACTCCTAGAGGTTTACCGGGAGAAATACGAGTCAGATGGAGAATTTAATGTCATGTTGGCACGTTGGCCATAGTAGCTCAAATGGTTAGAGCGGCTGGACGGAGACCGGAAGATCCCTGGTTCAAATCCCGGCTATGGCATTGAATTTTTCATTCTGTCTCTACCCTTTCAATTTGTCATTGTCTTCATCGTCTGAGTATTGCAAATTTATGATAGGCTCCAAAATCCTGCCACGTGCTATTTCTTTCCAAAAGTCGTCTTCTTGTAGTTTGTCTTATGTCTCACGCCGTTTTTTCAGGATTCTTGTGTTCTTTGTCAACTTCTTCGTGAATAAGTCGCTCAACTTCAGTCAGTTTAAAAATATTATTTGTATTTGCAACATAATTTGAGCCCACATTAACTCAATTGCATTGTTCTCGCAATGTTAAGGGGAAGGTGGTTTATAATACCTCGTGTCTCATTTCAATTGCAAGAAGATCCAGCTGATAAACTTTCCCTGGTTTTTAAACGGAAGAATTGCTGAATAATACTGCTTTGAACTCTATAGAGTAATTATAGATTACGAAACCATTCATAAACAAAGATATAATGTGACTAGACATTTTCTGCTAGGCCAGTAGGAAGTGTATTGTTTCCTCTGGTTCTAATTTAGTAAACACCTTGGCTTCTTGAAAGTAACTCTTGTATCACGTCATGCCAACTGTTTACGTTTCAGTTCTGAGTAATTTCAAATACACGTACACGCATACATGCCAACCAATAATGATATCCATTGCACTGCTTACGACGCATTGTTATAATATAATAGTACGATACTTTATTTGTATTAGGAAAACTATATGAGCTAAAAATATGGGGTTTTCACGGTTATGTTAAACACATTACTCTCTGGGATAAAAGTGAATCGAGAAGATATTGACACATTGCTTCACTCACACTGTTTATTCACAGGACATGTTTCAAGTGATTTTGCTCTTCTCAGCTGGTACTCGACTAGTGCAAATTGTAGTGGTTTCCTCTTTCTCCGTATCGTCGATAGATGGCATGATGTATTTGTGAAAGATGTCCGGTGGTGGAGTTTCTAAGTTTATGACTCTATGACGATTTTTGTTAATGAAGTTTTTTTCCCATACGGAAAGGTCTATGGGATGATTAACGTATTTTATTAGAGATGTTTCCAAGTTGATGTCATGTCTAGTATTTAAAAAGTGAAAAGCCACTGCTGATTTTTCTGTTTCACCATTTTTAATGTTTCTTATATGTTCTTTAGTTCTGATGTTAATATTTCTTTTTATTTTCCCTATATACATTTTAGGGCAAGTTTCACATTTGATCTCATAGATTCCTGATTTTTCTTTGGTAGTAATTGAATTTTTGGGAGGGCCTTTTAACAAATTTCCGATATTAAACCTATTTTGAGATGCAAGAGTTATATTGTGTTTTGAGAAGCTTTTTGGAATTTATTATAGGCTGATGGATGGAAGGTGAATTTTTTAAATTCTTTTTTCTCCTGTACGTTCTAGGGTGGTGGTATCTTTTATTTTCTTAGCTTTGTTGAGTCTGTTAACTGTTTTGTCTACTAAATTTGGGTTGAAACCGTTGGACATAGCTACTTTTTTATGTGTAGATATTCTTCTTGATAATCTTCTCTGTTTAGTGGAAAGTTGATCATCCGAAATATTAAACTGTTGAAAATGGCATGTTGGTGTTGTTTTGGGGTTGAAACTGTTGTTTTTAATATAATTATCTGTGTGTGTCGGTTACCTGTAAATACCAAAAGTGAGTTTGTTGTTCATTTTTTTTATCTTTATGTCCAAAAAGGGAAGCACACCACCCTCTTCCGTTTCCAAATCACTAGAGGCAAGCTAAAAGACGACGAAGTCAAAGGCCACCACATTATTTTGTTCAGACACGACTATCTGCGAAGTGTTTTTCCAGCAAATTAGAACTCTTATCTACTGTAAAATACCTTGGCGTTATACTGGATTGTAAATTAACATTTCGATCACACTTTGATTACATTGCTGAAAGAGCCAGCAAGCTCCTTGGTGCGCTTGCAACAACAAGACCAACCTGGGGTCTGAATTCTAGTATTCTTAAAATTATATATCAAGGTGCTGTAGTGCCCCTAATCTTGTATGGTGTATCTGCATTCCAGGATGTTCTTAATAAAAAAATGGGCAGTTAAAAAGCTTGCACAAATTCAAAGGGGATTCCTCCTTAACATAATTCGAGGATATCGTACAATCTCCACTGATGCAGCTCAGATTATAGCTAACATCGAACCTTTCGCTCTCACTGGTTTATCAAGAGCAACTATTATGAATTTAAGACATGAACGTGAATGTGCGTCTTATCTGTCTCACTTAAAACTACAAATCCCGGAGCATCCTACCACAGCAGGACACCCATCAAGTTTTGTAACCTGTTTAAAGGAAATATGTAATTTTCATGATTATTACAAATATACAGACGGTTCGCGTTACCAATTTGAAGATAATGTATCTGCAGTAGGATGTGCTTTTGTTGTTTATGAAAACCAAACGGAACTAACTCATTCCATGTTTAAATTGTCACCTGAATGTTCTGTATTCCAGTCGGAGCTCTTAGCAATTAAAGAAGCTATAAAATGGTGTACTGTTAATGGGAACAGTGCCCGTATTCTTAGTGATTCACAATCAGCTCTACTCGCTATTAATGATAAATACAACTTAAATTCATTAGCACATGAAATCAGAACCTTGCTTCAAAACAATCCAGGACATATTTGCATGGGATGGGTTAAAGGACACAGTGGAATTTTAGGTAACGAGAGAGCTGATTGCTTGGCTAAGAAGGCTGCAGAATCCAATCTTCCACGACATACTCTTTATGTCCTATTTCTACTGCAAGGAGAATAATAAATCAACATATTCTTGAAGAATGGAACCAACAATGGCTAACAACTCCAAATGGAAGTTTAACAAAAACATTATTTTTCCCTAGTGTATATGACAGAGGAAAATGTGAAACTCTTGTACCAAATTTTGTTTTGACACAATTTTTAAGTGGACATGGTAAATTTGGTGAATACTTATCACGTTTTCACTTAACATCTAACCCCAAGTGCATTTGTGGTGAAGAATTTCAAACTGTGGTTCATCTCCTTTTCTGTTGTCCCATTTTCTGGAGAGAAAGAGAAGAATTAATATTCAAGCTAGACTCTCTAGGAACTGAATTTTCTGCTCCACTCACTTCTTTGGTAATGAAGCCACAACATATAAGTACTTCATGATGTTTATAAACTCAGTGTTTAAATGTCTGAAATAGTTTAAATTAATATGCATCAGATTATAACATATTTTCTTCCTTCTAGTATTTAAAATATTTTTGTTAAAATTGTGTACTTTTATGTATCAACTATAACCCTAATATACCACTGTGTAAAATAGGGTTCATAAATCTGGATAAATAAAAAAAAAAAATCTTGGCATGTTGTAACCGCAGTATCAGACAGCGATTAGGAGGTGGCGAATTAATCGAAATCACGAGAATTAAAAAAGAAGATAAATTAATAAAAATGCTTTGCTAAATTAATATAAAATATTGTTATATTAATATGAAATTAGAATGAAATTAGAGTAATGATTAAAATAGCGGTTTAATTAAGAATAAGATGGGAAGAATATAATTTAAGACAACTAACATGCTAGAATCCATGTAAGGGAGAGAAAATATTTCTGTAAAATCTGAACACAAGTCGGAGAGACAGGAAGAGGTGACCGTTAGCCTCCTTGTTTAAGGAAAGGTTCAATGTCTGAGAACTATAGCCAGGAATGTGTAGGAACAATAAGGTTTTCAAGATGCGGTCAAGCATAAGACCTAAAAGGATTTACTTTGCTGAGGTGATAACGATGTATACCGTTACAAAGAGCCCAGGTAGGGGTGACCCAACTCACGGTGGGATGTAACGTCAATGAGTTCGATGAGTTTTGCTAACCAATAAAGAAAAATCGAAATAAAATGAGAAACCAATAATAATGTAAGATTTGAGAAATGGGGAGAAGGGTGAGTTATTTTGGTCATGTGATAAGAGTTAGAGTGGGGATCAGAATAAGGTACGAACTGAATCGCAGAGTAGACGAAAACTCACTTCAACAGTCATACTACGAGGGGAAAGATGTGTTAGTGCGCGTGAAGAAGAAGTAGTAAAGATTTCTAAGTCCGAAATGTAAGGAAGTCAAGAATAACGCAACCAGCGTAAGAGAAGCAGCAGAAGAAGTTTATAATAGCAAAGTATTCGCCGTATAAAGAAGTAAGAGAATTCTGTTAGGAAGTTTAGTAACAGGTGGTCACCGCTACAAATCAATCTGAATCAACGAACTTAGTGAGAATTAAATTAAATCATTTTTGCAACGAACCAGTGTATTATTGAGACAACTGAGCAGCCAACAAACAACAAATCCATTTCCTACAACCATTCACCTGAGGATAAGAGATCTCATAGCTCCAATTAGAACCCAAATCAAAAGTAAACACCAACCAATTGAAATCTGACATGCGGGTATGCCGCAATGTAATTAACAGTTAAAAAAAATCAAATGCACTTTCATTGTTGTTAGCATTTATGTAATTAAAATGTATCCTTTTCTCTCAATCCGTTAATATGTAATACTTCCACCTTGTGTATATCATAGAAACTAGAGCTAATAAAAATTTTCATTGTCATATTTGTTTTTCTCAACCCAATATTGCCTCATGAAGTGCTCGAAACATTAAAAAATTATTTTTGTTGTTGCCCAGTGTAATTAATTCAACTTTGATGAGTATACTATTATCAAAATATGGTAAAAATGTGATAAATGATCTTACGAAGTGAACAAGAACTGCCCCGAGAACAGTTCTGGCGTGAGACAAATCACTTGCGACTTGCTGACTGCATAGCGTTTCATGTAGTTTGAAGTACGATGTTGAATTCAACACCTGAAATCGCTAACAGGTTGTTAAGCATCTGAAAGTGCCTTAAGTAAACAAACACTCGTGAAAATTAGCTGTCATCATCTCCTCTCATTAAGAAGAAAGTAAACAAAACATGCTTGTACGTAAGCAATGTAAATAAGTGTATGTTTTCTACTAAAACGAATTATTGACCAGAAATTTCCTCTGAAGCCAGAAGTTAGAAGTCCTGATTTCTGCCACAGTTTCCGTCAGAACTCCAATCGATTTCACGCCCTGAGAACGAAGTACCCAAATCTTAGATGGCAGAAATGCAGGGAAAAATTAAGTATGGCACTGTAATGCATGAATGTATTTTACCAAAAGATATATTTTAAAAAACATGCAATGAATGTCGGTTCATGCCATATATAGTTACAGTAGTTGCGTAGTTTATAACTTAACTAGTCCGGATATCGGTGTCGCAGCTTCGAAGTTCTGTTCGGTATAATTTTAAGCAGCATTACATGATTTTGCGATTAGACAGCGCAGGAATTACTGGTGTGCGAACCTCAAAAGTTGTTATTGGGACGTAGAGGCTACGAAAACAAAAACATTGCCCCTTGCTCTTTATCAGAGACCCTAGCTTGCCTTTAAGGTAATAGAGCAAAGGGCAAAAGTCGACTTGTGAAAAACTCGACTAACTCGGAGAGTTGCAAGGTTGCTCTTCAGTGTAAAACTACACATTCCGTCCTAACAGAGAGGATTTTGCGCGTACTTAGATAGCAAATCCAAGCAATATGGAGCGCTATACGAACACCGGAACGACGGATATGGTTTTGATGCGTGGAAGACCTGAAGGGAGTTCAACGAACTCCCGATTAATTTAGTTTCATTAAAAATATGAATTGTATAAATACTTACATCCATTATAATGCTTATTTGTTTAACTTCAGAGCACTTTGTTATGATCTGAATTGTACGATACTTTCAAAAACCTACTGTAAATATCAACAGCTTCCTTTTCAGTTGCAAATGCTTTATTTAGTATTATCAGACACATGAAATAAAATACTCGTCTCATTGTATAAGCCATTTAGTTCTGGTTAATTTATCTACAATTCTTTGATGTTATTTTGTGTTCTGTTTATCATTTAATGCTTCTGTTCTCAACCTCACTAACATTAACTTCCCTCTGAAAGGTATAAGTTGCATATGTCCACCAGCTCATTTGCCATCATGGACTGTAACGGAATTTTGGAGCACGTTAAACACTCATAAGCAATAATTAAGCATTAGCTTATATACGGCTAGTGTGAAGAAATTACATCAATTAACTAAAATAATAAGAGTTAAATGATGAAGCCTGGTACTCAAGTACTTACGATAGTAAGTCGCCACAAACGGTGTATCTCGAATGCGAGGGCTCCTAGTGGTCTACCGGGGAAATATACGAGTGAAATGGAGAATTTAATGTCGTGACGGCAAGTTGACCATGGTAGCTCAATGGGTTAGAGCGACTGGACAGAAACCACGAAATCCTTGCTTCAAATCCCGGCCATGGCATTGCATTTTTCATATTGACTCTATCTATCAAAAACCTTAGCCTATATACGGCTAGTGTAAAGAAATGATTAATTTCAATCAATTAACTAAAATAATAAGATTTAAATGATGAAGCCTGGGACTCAGGTACTTACGATAGTAAGTCGCCACAAACGGTGTATCTCGAATGCGAGGGCTCCTAGTGGTGTACCGCCGAAATATACGAGTCAAATTGAGAATTTAATTAATTACAGCCAACTGAAAAATTCAATGCCATGGCCGGGATTTGAACCACGGATCTCCTGGTTTCCGTCTAGTCGCTCTAACCCGTTGAGTTACCATAGCCAACCTGCCTTCATGACATTAAATTCTCCAATTGACACATTATATTTCCCGGTTGACTACTTAGGGTTCTCATATTTGAGACAACCACTTGTGGCGACTTACTATTGTAAGTACTTCATTACCAGAATTTTTATCGCTGATTATTTTTAATGTACATTTATATTGAGGAATTAATCCTTAAAGAATTAATCCTTTTAAATACATTACTCCGGTATATGGGCGATTTTTAATTAATTAAAGCAAACTGATTAATTAGAGCCATGAGATCCGTGGTTCAAATCCCGGCCATGGCATTGAATTTTTCAGTTGGCTCTAATTAATTAAAAATCACCCATATACTGGAGTAATGTATATAAAAGGATTAATTCTTTAAGGATTAATTCCTCAATATAAATTTACATAAAAGGAGAATTTAATGTCATGACGGCATGTTTACTGGTTTCATTGTTGGTACTCGTGGTTCCCGCCTGTGAGAACCAGGCAAGTTCAGAAATGTTCAGTATCGCTTACAGCTGCAATGGAGGTAACACGCGAGGAACAATATGCCGCTTTGAAATTCTGCTTTCGTCTCAACAAATCTTCAGTTGAAGCGTATACAATGTTACAGGAGGCCTATGGAGAGTCTGTTCTTCCCTACAGCACAACTCGAAGGTGGAATAATGTTTAAAGAGGGGAGACAATTTCAAAGGAAGGTGGACCCTGTGTTCCAGTTACTGCTCTTACGGAACAAAACATCAACACTGCTGCTGCCATTGTGAGAGAGGATCGACGAATTATCTTATGATCACTTTCTGAAATACTGAATATTTCATTGGGTGACACCCACACGTTGGTGACAGAAACATTACACATGAGACGTGTTTGTGCGCGATGGGTTCCAAGACTGTTGATTCTCGAACAAAAGGACAATTGCATGCAGATCTGCATGCAGTTAAAGTTGATGTTAGAGGAAGATCCGGAGTTTCTTTCAAACGTAATCACTGCTGATGAAACTTGGCTACATCATTTTGATCCTGAGAGCAAACAGCAAAGCTCAGTGTGGAAATATCCTTCATCACCAACCCTCAAAAAACCAAAAGTGGTTGCTTCTGATAGGAAAGTTATGGTCATCCCATTCTTTGATATTCATGGAAAGGTTTATCAGCATGTTGTACCTACACACACACACACACACACACACACACACACACACACACACACACACACACACACACACACAACACACACACATCAGTAACTGGACAATACTACAAGCATGTCCTGAAAACATTGCAAGTCAATATCAGGCTCAAAAGACCACATTTCCGTGAAGCAGGCTGGATGCTGCACCACGATAATGCGCGGCCACATATTGCCAAAGTTGTTGCTGAATATCTTGCAAAACTCAACGTGAAGTGCATCTCTCACCCTCCCTATAGTCCGGATTTAGCTGCATTTGAGTTTTTTCTATTCCCTAACTTGAAGAAACGCCTTCGTGGGAGGTATTATCCATCATCAGAAGAAGTGGTGAAGGCTGTGGAGGCAATTTTGAAGGATTGGTCAAAAATGGTGTCCAGCATGTCTTTGTAGACTGGCAGAAACGCTGAGACAAGTCATCGCATTCAGGGGAGACTATTTTGAGAAGGACCATCAATATTATGAGGATGAGTAAAGGTATGTAGTCAAACAAAGTGATAATTCTTTATTGAACAGCCCTCGTAGTATACTTTTCCAAATGTTCTGGTGTCATGCACAGTCTTCTCTCTGACAATATGTTTTTGTAAATTGAAAAAGATCGCTCAATTTCGCAAGAAGTCAACGGTGCATAGTGTCACCCGAACCCACAAAGTCACAATATTTATACAGAGGGATTGTGCTAGCAATAATATTTTCAGGGGGTTATACATTTTCATAATTAAATAAACAAGAAAGGGTAACAATAGTTGGGTATTCAGGGTTCTTTTTTAGTACAGACGGCAGTTTAGTGGAAACTACATCACTCATTTTGCCTGGTAAAACACTGACCTTTTGAACTGCATCTTCCAATATTTCCGCAGCTTCTTGAAGGCATACCTGAAGTTTCCAGTTTCTTGATACTAACGGGAAGCCAGCTGAAGTGACTTGCGATGTATGAAACTGAACTGAGCACTTTAGAACAGTTGAATACTGACAAAAATTCACTCACACACATTGCAGGATCAGAAGAAAAGTTTTCGACCACTGACTTCACAGCTTCGAAGTGCTTACTGTAGAAAATTACAGCTTCGATCCATGTTGTCCACTTTGTTATCACTGGCTCTGAAGGCAGAGGTACATCAGGTAGCTGTTCCATGTAGCGTTGTACACGATAAGGACATTTTAAGAAAACCTTCTTCGTTATTAGTGTATTTACTTCTAGGAATTCATGTCTAACTGTATCTGCCACTTGTTGCAGTGCATGAGCTGTACATGTAACATGCACTAAGTTTGGATAAAATACAGTAAGCGATTTTCCCGCTTTTATCATGTAAGGAGCTGCATCTGTGTTCATCAGTAGGACCCTTCTTCTTTTATGCCATCTAGCCGTATTACCTTAAGTTCATCATTAATGAATCTAGCAATTGTTGTACTATTTGTTACCTCCAAAGGTTTACAATAAATTAAGTATACGTTTACCACAAGTTTGGCAGAGGACTGTTTTTCCATGAGTTACTAAAGCACTGTCAACAGAAATGCACGCTTTTAGCTTTGAAGAGACAACCGACGCCATGACTAAATAAAACGCAACTGGCTGTTATAAATTCTGAAACGTTTCACGTTTGAGAACAAGGAAGAAAATAGTTTATCGGACTCGTACAATTTAGCTTTGAAGGCGGAAATGTGTAGAATTGACGACAATGAATGAGAAGCACAATAATATAAATTGCAATGGTTTCTTCTTTCTTGCTATGTAACGAAAATTAATGGAATCGACGAAAATTTATAGTAATTCAGAAATAATATTAAAATATGTAAAATTATGTACTATGGTGTGAAATATGTATTATAGCACGAAATATATATATAAAAATATGTAATTTAAATGTTGGAATAAGGGTCTTTACAGTTTGATTCGTCGACATTTTAGCTTTTTTTTATAATTACGTATACAGCAACAGAATATGCAGGGGAGATGCGCCCAGTACCGCACGGTGTCAGTATCTCGTAGTTGCCGATAAATAGTAGAAGCTCATGGTGTGTATTTAAACAAACTATCTTTGTTACCAACGGAAAGTTTTCCTTCCTATTTGACCGCTGAATCAGAAATTATTGTACAGAGAAGTCGTGTAGTGAACTGGAGCTGTGCTGTTAATAACTTGCTGACATTACTGCTGCCTTGTCCGGTGAAGAACTAATTAAGTATTTGTACTTATTTGGTATTAAGTAGCCTACACAAACACAAAATACAGTGTCGCTTTAAAAGAATCGGGTGATGCTATGACGTTATATATACGTACGTGTGGGTTGCTCAGTACCGTACCTTAGCAATTTTCCCAGTACCGTACGCGAAGGTACATTTTTATCCCCTGAACTTGCACTGACATTTGATTAATTTCTGTTTATAGGCATTCCTGCCAACATGGAGGCCAAAAAGAAAGGAAAATGGTTAGAAGAGAATATGAAATAGGCAATAAAGAGTGTGATAGAAAGATCAATGAGCCTGGGAGTAGCAATATATATTGCTGAAACATTAACATCGACTCTGTATAAGTTGATGTTGCAGGAAAAGGCACAAAAACAGAAGAAAAACTAATAGCAAAGGGACGCAAGACTAACATTAATAAAACTATAAATAGAGAACCTAGCTCTAACTCTGTGCCAACAGAAAGTGGAAATAGTGAAGCGCCGTAGAAGACTAAAACAAAATTAAATTTTGGAACCAAAACCAGTGTTGATTGAAGTGTTCTAACAGAGTGTATCATTTGCTTAGAAATCACAGACGCGGCTTGGGTTCAGTGTTTGTGCTAGGGTTGGACACATATTGAATGTACAGGGCAAGAGAACATTGATTTTTATAGATGTGATCACTGTTTAAAATATGTTTCATTTGTTATAATACATTTTTATCTTGTTGTGATAATCTCTAGAGAACGTTTCGAAAAATATCAATCATGTTACCGTATTCTGTTTTATCTCAAAAATAGAATAATTATGATAAGAATAACTATCTTGTGATTTATTATGCAGTTCCTCTTTCTTTATTTAGAAATATGTATTTATTTACGTCTGTCCGGTATTGGGAAACACTTTTTGAGATGCGCAATTATCACTAATATTTACTTTAGTTATTAAAAGTCAACGTGACTCGCGTTCATGAGTATTCATTACTAATGCCGTTTCTGTATGTTATTAGCTTCATATTAATAGTAACACACCACTTGTTCTCCATTGCATTTTCTTTAAATTCAAAAAAAATCTTAGGTGTGCGGTACTGGGCGCATCTGCCCTAATTACATAAAATCCGGGCTCTAAGAATGAGCAATAAAATTAGTCATTTATATTTAGGCAAAACTCACAGTTGTCTTCCACATCTTGTTCGTCGTATTGTTCGGCGTAATAAACATGATCCAAGTTGCACGATATTTTATGGTATCTAGGATCTATGGGAAAAATTGTTGCTTCTCCGTTGTGTCCAATATCCTGGATTCTTCCCAAAATGAAACCTTCAGCAGGGTCAGGAACCCACACCTTCTGCTTCTCCATGCCTATAGATTCTGATCTGCAAAACAAAGGAAAATATTAACACACTTATATAATTCCAAATTATTCTTAAGAACAATGTGAAAATGCTCCTAAACAATAAAACAACAAATTCAATTTTTTAGATATTAATACCCTGCTTGGACAGTAAACTGGTTCTTAGAAATACCAAAAGTTGTATTTACAAATGTTTACACTTCACTACATACTATTCCCAAAATTCGAGATTCCAGACGATGCCTAAAACACATTCACAAAGGATTTCACAATTTACTTATTCACTAAGTACTTAAAATGAAGTTCTAGTGCAATGTGCCTGGCTTGTGTAGTAGTGTTTAACGCCCGCTTTTACTACATACGGCCCCGCAGGCGATGACACTGATGGTACATGAGATGAAGATGGAGCACTGGTGGAATGAGATGGCGGGGGAAACCGGAGGTCCCGGAGAAAACCCGCCCCAGCGCCGTGATGTCCATCACAAATCTCACTTTGCGGTACCCTGGGATCGAACCCGGGCCGCCTTGGTGAGAGCCAAGCGGTGTCTGGCTTGTGGTTGCTAATCAAATATAAACATACAAAATCATTATAAGAAGCACTTTCTTTCACCTCGGTGTTTTCCATTGAAAAATAAAGAAAAACAACAGGAAGACAATATATGTGATAACACTTTTATTTGTTGTCTTTCTTTTTATTACAATTCTATTCCTTGGCGCTTTCTTAAATTGGTGATTAACAGAATGTTGTATAATTATTTGATTGTGTCTTTTATGTTGTAACTGTTCCCCTTGGTCACGAACATAAAATAGTTTAATATAGTCGCGAGGCGCCTATTACGTGGCGAGAGAGAGAGAGAGAGAGAGAGAGAGAGAGAGAGAGAGAGAGAGAGAGAGAGAGAGAGAGAGAGAGAGAGAGAGAGAAGCGGGGATTGAGGGAGACGGATAGCGTTAAAGCCACTACTACGCCCATGCGCAGCGCCAATGATGTGCTGAGGAGAGACGGGGTGGGGAGAGAAGAAACCAGGGAAGTTACTGGACCGTTCCTTCCCCTTCACCTGCCGCTCGAAAGGACGTGAAGCTTCGGGAAGTTTCGACAACCTTCGTGATATAGCGAATGATTGTATAAAAGAGTGAGCTAGGACTGCTAGTAGGAAGTATGGCAAGGGCTGAAAGAAGAATTGCAATGTGGACCTGCGGCAGACGGACTGCGTACGTGCGTGTTACGTAATTCTGCTGGTGTACAAAATGTATTTCTACGGAAATAAAGAACATTTAGAATTTCTGCAATTTGGACTTTTAATTCTACGAAGTCACAAAGCCAAAATATGTTCTGTAACAAAAATATATTAGGTTAGCATAGATATTATATACTGAATATTTTGCATTGGAAGGAAATCCACAACTATTATAGAAAACACATTATAGCTGTTTGACGCACTAGAAATGTAGAAGAACGGAGAAACAGAGATATGTGGTCCCTCAGCAAGGGAATGGTGGGAACACATGTTGATCGGCTTTCTTCATAACAAAGCCAACCCCTGGGAACACATGCGTGCGAGCAACGTGGAGCGCCAGTCCTACGCTCTGGACACCATTTCATGCAAACCCGTACGTGCCCAATACAATTGCATTGCAGTTTAGTTGCATTCCTGAAACTTTCGGAATAAAATTAGGTGGACTGTGCGGGAACATTTCTACCAACGTTCGGACATGCACACATACAAAATTCGTACCATAGTTCAAACTAGAAACTGAGACATTGAACATACATACCGATTCCCACGAAATTCAAAATGTAACGATACAGGGGAAATCCGGGGGATGGCGGATCCGTGATTTTGATAACAGACACACTCTCTCTCGGTCGGGGGCGAAGTGAAGTCACGTCATGTATATAAGTGCGACAAGAATACACTACATACCAGCTACTCGCTCTGCAAGCAAGCACCCGGGACTTAGGCAACCCTCTGCCTTCTCCGGGCAGCCGGACTCTGGCCGGAGGTACCCGATCTCCCATGGGTATCGGGAACCACTGTCCCCTCGAGGCCTACCCAATCCGAACTGCTCCCACACGGAAGGAGCTCGAACGTTCAGCCCGAAGTGCCTCTAGTAACGTCAGAGGTACCACGAGCGCCCGTACCACGGCAACTGAAGGGGACGTTGCCTTATGGTTGATTTATCTTGATGAGTTCAAATAAAGACTTTTATATTTGTTCCATTTATACCCCGCCTTTAACTGCAAGGGTCACATCGGCGGCCGTTCTCCTTCGGAACATTTCGAAGGTGTTAACTCGTATTCGTTGGGTTTTAACAATTATCACGCACACAGTCACACTCTCATTCAATCTTCCAGACTCTGGGGAAGATGGGGAATTATCTGGGTCAGAGAAAGATCCCCACCCGGGGAACCAAACCCGGGACCCCTGGCACGGCAGGCAGGTGCTCTACCCACCAAGCCACGGGGCCAGCCAAAACTAAAGACTTGAGCACTATCAAATCTGTTGTATTTGAAGTTATTTTATACAGAACAAAACATAAGCGGTAGCAGTATAAAAGAAACAACATAGAGACATAAAAGAAATGCTCAGGTTAGCCAACATCTTCGGAGGCTTAGTAGGCACAGACTACTTTCCCCCTAAAACAACAGCCTCTTGAAAACGCTGTGGAAAGGTGACTGATCGAGTTTGTTTAGTTTGCAGGAATGGGCTGTCATGTATAGGAGTGTTTCCCTGTTGAGAGGGCTCATTAGGTGTAGTATCAGTAGCAATATTCATAGCGGGTGTTGAATCAGTGGAACAGAACAAAAATGCAGGCTTTCATCTACCCACTGATACTGTTTGTGGTCCTCGTGGAGTACTGATTTTGAAATGCTTCTCAAAACGTTGCATCACCAGAAAAGGTCCATCATATATTGGTTGTAATAGTTTTCTTATAGCATCGTGTCTCCCGAAGACATGAGTACATGATGTTAACTCCTTGTGCTGAAAAGGCTTGCTTCAAGAGTGGTGTTCTCATTTAACAGGTTTAATATTCCTCACATACTCGCGCAGGTAAATTGCTCGTAATAATTGGGTAGATACCTTATCTCCAGCGAGAGATATTAACTCTCGGAGTAGTGCAGAAGGCGTTTTGTCACCTACTTCTACTTCTGTAAGGATTTTCTTTGCCTTCCGTTCTTCCGATTCTTCGAATTCTTTGATTAGACGTTTTTTTAAGATCTGAGTAGGGAATATGAGACACTGGTTTTGTGAGAAAGTCGGGTAATAGATCGGCTACTTCACTGTCTAATGAACCAAGAACATAATGGTATTTTGTTTTTTCTGTGTAAATTCCAGCAGTTAGGAATTGTGATTCTACTTGTAAAAATCATACCTTGACATTTTTTCTCCAAAATGCCGGCAGTTTGATTGCTACTCTTGAAACAGGTATGTTGTACCACTTGGAATGTTTGTTTTATTTAGTTTTATTTTTTGCGATGACATTTGAGTATATGTTTAACGTTATTTGCCATCGTCGTGGTCACCATTTATGGTTATTTGGGTTAATCTTGATGAGTTCAAATAAAGAATTGGGTACTATCAAATCCGCTTTATTTGAAGTTATTTTATACAGAACAAAACATAGGCGGTAACAATATAAAAGAAAGAACACATAGAAACATAAAAGAAAAGTTCAGGATAGCCAACATCTTCGGAGGTTTACTAGCCACAGACTCACTCGGACGCACCAAATGTCAGAACCGGAGATAACACCAGAACTTGTAGGACCATCAGAGACCCATAATTCTTCCATGTGGCTCCACAACAGCAGTATACACAGCCATATTTGCAGGTGAACCAGAATATGGCTGTACATTCACATCCCATTCCTCAGGATTCAAACCATATGTTTCCAATTCTCTTTTCTGACACATTATTTCTATTTCATCAATAAACTCATTCCCTCCATAGTACCTTTGATTTCGAAGCCCTTCGGAATACTTATTATGAAGACAGGAACTAAGACACTGGATAACTGGAACTGAAGCTATAATTTCAAGCCTATGTTCTTGCCTAAGTTTTTCCTTCTTGATCAGATCAAACAATTCTGGGTCCGAATCCCAAAGCTTCTCACCATCGGAGACGTCAGAAGTTCCGAAGATATGGAGGATTCAGCATAAAAGTGATACAGATTAATTTTGCAATTCAAAAGAAGGAGAGGGGCCAATTAACGTAATCATATCGCAATTCGGCTTTAAATATCTACCCAAACAACGTCGAGCAACCTGGTAGTCTGAGATAGAGCCATTAACAATGCTCAGACTGGGATGAATAATTGCAACAGCCTTAGGTTTCTTTTCCTCAAATATTCTAAGCTTTTTTCCCACATAACGGTTGTGAAAATCCTCCACGTTACTCTAAGCGACCAAATTGCCGTGAGAAAACGTTCCTACTTATCTCAAGTGTTGGGGAAGCTATGAAAGCAAAATTACTTTCACCGTGGAACAGAGACTAAACAGGTATGCTTGAAGAAAGTGAGGCATCACTTTATAGTTAAGTAGTCTAAAACGTGATTAAAATCACAACTATATCCCTTAGTATTCTTAATCTAATAGTCCATTATAATTGCATAGATTTTATGATAAAAAGGGAATAAAAAGTAAGGCATCAAAGAAAGACGGAAATACTGATATGAGCTCACAGTTTTTGAGGGGGGAACGGGAATAAAGGTAATAGGAAAAACAACAGAGTATATTGGATATCTGGGTAGGAAGAAGGATGGGGCATGGGAGAGATGTTCTGGGGTGCTGCTATTTATTGGGGCCTGTGGTGCTAATTTGATTTGGGCTGTTGATGTGAAGGTGGTGGCCGGGGGTGTGTAGCAGTTCGGCACATTAGCAATTGGGCACATTAGCAATTGGGCACATAGGTAATTATCTAGGTTTCAGAGGGGGAGGGAGTTGTTTTTCCGGTTTAATTGTGAAGGTCATTCTCAGAGGGGGTGATTGATTGTTTTTCCGCGTTCATTGCGGAGGACACTTTCAGTTTGTAACTCGGAAAGATAAGTTTGCTGACATGGAACTCATAGAAACAGAGAAGGTTAAACCTTGTGCACTTTACAATGGGTATCGATACAGAGTAGGACGAGTTAACAAGGAAAAGATTACTTTTTGGAGATGTGTAAATAGTGTCAGGTTTAAGTGCTCAGGAAGAATAATCAGCAGTAATAACGATTTAAGGATTAATTCCTCAATATAAATTTACATTAAAATAATCAGCGACATAAATCCTGGTAATTAAGTACTTACAATAGTAAGTCGCCACAAGTGGTTGTCTCAAATATGAGAACCCTAAGTGGTCTACCGGGAAATATAATGAGTCAATTGGAGAATTTAATGTCAGGAAGGCACATTGGCCATGGTAGCTCAAGGGGTAGAGCAACTGGACGGAAACCAGTAGATCCGTGGTTCAAATCCCAGCCATGGCATTGAATTTTTCAGTTGGCTCTAATTAATTAGTAATAACGGTGTTTTGAAGGAAGTGCCACATATCCCATTTTGTGTGCCGGACGTTGCGGCCACTGAAGTTCAGAAGCGCATGTGTAATGCAAGAAAGAGAGCAAGAGAAGAAATTACTTCGATATCTGTGATTTATACGGAAGAAATAAGTCCGTTACTTAACCGCGGATATGAACTGGTGACTGAAATTCCTTCTCAAAATGTGTGTAAAATTAACCTACACCGAACTAGAAGAAAATCACAAGATTTGCAGAAAGAGCCGGAAAGTCCTGAAAACATCGTTTTACCACCTGAATTGTTAAAGATGAACGATGGTGGTACATTTCTTTTAGCAGACGATTTCTCTGCGCCACAACAAAGGATTCTGGTATTTGCAAGCACTAAAGGAGTAATTGCACTAAAAGAAAAGCACACCTTTTTAATGGACGGTACATTCAAAAGCTGTAGCAAACAATTTAGCCAAATATACACCATCCAATGTCATGCCGGTGGTATACACTCTTCTTCCAAATAAGAAAAAGGAGACTTACAGAAGGCTGTTCAACACAATTAAAGAGAAGATTCCAGACTGAAACCCCAAGGAAGTAATTGAAGATTTTGAACCTGGCGCTGTGTTTCCAAATGTACAAATTTCTGGTTGCAACTATCATTTCAATCAGTGTATTTGGAGAAAGGTGCAAGAATTAGGACTGGCACGTGACTACATTCAAAATGAGGAAATTAGACTTCATATAAGGATGTGTTCTGCATTGGCTCATCTTCCGCTTAATAAAATTGACGATGGTTGGCTCATTATACAAGAAAACTCGCCAGAAAATGAGCAATTAAGTTTGTTCTACTACTTTGTGGAACAGTGGCTGGATAATCTTTCAATGCCAACAGATTTATGGAACTGTCATGGAAAATGTCACAGAACCAACAATGCTGTCGAAGGTTGGAACCACCGGTTCAACAAAATCGTGCAAAGACCACACCCTAATATACTCGCGCTAGTTAAGGCCTTGAAGGATGATGCAGAATACCAGGGATATCTTTTCGACAGAAAAGAACTCAACTTGGAGGGTAAAAAGCGAAGAAAGTCTACAATTACACTTGACAATAGGATTGCCAATAGCCTGAAAGATCTTGAGGAAACGAGAGATTTAAGAAAATGTCTGAAATTTCTTGCCTATGTGCACAAATTAAATTAATGACAAATTCTGTTTTATACGAATGAACTTAAATAATGAAGAACTGTAACGAATTCTTTCTGAATGAGCTTGTAAATAAATGTAAGTTAAATTATGGACCAAGAAAACACAAAACCCATTGACGAGTTCTAGCACAACGAAGAAAGCAAAATAATTATAATAACAAAAATAGAAATTTTTGGGCTGTGATAAGAGATCACCTCCACGTGGTGTGCCCGGAAACAGTATGCTTTAAGTAAGTATAGCTGGCTAAGAATCTCTTAAAACAGGGTTTTCAACAAAATAATAAAAATGACCATGAGCAATTAACACTCCTGTGCCTCTCTTAATCCCCAGTACCTGAAACATGTTTTGCTGGTTGATCCGTGTGCCCAATTGCTACTGTTTTTGCCTTGTGCCCAATTGCTAATGTGCCCAATTGCTACAGATTCGTGGCCAGTACCGCCGAAGCAATCCGGCTGTTTGTGAGTAAAAACTTGTATTGCGGTAAAACCTCTTGTGGTGATCAGGTAGCAGCCATGATACAGGGGATCCTGACTACGACCTGTGAACTGTGGTGACTATTCAACTTTAATTCTGGCAAAATGTGCAACCGCCATAAATGCAGCCATCTGAGGTGTGGCTGAGGCCCTCAAGTGCTTGGGGTCGAGGAGGATTGCGGCGAGGCAGGTCCTGTGGCGGTGGCGTCCAACGGGCGCGGGAGTCTCTGCGAGGCTGGGCATTGGTGGCGGTGCTCCGTTATCTAGAGCCAGGGATCTCCTGAGGTCATCTATACTCTGTGTGATGAAGCCCTGGTGTGTGCGGAGGGCCTCCTCAAGCTGCCTGTTCGGCGCTCGCGTATCGTTGATATAGCCGACGATCTTCTAGAGCTTGGCCTTGCAGCAGCCTAAGGCCTCAGAGGTGGCGCTGGCCTCTTCCTGAGGAGCGCTTTGCGGCACTTGGGCGGCTTCCCTGACATCATCCAACGTCTAAGGTAGGGCTTCCTACCATGTAGCTACCCGCGCCGTCAGCTTCTCAATGGATGCCTGCAGGTCGGTGAGTGCGGTGGTGACGGTGTGCAGAAGTTCTGTGTGCTCGACTGGGCTGGTTTGCGCCTCCTGGTGTTGCATGGTGCTGCATGTGCAGCGTTGTGTTGTCTGCTGCGGGATATGGCGTGAAGTATGAGAGAGAGGTTGGTGTTGAGGAGGCTGTTGGTGAGGCAAGTGTTGGCGGTTGGAGGTTCGGCGTTGCTTGGGATTCAGGGGGCACGAAGCTTGTCCCGTAAAGTGACCTGCGATGTTGCAGGTGGCACAGTAGAGGGGACGGCGCGACAGGTCTTGTCCCTTGCAGATTGCAGTGAGGCACGCAGCTCCACATTAGTGGCAACGAGGCTCCTCACTGCAGGTGGTGGTGGTGTGGCTCACAGGGGATAAAACATAAGGTATGAGTAAAAAGTATGGAACAGTGCTTGTAACTTTGTTGTTTTAGTTTTGTGAAGTAATATATATATATATATATATATATATATATATATAAAGAGCTGTAAGATATCAACATACTTTCATATTAATATGATTGTGAATACGGCGTGACTTTTTTTAATGACAACATTTTTTCCTTCGGGTCTCGAAGCGTGCAGGTAGATGCTTTTTTGAACTGAAATTTAAAATTAGTAGGACATATTAGAGCACCTAGAATTGAAACCAAGAAAGCATATTTATAACAAAATTAATGGTGCTATGCTGTAGCACATGATTAATTCACTTCTAAAGGTGCTCAAAATGGCCTCCATTTGCTGCCAAACAATGCCAAAGTCTGTCTTTGAAAGTATCTAATGTTTCCCGAAACACTGTTCGCCTGTTCAGCTCCATTTCTTACGAAAATTTTCGCTTTAATTCTTCAAGATCTCTTGGTCGGTCCTTGTAAACCCTCCACTTCAAATATCCCCACAAGAAAAAGTCTAGGGTTTCAGGTCATAAGATCTTGGCGGCCATTCATCTTGGCGCCTCTTCTGCCAATCCAGCTTCCTGGAAATTCATGTAGTCCAGTGCAATCTGACGAGTAGATACATGTGGCTTTTATTCCACTGATAATAAAACATCAAGAGCTTAATCGCCATCTGTAACTCGTTTTGACCTTCCAGAATTTGCCTTATTTTTAACACTTCCAGTTTCATTGATTTTTTTTTCAAAATTTTGGTTACCTTTGAATGAACACTCCTTCATTCTGGATGCATTTCATTAAACAAGACACAAACCTCTTCTTGGGTAGTTCAATCACCATATCCTATCATCATCATCATCATCATCATCATCATCATCATCATCATCATCATCATCATCATCATCATCATCATCATCATCATCATCATCACCACCACCACCATCATCATCATCACGGTATAAGCCTTGTGGCCTGTTCCGACTTCAAGGAAATTGATCGGACCATCTCATTCGTGGCCTGCTAACATTTCTTCTACCTACAGGTATATACTTGTCTTCGGTCATTCTCTGCACATGATATTGCCATTTTTGCCTGTATGCAATGATTGTTTCATTTAGACTCTGAATTTCCAATTCTCTTCTAATATCCTCGTTTCTTTTCTTGTCTATGAGTCTATAACCTGCCACCTGCCTCAGAAATTTCATATCAGCAGCCTCCACTTTCATCTGCTGTGAGATAGTCAAGACCCAGTTTTCACACCCATAAAGCAGGGTAGGGATCGCCATTATTTTATACAGTTTTAACAAAGCTTGACGATTACAATTTTTAAAAGTTCTTTCTATTGTGCCACATATTGTTTGGAGTTTGTTTATTTTGGTTTGTATATCTCTATTACTTGTATATGACACAATATAGCCAAGATAATTAAAATAACTTTGTTGTTGAATGGGTTTATCATTTATGCAAATTTTTGCTCTCAAATTGTTCGTTCCTATAGAAGCCATTATTTTTGTTTTTTCATATGAAATTTGAAGATTATATTCTCTTGTCATATTATTTACCGATCATCATTAGTATTTCAGTTCATTGTCTTTCTCTAAGTTATGCCATGACTAATAACCAGACATCGGAGTCCATACACATTTAAAGGGATATTAACTGTATGAGTCTCGCGGTATATAACTGCTGACGTAAGTCCAGAGGACAACACGCAGGGATAGTCCGGTTCGCAATGCGTAGCTTTAGTTTCATTACAACTACTGCTCGCCACGCCGGGAGATCTGCCTTTCAGGGAATGCAAGGTGTTGGACATATTGTGCTAATAACATTACTTTCACAACAATTATTGGACAATCTCCATTTTATAAATCAAAAGTTTTGGTTATTATCAACAACCATTAAACAGCATGAAGAATGTACTTTCGAGCTGTCTAAAAGCAATCGAGGAGGTGTCTGCAAAAATTAATATAGAGAATGCACCACCAACCAAACGAACAAAAAATAAATTGGCTTTACTTGAGCTACACCACGATTTTAGACAGCACTGCCCACTATTATGCCAGGCTTCTTATCGAGAAGCTATCGAAATTCAAAAACATAAAAACAATTTCAACAGGAAGGAAGAAATGTCACCTCTTCACAAAGCGTGGATACCGGTATTACAAGACACAAAAGTAAAGCCATAGAGAACAAACGGGACCAATAGCAGCACAGACAGTCGCATGGAGATTGGCTGATAAAAAACCAATGGCCGGCAAGTAAGCGTGGACAGACCGGCTATATTTGACGAGGCCTCGTGCCGAACGACATTCCAGCAAGAACCTAGCAAGAATCCTCTGAAGATGCTCGTCGGAGATATGGGCGAAACGTCAGGAGAATTTTCATCCTCTGGATCAGGGCCCACAAGCTCGGGAAATACATTCTTACATGTTACCACTTGCTATTCTTTCTTGAATTTCCACTGATGTTTTATTATCTACTGTTACTAGATCCCAGGTATTTTTATTTTTCCACTCTTTGATATTCTTTCTCATGTAATTTAACTGCAGGTTCTCTTCTTCTTGCATCCCCATCACCTCCCATCTTCATATATTTGGTTTTACTAACGTTCACTACCAATCCTAGATCCTGCGCTTTCTCTTCCAACACTACATAACTTTTCTCAAGAGCTCTTATATTCCTTGCGAGAATTGCCACATCGTCAACATATGCCACTATTTGTACTGATCTGGAAAGTATGGTTCCTCCAGGGTTTATGGGTAATTGTCGGATTACGTTTTCCAGAGCTAATTTAAATAGAAGTGTGAATAGCATATCTCCTTGTCTCAACACCCACTCTACGGTAAACATACCTGATAAATCTTGCTTCATTTTAACCCTACATCTTAGGATGCCCTTGAATTGACAAAAGTGTGGAAACATTAAAAAGATGGATTGTGCTTGAAAATACCTTTATTTTGTGCAAAGAACACATATTAATAATAAAAATACGAATTACAAACGTTTTACTCAAAATGTTGACTGGTATACTATAAGATATGCCACCAAGAATTATATACAGATACTCCAAAAAGTATTGGTCTAATATAGCTCGTAGAATATAGCAAGTACAATCAGAAAAATATAGATAAGCAACCACCAATAACTATTTCCTTACATCTGTTGATATCTAGATTTAAAAATAAAACACAATTTGGGTTCATATGCTGCTTAGTTAGTGAACAGCTCTACGTTATTTAAAATCATATGCCATTTGATGTCAAAGAAGTACTCGTCTAGTAAACAAAATCCCAGGTACGGTACCTCGCTGACACGCACCTCTTCACTTTTCTTATGTAGTTATGTTTCATCCACTGTCGTTGGCATTTCCGTCTCTGTTTTTAAAGCCGTTGATTGTTATTTAAGTAATATGGGTCGAAAACGTTGTAAAACTGGAAAAGAAGAGGAGAGAAATTTGCATCAAGTTATTTAAAAATGGAAAATCTATTGAAGAAATTGGAGAAACTATTGGAAGACCTACCAGTACAGTGAAGACTATTATATACATGTTTAATCAGAACTAAACTTATGAAAATCAATCAAGAAGCGGTCGTCCTGCAGTTCTATCCAAGTTGGAGAAACGACAGTTACTTAGAGAAGTCAAAAAATCCTAAACTAAGTGCTCCAAAACTTACTATTACAGTTTAAACACACACAGGAAAGTTTATTTCAGCACAAACTATAAGGAACGTGCTTTATGAAGCTGAGTATGGAGACCGAACAGCCCCTAGAAAACCATAAATCGGTAAAATCAACAGAAAGAAGCGAGTTGCTTTTGCAAAAGAACATAAATACGATGGGTATGGTTTCTGGAAGAAGGTTGTATTTACTGACGAGAGCCAATTTGAGTTATTTAAATCAAAAGGGCGAGTAATAGTGTGGAGAGAAAAGAATTGTGAGCTTGAGGAGAAAAATATAACAGCTTCAGTTAAACATTGAGGTGGTTCAGTACTTGTCTGGAGCTGTATGAGTGCAAATGGTGTGGGGGATTTGTGTTTTATTGATGGAATTATGAATAACAAGGTTTATATACATATCTTAAAAGTACATCTGTCCAGAAGTGTGAATAATATGAGTCTTTCTGAGGATTATACTTTTACACAAGATAATGATCCAAAACTAGATGCAACTAGATGCTCTAGATGCAAGGATACGATTGTTGTATAATACTCCACGACACCACCGCAATTCCCTGACATGAATCCAATAGAGAATTTGTAAAGTATACTGGACAAACATATTAGGAATCATCATATATTTAATATAAAGGATCTAAAGAACGCTCTACTAGAAGAATGGCGTAAAAGTATAGTGGAAACAACAAAACCTTTGGTGAAATCTGGGACAGGAATTCTTTATCCGTAGTTAATTTGTCTCCATCTTAATCAGCCACACGTTCGGGCGCAATTTGTTGCGGGATATCTATGTTTGAGATGGGATGCACTTTGACTGTTTTGAAGACCCAAGTCGAGAAGCCAGATATAACAGGGTTAATTCGTTGTATTTTGAGTTGTTTCTTGATGATTGTGTTTGATTAAATAAGAGTCATGAGAATCTAAGTTTCAGGCGTGGTTCGGAATAAAGTTTCGGAGAAGTCAAATTTTGTAACTATTTAATTGTATTATTTGGATTACATTTTACTTGAACTTCCTTTCCCAGTCACTTGCAGGTTACTTCCAACATATCGATAAATTCTCACTTTGTTATATTTAAACAGTTCTGTAAATATAACATAACAGTTGTTGATCCTGCTCCACTATTCATCACACTCACGATTACAAAACATCCCTACCAAGATCATTGATTTTTCGTAACTATCGTTACTCCTATCTTAATTTTGTGATTGGCCGATTTGATTCCACGTCAAAACATTACGTCATGCAATTATTACTACGGCCAATCACAAAATTACTTATATTTTCATTTATTTAAATTACTACATAGATTTACATAATCATTTTTTAAAAATTTTTAAACTTTTTATAACTTTTCTGAATATAACTTGAAACTACTGTTACAAATCCATGCCAAGAAGAATGCAAGAGATTATAAAGAGGAATGGAGGGTCTACTAATTACTAACCGTAAAATTCTACACCATTTTCAGTATGCAGATGAATACTTATTTTGCATCCTATACTGCATATCTTTACTTTTAAATGTTTAACTATGTTTATATGAATAGATACTATGTGTTTCTTTATTGTATTCTCTTTTTACTAATAAATAAATAAGACAGTGTCACTGCTGTACTTTATTCCGCTGATTTTCCACCATGCATACATCCTTAAACATAAACTCATGCATTAGACGAATACTTTTTGGAGTAACTGTAGGTACATATGCAACCGGCTAATATATCCTATAGTTTAAGACTTGAGAAATTTTTCAGGCATTAAATAAATCTTTAGAACGCCAATAACGAGCTCCTAAGAATCGATATTTCTATACTTGGGAAGCAGTTTTAAAAACATTCTAAACCAATAATTTCACCCATCTTGTATAAATACCAACTTATCAGCATCGGATGCCAATTTGGTTTAACGCAATTAACTGCATTATGTTTAGCCGCAGACCATGCATTGCTATCTCAACTTACTTAAATTAGTCACGTTTACAATCGCTGAAATTATTTCGGTGTAATGCATTATCACCCTTACAGTACAATACCCCTACGGCACAATAGGAACTGGATAATATAATAGACTTAAGCACTAGTCAGGTCCTTTGAGGTCTGGTTGATATATATATGTCTATAGCATATTGTCACAAATGACTGTATTAATTACACTCTGGTGACTCAAGTAGTAGGTGTGACGTCACTCCCTCCCCTCCTTTATGACTAGATGAATAATCTTTAAGCGATAGACGGTCTCTCTGAAACTGCCAGCTGATGGACTTTCATATAGGGCAATGACTAATGTCAAACTATGCCCGACACGTTATGCATATACCCTGGGCTAGATATTACGTGTCCATATAATTTTACATCTCAACACTCAACTACCAGACAATGTGCGGGATACCGCCATGCTGAGCTGTTCGAGATAACACCATTCACTCGGACTCTAAGAGAGTTCAGCGCTTAAACATAACAGTTTGTCGCATATGACCGTATCGTGAGACAGAGGGCCGCGACATTGCTGTGAACTGATTGATAGCAAGGAGCACAACTACCATGTTACCGTCAATTCCTGCTACACTTCAATTGGGACGATGACGATATACTAGGCTCCGCATACAGTCACCACTAGTGGTAAGGCACCTAGATTCACCGTCAAAATCCTTGCCTTCCTTACTTGGGCCACGCTAGGAGAGGGCGCCTAGCAGCTGATGGAGCAACATGTGCAGACGACTCCGCTACTGGACAGGTAAATGGCCGTTATGGCCGCCTCTGTAATTTGCCTGTTGTAATAAATATTCTTATGAAGTTTACCCTACCCTTTTACCAATGAAACCTTTATAGAAAAGATCCCAACGTCTCGCTAAAGCATGTAGTTCTGCTCTGAATCTTTGCTCCCGTGTTCGACCTGACCACGTGCTCCTTAATTATTCACAAACTAAGATCAGGTCGTCACAATATGGTATATATCTCATTGTATATGAGAACTCTTATGCCCCATTTCACCAAGAGCTGTTAAGACTTAACATGTTAAACTAACAAGCCCAGTTTCTGTTGTTAAGTCCTTAACAATTGTAAATAGTCAAGATGGCGAGCATGAACTCAGCTGTTGATGTCGATTTGCTATATTTAAGACAGTCTAAATCTCATTCGTAATAGAGTACGACCTATGAGGAGAAATAATTTTGAGCAGCTATCAGAAAATTTTCTACAGAGGTATAGGCTGTCGAAACAAGTTGCTATGAAGGTTACTGCGGAAGTACAAGAGAGATTAGAACATGCATCGAAAGGAATATGCCGATCTCGCCTTTGCTTCAAGTATTAATAACTTTGCGATTTTATAATTTACTAAATTATGTGCATAATACACTGTCCACCTCCCGTCTTGAAACCTTCAAGTCACTCGTCACTTGTCCTTCGCTCTTCATTTTAAATTTACGTAATGCTCAGTTAGAAGCTGCATCGAAAGGAATATGCCGACCTCGCCTTTGCTTCAAGTATTAATAACTTTGCGATTTTATAATTAACTGAATTATGTGGATAATACTCAGTCCACCTCCCGTCTTGAAACGTTCGAGTCACTCGTCACGCGTGTCCTTCTTCGCTCCTAGTTTTAAATTTACGTATTAATGAGTTAGAATATGCATCGAAAGGAATATGCCGATCTCGTCTTTGCTTCAAGTATTAAAAACTTAGCGATTTTATAATTCACTAAATTATGTGCATAATACACAGTCCACCTCCCGTCTTGAAACGTTCAAGTCACTCGTCACGCGTGTCCTTCTTCGCTCCTCGTTTTAAATTTACGTATTAATGAGTTAGAATATGCCGATCTCGTCTTTGCTTCAAGTATTAATAACTTTGCGATTTTATAATTCACTGAATTATGTGGATAATACACAGTCCACCTCCCGTCTTGAAACGTTCGAGTCACTCGTCACGCGTGTCCTTCTTCGCTCCTAGTTTTAAATTTACGTATTAATGAGTTAGAATATGCATCGAAAGGAATATGCCGATCTCGTCTTTGCTTCAAGTATTAAAAACTTAGCGATTTTATAATTCACTAAATTATGTGCATAATACACAGTCCACCTCCCGTCTTGAAACGTTCAAGTCACTCGTCACGCGTGTCCTTCTTCGCTCCTAGTTTTAAATTTACGTATTAATGAGTTAGAATATGCATCGAAAGGAATATGCCGATCTCGTCTTTGCTTCAAGTATTAAAAACTTAGCGATTTTATAATTCACTAAATTATGTGCATAATACACAGTCCACCTCCCGTCTTGAAACGTTCAAGTCACGTGTCACTTGTACTTCTTCGCATCTTGTTTAAAATTTACGTAATACTGAAGAAGATGTTTCGTGTTTCCAGTACTGACACATGCATTTGAATTAAATTGGTTTCCAATTTTTTCCCAAGTGACATCTTTCTCTTTTACATTCACTGCAATTATCCTCTTATTTTCCACGATATCCTTACACTTCGTCACCAATTGAATTAACAATTCTTTCTCCATCAATGAGAAATTTGTTTCACGGCTTTTATTTATGATTTTGTCTATCTGCCATTTTTTGAGCTGTGTGCAGACAAAAATGAAAACAAAAGCGCATCGCAGTACGTTCAGAAAATAACACGACGCATCCATAGCCTTCTACAGCTGTAATATTTACAAATTTATTGGTGTTAAAACGTGTTTGTTAACATTTTCAGAAAACAGGTTGGTGAAATGCAAGAAATTTAACAGCTTTGTTAGCGCTGTGACAATTGTTACGTTACATTTGTTAACGTCGATTTTAACATCTGTTGGTGATCGGGCATTAGTGTTTTATCGGGAGAAATACGACTCAGTTGGAGAATTTAATCTCATGCCGGCATGTTGCGAGGTAGCTCAATGATTAAGAGCAACCTGACGTGGACTGGGAGATCCGTGGTTCAAATCCCGGCTATGGCATTGAATTCTTCAGTCTGACTCTACTTATTCACACACTTTTCTTTTTCTTTTTAAGTAAAGGTATGCCATCGTTTATTTCCCCGCTATCGCATGAAAGGACGCTTTTAAGAAATTGCTCCTAGAAACTGGCGTAAGCCATTCCTGAAATATCATACACTTTGGTGTCAATTTTTTCCATTTACTTTATACTTTTTCTCGATATGCAAAGAGAACGTAACCTTTAACCCGATTAAGAGTACTCCGACACAGGAAACATGAAATTATTTAAATTACTGATTGTGCCTATCTTAACGCTCATACTAAACGGTTGCAAGTAACACCCAAGGAAAATGACACTGCATTACGTCAATACAGCTATAACTCTTTGAAATCTTCGATTCGTTTTCAATTTTTAAAGCACTTTCTATAACAATTATGTAATAAGAGAAGATGTTTATGAAAAATAATCGCATAGGCGCACACCCACCCATCCTCCCACCCACCAACAGAGAGAGAGGGAGGGGGAGAGAGACTTCTAACAAACTCAGAATGCGGCTTTAAACATTTCCGATACATTCTGTGTTATCTTTAAAATACTTATATATACCTTTCTAAAATGGAAAGGTATTAATAGCTTTTCTCTTGTTATGTATGCCAAGAGGAAAACAATTTAAATACCGAAAATTTAATCATTTTACCACCCTGACCGTGTGTAGGCAAAGATTTGTATAGATAGACTCAGACTGAAAAATTCACGGATCTCCCGGTCTCGGTTACGTCGCTCTAAACCATTGAGCTACCATGGCCAACGTGCCGTCATGACATTTAACTCTTCAACTGACTCGTATCTTTTCCGGTAAACCACTAAAGGCTCTCATATACAATGAGATACTCACCTTTTTGTGGCGACTTACTAATTTCATAAGTACTTAAGTGGGGACGTATGCAAATATTCAGGGTATTACATAAATAGCCATAACAAGTAAAACTTGGTATACTTATTTAAGATAATGCAGTTAATATGCACAATTGTTTTCCTAATTTTCTATTGTTTATAACTAATGCTACATGTTTTTTCTGTATGCAGAGATATTTACAAACTTAAGCCCATTTTTTTTTTTTTTTTTTTTTTTTCAAAATTCACATGTGCTATCTTTCTGAAATTTAGTATGTTATTTTACAACACACTAAAAACGAATTTGTTGGATTTAGATTTCTTATCGAAGCTGTATAGAATTTAAAAAATGTTAATCATATGCATCCTTTAAAAATTAAAATAATTTCATATATTTTGTATCATCACATTCCATCTTGAGGTTAATCTTAAATTCTAGAACCAACAAAATGTTCATTGTGGCATAAGAAAGCTGTGTGCTAAAGTACATCACTGTAGATGAAGTAGTTTGAGAGAAAAATGGGTTTAAGTTGTAGAAAATGCAAGTTACGGGAAAAGGCAATTAAAAATACAATAAGTATTATTCAGTTTGCCTTTTAATTTTAAGTCAGAACTTCCCATATCCATAGTCTGTATCCTCATTCTGGTCTTCTTCAGCCTTTCTTTTTAAATTCCTCTTCTGTCTTGCTTCTTTCTGCATAAATTTCTTGCTCTTTCTGCACCAGCAATGCGAATGTTGTCGATACTCTGCAAAATTGTTTCCATAAACACACTAGGTTGATACCCTAACTGATGCATAACTGATGCAGCATCAAATGTAGCAATTTTCACCACTATAGAAGACACAAATGATGTTTTGGGACACATTTTACATATCAGACTGTTGAGGCTTTCATTTGGGTTTTGTGTCTCTCCATAGAGACATTTTTTTAGCAAGTCTGGGTGTGCTAAGAATTAGTAGGTGGGCTTTATAGATTCCAAGACAGCTGATGGAAGACTATGTGTTGCTAGTAATGCTACTATGTAACACTAGAGCATTTAATCTTTTAAAGGTGCATACAGACCACGTACAGTCGTAATATTTTGGTGTTTGTTAGCTAACCTATATACAATACAATAAAAATAAAAATTAGATTTTTTGAACATTTTCTCGTACGTCCCCCCTTAAGTCCCAGGCTTTATAGCTACCACTATTAGGTTATTTGTTGGAAATTTAATGTGGAAAAATGATTAAATTTCCAACAAATAGTCCAATAGTGGTAACTATAAAGCCTGGGACTTAAGTACTGACAGAGTTAGTAAGTTGCCACAAAAAAAAAACTGAGCGTTGGCCATCAGAGCTCAATGGTTTAGAACGACCGGACAGAGAGATCTGTGGTTCAAATCCCGGCCATGACATTGAATTTTTCAGTCTGACTGTATCGATCCAAATACATCTCACCTACCTACACAGCAAATCATTTTAAAATCCAGGTATACCTGATCCCCTCTTTCCTAGAGAGATGCTATTGCCCAAATCACGCACATGAATTTGGCTCAATTCTAGCACATGCTATTAAGCTTTAGAATGTGCTGAAATATATTAGAGGTTCTGGAATCTTAAAAATTTTGAGATTTCCTAAATCGTGTTTTTACATACTAACCTAGCTGATACAAAATCTAAGAAAAGTTTGAGTAGCTCACCGAACTCCACCTGGCGGCTGGCTGGAACACTATACAATCTGATCACCTCACGGAAATAAGTGGTTGACAGTCGTTTACGCATGCTTTATGGAGCAATTTTCTTAGAATACATATAATCTAAAATGATAAAGTGCTCCGATAACATAGTCTTCCTGGATGTCAAAATAACTATTAAGTGGATTCGCATTCTGAAACTATTCAACAGTTCCTTTTTCAACTCATGCTAACCAACGAAAAACGCGCCACTTATTTAAGGACAATGTATTATTTCAAAATAAGACCTGAAGCTTTCCTGGTGACGAAAATACTCAATTTCTTCTTGGGAAGCAAGCCAGATGAAAAGACGATTAGAGATCGATGTTTCGGGAGTGTGTATCTCTCCCATCATTGCCCGCCTCGGTAGCGTAATGGTAGCATGTCTGCCTCACGTTCAAGAGGTCCCGAGTTCGAATCTCGGTCAGGGTGAGTTACCTGGATAAGGTTTTTACGGGGTTTTCCCTTATCCTGAAAGGCGAATGTCGGGTAACTCTACGCTCTATGGACCTGGGACAAAAGATGAGCATCATTTCACCCTCTCATTCACCGTCCGATATGACTTAACGTTGGAGGACGTAAAGTACAAAAAAAAATCTCATCAGGATATTTATTAAATCTTCTTCTTCACTTCATGGATTAGGCTCTCGCCTGTTCCGTCTTCACAGTGTCTCCTTCCATCTTTTCCTCGGCCTCCCTACGTCCCTCTTTCCTTTAGGACTATATTGGAAAACTACTTTTGGCAGTCTTGTACCATCCATTCTTTCAACATGTTCAAACCATCTTCTTCTGTACCTATCCATTCTTGAGGTGATAGCTTCCACTTGTAATTCATTTCTTATATTTTCAGTTCTGACTTATCTTCTCTTGTACATCCTTTTGTTCTTCTCAAGAATCTCATTTCGCAGCTTTGTATTCTGCTGATGGTTCTTTGTGTAGGTACCCAGTTTTCACATCCATAAAGTAACGTTGGGACCGCCATGGTGTTATAAAATTTTATTCTTGTTTCAGATCTTGTTTTATTTTTTAAGGTTTTGTGAATTGTTCCACAAATTGTTTGAAATCTCATTAATTGTTTGTTCGTATCTTTATCTTTCTCATTGCTGATTTCACACCCTAAATAATTGAAGGAGGATACTTGTTCCAATACTTTGTCATTAAAGACTATTTTTGACCTCATTGGTATTTTGCCCCAGTTTGCCATTACTTTTTACTTTTCTATTGATATTTAAATATTAACACTTTTGTTAAGGTGATGTATTGAACGTTGTAGATCATGTTCTGTTTCCTGCATAATTACTACGTCGTCTGCATATAGCAAAATATTTAAAATATTTCCTTGGGCTTGTCTCCAATTTTGGGTTATTTTATTAACATAGATGTTAAAAAGTGTCGGTGACATTGCGCACCCCTGTCTGACTCCTTTGTTAAAGATAAGATAAATGTAGAGCTTTTAAAGAACGGAGGAATGTTATTACATTTAAGATTATTACATATCATAAACAAATGTTGGATAAAAGGAAAAATTCCAGAGAGATGGAATGTGGCAGAAGTCATATCACTGTTTAAAAAAGGTGACAGAAGACAATGCAAGAATTACAGAGTTCTGAGTTCAATCTATAAATTGTATGCTAGAATAAGAAACAAAAGAGTGAAAATAATAGCTGAGTCCCTGATAGGTGAAGAACAAACTGGTTTCAGGAAAGGAAGATCGACAAAAGATAATATTTTCATATTGCAGCAGATACCGGAGAAAAGAAGAGAATATAATCTGCAGACACATATAGCATTTATACATTTCCAAAAGGCTTTTGATAATGTAGTCCGAGAAAAGCTGTGGATCCTAATGAAAGAACAAGGCTACACAAAACATTTGGCAAAGGTGGTGAGACGTTTATACGGGGACACACTTTATTAAATGTTATAACAACAAATGAAACACTGGATATAACACAAGTATAAACAACGACAAAACACTATCAAAATTAGCATTATTGAACAAAAAGACTGTTTTCAGTAAATTGAATGCCAGGGCACGATATGGCGTAAGTATAGAAAATTAACTGGGTCAAAGAATCTTAACTACTTAACTTGATTATCAAGTTGTATTGATATGTGCTTCTTAAGTCGACGGATTTCCATTTAAGGCCGGTTTTCAAGAAGAGCGGAGCTGAACTGAAATCCAACATCACGATTAAGCGTGTTTCTTTCGGAGAAAATGGCCGAAGTCTACTTAATTCTCCACTCCCAGTAACTGTTGCATTTTGTGGAGATGGTCGTCTCCCGAAAATTGGCTTTATAGTCGTTATCAAAACAATGCTCTGCCAGCCCAGACTTCTCAGGTTGCATTAAACGAGCATTGGTTATACTTTATACTTCATTTGTATATGCGATGTTAGGTCCAACGACACATGATGTGCGTTTTTATGGTTTATTTAAGCGAGTGACGTGTCGTTCTCTGTTATTGCAGGGAAATCATTTCCACCAGCCTGTTTCCACATTTGGTTCGATGGATGTATGTATGCTGCATCATTGCTACAAAATCTTAACTCAAAATGAGAGATAAAATGATGTAGTATACAGTAATGCCGTAAATATGAACGCCGATACCAAAGAGTTAACGACGTTATTTTATGAAGAACCCTGAGGAAAAACCCAAATGCCCATTCCAACCACCGCACCAACAGCAGTCGAGCAGATACTCGTCGATGCGGACACTGAAATCATAGCACCTCCTCAGCAGCAACATCGACGAGTATGACGGATGGCAACAGATCGTCATTTCGACGCCCGACGGAACAACGGACCTTCTAGTAAACACGACAAAGCTTGAGCCAATCTTCGGACTTAAAAACTTAAAATATTACTCTAATATAAATAAGCTATGTCATTTGCACCTTAAGATTTCTTACTGAACGTAAGTAGTTATCTATGGCCGACATTCATTTATTCCATTTCTTTAAATGAAGTTTATCAATAAACGTATTAATGTGTGTTTTAACGACAAGGTGCATTATATTTGAATTAAGTACTGAGACGATATGGCAAAAAACTAGACAGGATTATTATTCGATTTCAGTAACAATTTCTTTTAAAAAGTATTCAATTGATTTGTTGTGAAAGTACGTATGAACTTATCTCTGTTTCATATAACCTTGCCCCGCTGACATGTATCACTCCGCGTGCAACTACCTTCCCCCTCACCCTAATTGGCTAATGCTTTCACGACATAGGCCATTGGCGGTGCCTTCCCGTCACATTTAATCCTGCAGTAAACGGCACTATAATTGCCAGGAAGATAGATAAAATCATACAAATAAGAATATGAAGGCATGCAAAAACAATGAAGTTTATAATGAAACTGAGCAAGTTCAAACCGAATGACTGAGCAATGAAACTGAAACAAGTTTATAATGAAAGGCCTTCGGCCTTTTCCACTGGGATTTTTTTTTAAACCAGCACACATACCTTGCAAAATTGCTTGTCTTTCAGTCCTAAAAGTCGTGTCACGCCATACTTGTGTGTCCTTCATTCACCCTAAGTCTCGTCCAGGTAGTATATTTTGCGATTTGTATCCCGGTACAGTCTGATTGTCCTTAAATAACGTCTTCGCCACACAGCAATCGCCCCTGGAGTGGTATGTTTTCCTGTTGTCTCAATTTCACGTCGCGATGTTCCTATCGACCTATCACTCACACCTATAAGTTCAGAGCACAGCTGTTCGACATCTCTCACTGACAAGGACGGATTCTTCTCTGTGAGTGCATTAAACACATGCATCACAATTCTTTTTTCGCCGCTTTGTAAAGGTTTTCCCTTGCGATGCTTCAGCGAAAAACTGGCATTATACATTATACATTACACGCGCAATAAACGACCAATAAAATAATTTAGCTCTCGCACTCGGCACAACACACCTTCGAATGGCGATATATGACTAATCCAGTTCAAAACAAGGTCAGCGATAAAAGTCATATAAACAAATGTCATCACTACCTCTGAAGCACGTGCTATCGTGCCATGTGAAAGACGGGCTTTAGAGCAAAGGAACCTCCTCTTTACTTCGTTTAAGAATTAATATGTATTTCAGATAAATCAACTCTGTTGCGTTAATTCAAACTGTTACGAAAATATAAATTTGACAATTCTCTTCCAGCATATAGACATATCACCATGTTAAATAACGAACTAATTTTTACCGCACAACAGTCTATACTACAATAGCAGCCAATGAGAGGTGATAAGGTGACGTGACCGTTTAGAGATACGAAGCAAGCTTATGTGTAACAAGGATTAGGCCTATGTAGGTGTACCAAACATTCTTATTTTTAAATAAAAATCCAAACAAATTATGCACATATTTCCAAACAATAGTTTTAGATGCATGTTCTGACCAAGCCCTACAGAATTAAAATGCCCCAACATGCTTTAGTTGGCTTTAATGCTTATTGTAATATGCTAATACTATTTTAGCGAGGTTTGACGTCATCTAATTTAGTTTTGGCGTTGTCTGGAGACATAATTTCACCTACTAGTACTAAGGCTAATAAATTTCAACATGTGTCAAATTGCTGTTTTGTGTAGTCTGTAGTTATACTCCAACATGCAAACATTGACCCCTATTTTAGTAACACTGATATCTTTGTTTGCCCACTGACCCAAACTACTAAAAATATAGCAGATGTTATAGCATCGCCTTTTAATAGCCACATAATTAGATAGCTGTCACTTGCACAACTGAAAATATATACCGGGACAAGTAAATAGTACATATTACGATAAACTGACTGCCCACCTCTCGTTTTTCCAGACAACTCATTTGGAACGAGAGTGTGGCTCGTAAATAATTCGTCTGCAGCAAAGGTGGCTCGAATCACCCCCGTATGCTTAGAGAAAGAGGGCATATATATATATATATAAATCAATAGTCTTTCCCATTATATATACAACAAAATGTTAAATATCAGGGGAAGAAACGGAAATAAGCAATTGCATGAAAGAGTAATCAATTTTGCAAACTTTACGTAACGTTTAAAGAAGATACATTATTTATTCATCCATACACACCAATTCTTTACAGTGTTGCAGAAAGGTAAAGGGGTAAAGGGTGGACAATGGAGTGAGACACTCCGCGCACTGCGACCTTCACACAGATCTATTGCGAGTAACATCCTTCAGGAGGAAGGGACGAAGTGAAGAAACCGCAGGAGACCACAGGGTCGGAGGTAGACATGCCATAGAGATGATGAAGGTACCTAAACAGTGTTGAGAATTCTTTATCCCGACCCCAGGATCCGCTACACAATCAGCAACACCCCAGCGTCAAGAAACGCACTTACAGTGAGCAAGCATCTACGCCATCTGTCGCAACCGGGTAGAGTCGGTCTAGTGAACGCGAATGCAGTTTGCCCCTCAAAGGAAACTACCCTCCCGCCCAGTAATGACCGTCATAAATTTATCTCCACGCTTCAGAAATGGAACACTGATGTTGAGGACCAATAGCAGCCCTGATTTTCTGAAAGTGACAGTCGCATGTCTACTCCACGTGGAGTCTCAGTTGCCAAAGTTCCAACTTCCAGTTGATCTGTTTCATTACGTGCAGAAATTCGTTGAGGAGACAAGAGGATGGCCGTCCCAAGGAGCCTAGACATTGCAGAGGACAGGGTCCCTAAACTTTAGCGGTTGGAAACTCCCCGGCAGGCCAAAACGACTGGTAGCTTACCCGATTGTGGTCCGGAAACGGCCCCACCAGATCAGTTTCGGAGACCGTAGACTGACCTCCCGGAGGAAGTTTTCCTCAGAGTTTTTTATCCTGCCATGCACCGCCGAGACTCCCGCCGAAACTTATAACCTGAAAGAGACCACCAGAGGAGAAATGATGTGAAATGATAATGGAGATGAGAAGAAGAGACAGGAAATTCAGGCGATGCAGCTAACCTACCCAGCATTCGCCTGGCGAATGCTGACCCATGGGTCAAGTAGTTCGGCCACGGGAATCGAACCCGAGCCTCCTGAATGTGGGCCACAGACGAAATCACCTGAGTTATCCGCTCGGTTAGACTACAATTAATTACATAATAGTAATTGATTTATCTATAGAACAAAACCAAACATTGTATACACTTGCGGATGTTATTTGGGCAATAATAAATGAGAAACAAGTGGATGATGCATTAAAACTACTTATTTTATAAAATCCTGCAATGAAATTTTCCAAACAAAAAGGGACAAACAATGAAATCCCTTTCTTAGATTTGAAACTTACCAGAAAACATACAAAACTTGAATGTGGCATACAAAGGAGGAAGACACACACACACACACACACACACACACACACACACACACACACACACACACACACACACACACACACACACACACACACACACACACACACACACACACACACACACACACACACACACACACACACACACACACACACACACACACACACACACACACACACACACACACACACACACACACACACACACACACACACACACACACACACACACACACACACACACACACACACACACACACACACACACACACACACACACACACACACACACACACACACACACACACACACACACACACACACACACACACACACACACACACACACACACACACACACACACACACACACACACACACACACACACACACACACACACACACACACACACACACACACACACACACACACACACACACACACACACACACACACACACACACACACACACACACACACACACACACACACACACACACACACACACACACACACACACACACACACACACACACACACACACACACACACACACACACACACACACACACACACACACACACACACACACACACACACACACACACACACACACACACACACACACACACACACACACACACACACACACACACACACACACACACACACACACACACACACACACACACACACACACACACACACACACACACACACACACACACACACACACACACACACACACACACACACACACACACACACACACACACACACACACACACACACACACACACACACACACACACACACACACACACACACACACACACACACACACACACACACACACACACACACACACACACACACACACACACACACACACACACACACACACACACACACACACACACACACACACACACACACACACACACACACACACACACACACACACACACACACACACACACACACACACACACACACACACACACACACACACACACACACACACACACACACACACACACACACACACACACACACACACACACACACACACACACACACACACACACACACACACACACACACACACACACACACACACACACACACACACACACACACACACACACACACACACACACACACACACACACACACACACACACACACACACACACACACACACACACACACACACACACACACACACACACACACACACACACACACACACACACACACACACACACACACACACACACACACACACACACACACACACACACACACACACACACACACACACACACACACACACACACACACACACACACACACACACACACACACACACACACACACACACACACACACACACACACACACACACACACACACACACACACACACACACACACACACACACACACACACACACACACACACACACACACACACACACACACACACACACACACACACACACACACACACACACACACACACACACACACACACACACACACACACACACACACACACACACACACACACACACACACACACACACACACACACACACACACACACACACACACACACACACACACACACACACACACACACACACACACACACACACAGAAAACATTTTAACGTACAGGCTGGTTAATGCGCCTTTAAACAAGATGGAATATATCAAAGAGTACACTAATATAACTCACATTGCAGAATACAATGGATTCAGTGCTGAACTGGTCAAAAAGAAAATTGATAAATTCAAAAGACAACAAAGATGCAAACAAGTAACTACTCGTTCGCCAATCAGCAATGACACTTCATACAGAAAATTTACATATTATCCCAGAGCCACACACCTTTTCCAGAAAGTCACAATATTACTTTGGTCCCACAGAACAAATTTAGTGTACACCTTCTGAAATCACATAATACAAAGGCGATACCCACAGACAAAAAATCAGGTGTGTACCGGATAAACTGCAAAGGCTGTGACAACTTTTACATTGGAAACAACTAAAAGGAACTTTAACATTAGGCTTAACGAGCATTTTAGGAACATCAGGAACAAAGAAATAGATAAATAGGCGGTAGCGTGCCATTTTTGGAAGGAGAATCATGATATAGAACGAGAAATGCACTTATTAAAAAGTGTCCAAGTTCCAGCTACATTAACCACGTGGGGAAAAATCTTCATAAAGAAATATGAAAGAAATTTTTTTAATTTCGACACTATCTTTGAAGAAAACCCAAACTTCAAGTTCATCAAGATACCATCAGAGACGCACCTGTCGCCTCCAATGAGTTCACCAAACCAACGTCCATTAGTCGACAACAGCTGATGATGTTAGGAAGATCCTAATGAAACGCGTTCTAGGTAAATACTAGCAATAAGTGGAGCATTGAGTATTAGTTCGACCCAAAATTATAGTAATAGATTGTAGCCTTTGTTGCGTTTTGTTTTATTTCTTGCAGCTCATCACATGGAATTTAAACTATGGGGATTATCCATTTTAATGTCTGTAAGTCCAGGTTGATATAACATTATGATTAAAAAGAAGTATTTTTGCGTATTCTGACTTTGTGGGTTCGTGAAATGAAAAGTCCAATTTCACCACTCAAAAAATGTTCTTTATTTCCACCGACTTACAGTTACACTCTTGCCAATTACACAGAATTGCGTAATGCACACAATTACGATTCACCAGTTCGTCCGTTACAATTTCACTTGCACTCGTAATTACGTACAATCTTCCGATGCTCTCACACAGTCTTCTCGTCGTACACTAGCACTCTTACGCTGATTGCCACGAACTCTGACTGACTCACTAACTCGACGTGCTGCTTATATAGGGCCAGCGGGTCGATCGGAAGGTTCCAGATTAGAGGAAATATCCTGTAAGTTCGAGAACACAGGTGGAACAGAAAGAGACGGCGCCGTGATGTTTTTTGTCCCAGCCATTCCTTCTTAACGCTATAAGACAAACGAGGGGGCGGGGCGAACACCGACCCGTCTGCTGCTTGCCCAGTCTACAGGGTGTTCAGACGCTCGGGTGACAGTATGTTAAAGTGAACAAGCCATTCAAGAGAAGCCCCAAGAATTTTCAGCTGACAGTCGAATGCACAGAAGCCGGCGACATTGTTTTGGGCCTTTTCATACGTCGGAATATTCATATTTTAAAATTGTGCCACAAAACGCAATATTCCTTATACTGTACACTTTCTTATAAGTAGGTTTATAAATAATGAGTATTTTTTTAAGAAGTTTAGTTATGAAGCATTTGAAGAACAATATGAATGTTCCGTAGATTTTGAAGCTAAAAATGAAGTCTATATTTAAATTCTTCATCCAAGTAATAAACTAATTAAACATTAATTCCCATATTTCATTACCCTGTTATTGAAGAATGAAATATAATCTATTTATTTTTAAAATATATGCCGTACTGTGTCCAGTATTCTTTCAAATCAGTAAAAAAGGGTTAATAAAGTTTTGAATTTATCTGGAACGAATTTGAACAGATTTTTTACGGTCATAATTTTTCGCACTAAAATTCAATCTTATGATATTCTGTTAGCTTAATGTGAAACAAACACGCCATAGTAGTTTCATTGTTGGTACTCCTGGTTCCCGCTGTTTTACTTTCTTTTCCTTTAGTATTTATCACAAACATGGCTGCACAATGTCTCATTTCGAAATTGTGACCTACACACAACGAAAGAATTCAGTATGATGACATCGTAAACGTCCCATTAACGCTATTCTATTGCATTATCAAGTGTTGCAAGCAAGGTGTTATCACTTTTGCTTTCGTAACTGGAGTTTAAAAGCTAAAGTGTAATTAAAATTATTACGTGTCGGTCAAGCGGTGATATAAGAATGCCTGTTTGAGTCTTTGGTAATGAATTAGCTTTTATTTATACCTTCTATTTTACTTCTTTCGACCAATGATTAGGTATTACAAAACAAAACATTATTCTATGAAAATTTCATCAGTCAATGTTAATAATTCCACGTGAAGTCAGAGAAAGGTGGCGCAGGATTAGGGTACGTGGGGCAATGGAAAGACGAAGTTACTAATGGGGTAAGAACTATGATGTGTTTCAAATGGGAAGACTTGTGGAGTCCAGCTAATCAGATACCGTATCACACTCAGCGTTGCCAGCTTGTTAACCCACTCCTTGTATCTCTCTCTCTCTCTCTCTCTCTCTCTCTCTCTCTCTCTCTCTCTCTCTCTCTCTCTCTCTCTCTCTCTCTCTCTCTCTCTCTCTCTCTCTCTAGCACACTCATACTGCAGGTCTCCTTGGCGCAGACGTAAGGGTAAGCAAATTTTACAAACTTTTACAACGATGCAGTTGCCAAAATTAAAATTGGAAAAAGCATTTTCGCAAATTATGTATATTTTTAAATACTATAACTATGATTATAGTTTATGAATTACCTGTTTTTCTATTCCAGTGGAACTGACAGTGGCTCATCCATATCGCTGTCAATGTCACTTACGTCAACGGACAATTCGTCATTGCCACTGTCTTCATCGTCTGAATCTTGCAAATTTATGATTATAGGTTCCAAAATCTCGTCACGTGCTGTTTCTTAAAATCGTCTTCTTGAAGGTTTTCTGCATGCCTTACGCAGTTTTTCCAGTCCTGTTGTGTTACCTTGTCAATTTCTTCGTGAACAAGTCGTTCAACGTCCATCAGTTTAAAAGTATTATTTATGAGTGCAATCCCCCTTTTTATTTGAGCCCACACCAACTCAATTGGAATATATTGGCAGTGGTAAGGTGGGAGGCGTATTACCTCGTGCCCCATTTCAATTGCAAGTTGATCCAGCTGATACACTTTTTCCGTGTTTTTAAACGGATATAGTCTTTGCAATAACTCACTTTTACTTTCTGTTTCCAAACATTTTTTGAAGAACGTGTACATCTTAAAAATAATACTTCGAGCCTGACTTCACAATACCTGCCTTTTTGACACGCCACTAAATTCACCGCAAGAAGCCATTGCACTATTTAACTCTTAGTCTACTGTTGTGTAGAGAAAAACTGAATGATATTGCTCTGAGCTCTCCAGAATAAATAAATACTTCTTATCCAGCATTCATTCATAAACATAAGCACACAGAATTCCACAGGAAATAAAGTGTTTGTTCTTTCCCGAATTTAACACGTAGACTTATTCACAGTAATTATTTTAACACGTCGTGTCAGTAGCTTAAATTTCAGTTTTGAGTAATTAAAAGTATATGTGCATACATACACACCAACTCTCTAGAGTAAATAGAGATTACGAACCATTCATAAACAAAGATATAATGTGACCAGACGCGTTCTGCCAGGGCAGCAGGAAATTTATTGTTTCCTCTTGCTCGAATTGGCTTATTCAAAGTAATTCTTTTTATCACGTCATGTCAAACATTTAGGTTTCAGTTCTGAGTAATTACAAATATGCGTACACGCATACATGCCAACCAATAGTGATATTTATACAGTGCTTGCGTCACGATGTATTGTTATAATACAGGTAATAGTGCTTTATTTATTTGTATTAGAAAAAACTATTTGAGCTAAAAGTAGGGGTTTTCATGGTTGTGTTAGATACATTACTCTCTACCTTCCACATGGATCAATTTTGGTAAAATCTGAATTTTTGTCTTAATTGATTAGGTTGGAGCTCCTCACACAGCACTTAGCGGGAATGCAGTACGACAACACTGCAGGACTCCGATTGGTTGCTCACCTAGTAGCGCTCAAGGACAAACACCTTCCCATTTGAAACACAATAGTTCGCAATTTTGCCTCTATATCAATATAAGACAAAAACTAGCAACATCTCTGCACCCTTGCCTGAAAAATCTGCAAAAGCAATTACACGACTGCGATACGTCAGGTATAATTGACTGGCTCTAATTTAGAGCTTCGAAGATAACAAATGATAAATATTTGATATGCTCAAGTGTAAACAACAATCTCTGGTGTAGTAACAGATATCAGTTTTCCTTGCAACAGGTTTAGCACCAAAAAGGATTGTAACGACAAAAAACAACTTTTAGCCAAGGGTTGGGCATAAAGTCTTCGAAACTTTGGGAAATTTGCCAAACTGAAAGACATACTTGACTAAACTTAATAAAGACGGAACAAGTGAATGTAAACAGAACCAGTTCTGAGGTGGCAGTTTGCGCTTAACGGCTATCGGAGTTCAACAAAGCAATCGCTCCTTTTTTTAAGGTGAGCCAGAACGGCATTCTGGGGTGAAATTTCATAAAATGAGTTACTGCCAAAATAATCTTCCCTGATGTTTGTAGAAGCACATAAAAATATTTATTTTCCTGTCCCATAGTTATAAAAGTCCTAAATAGACCCATTTTGAAAAGGCTGCACAGTGTGCCACGCCCCCTATTAGCTATTTGTAACTGTGTACTCTTCTTGGTTGTAACCTTATTGAAGCTAAATTCCAGAGCACTCCCTTATTAGGAAAGGAATTCCCTGTTTTTTCTGTTAACATTAATCTGTGCATCTGATATTAATTCTTGCATGCTTTGTTTAGTATGTTTTGAATTACTAGTGCTGTTTTCAAGATGGAAAGAAGCATGGTGTAAGAAATCGTCATGGGAACCAGTATAAACAGTTTAAGTTATCCCGATTACATAATAAAAGAGTTACAACCTCTAAAATGGAAAACGTGTAGTAACACATGACAATATATTGACTTCGTCAAACCCAACCTCAAACATTGGCAATGAATGTGAAGTGAATATTGGTTCTTCAAGGAAAAGCCGGCTTCTTCATTGGTAATGGCATAAATGACAATTTAACTAAAGTAAATAATGATATTAGATCAACAAGTTTTCAGTTAGTAGATATAGAAACTTTGTAGTGTAAATTTGTTGAAAATGAGAATTGTTGGCATATCTAAGGACGCCAGGAGACGAAATAGATTATTAGCTACATTATTACTCAGCTACCAAAAGTGTAATAAAGAATATACATTTGAAACATCCAGAACTATTGAAAGTGGTACAGAAGTAAATGTAAGGTTTGTTAATGGCTAGAGAAGTATTGGCAAGGGAACTGAGGCAGGTAAGACATTGGCTGCAATTTTCCAGCCTCCCCCGCCCACCAAATTAACAAAATAATTAATAATACCATAGAGAAAGTGACCATGGAGTCTGGGAATAAGAGAAGGGGTGAAAAACAAAAGAGGAAGGATGCTGATGGGGAAATTCTGAGGTGCTGTTCCAACATAGCAAAACTTTAATGCTGTTTTTCTCTGTTTTATTTATTTTTTATTTATTAACTTTGGGTGCACTCATCTATAAAACTACTGCAGCTACAAATCCACATTGTTTTCTAGAATTAATGCAATGCTTAAACCGTTTTTAAAAGTACTTGTAGAAAGTTATGTGAAAATTTGAAACTTAAATAAAAAAAACTTGAATATTTTTAGAAGTAAATTCAAGACATTCGTTTAAAAAAATCACATATCCTTTATTAAAACTCCAAAATAATATATATTATGTTTAATGAATTGTGAAAGTGTTGTAAAATAATAACTAAAAGTTTCAAATTAATGCGTACAGTTGTACTTGAACTAAGCGCACCAGAAAACTCATTTTGACATTGGTGAGACAGATCGTTCCGGCTCCCCTTAACTGCTACGTGGTATCAGGGTATTCTTGTTCCTCTTGAAGCTTATGCGCGTTGAGGAACAGAATCTCTGGATCAGTGAGAGAGAGAGAGAATCCAGGATGGGTGATCAGCCCGATGCCTGGTACGAGAGTGAGGGAAGTGAATGGCAGAATGAGGGCGAGTTGATAGGAAAGATGATGAATTGATGATGGAGCACTTGGTGTAATGCTGGAAGGGGAGAACCGGAGACCCGGGAAAAAACCCACCCTGTCGTGTTGTCCACCACAAATCTCACTTTGAGGTTATCTTGGATTGAATCCCGGCCGTCTTGGTGAGGGCCAAACAGTCTAACCACTACACCACGGCGCGACCCAAAACAATCGCTGCTGTGCAAATGTTTGCTTGTGATTTCTGCTTCATTCAAAAGTAGCTTGTTTTAATTTTAGCCGTTTAACACTTGAAGATTGATGAAGTATATATGTCAAGAAAAGAAATGGGAAAAAAGAATATCTAACCAGGCTTAAATTGTTCTTCCCCCCAAATTGCGGATCTGATGGGAGAGGTCTCTCCGAGCATCGACACTGCCCCCTCTAAAAACAGGGAGCCACCGAAGCAGCTCCGTGGGGCTTTCCAATTCCTTGGGTCCACAAGGCCCTCCCCTTTCCAGCGGAAGTGGATAATAGACGTCTCCTTCAAAGCTACAACAACGTGAGGTAGACTTGAACATAATACATTACTGTCTATTCCAGAGTTCTCATTTTTGTAAACAAAATCAAGTCTAAGCTAACTCTCCTACCCAATTTAAATAGTTCCTTAATAAATATATTGTATCATCAAATATTGAGATAGAAAAGGTAGAGAAGAACAAGTTCTATTGCAATTATCATAAGAACGCGTTGATGAAGGTAATGCTTATACACTAACTGTTAAGATATTACAAAATACAGTCTGCTGTTTGCGTTAACGTTGAGAATAACTTAATTGCATCTTACCAACTGTATGTATAACTGTCGTCTTTTGCATAAGAGAAATTCAGCAGTGAATTCCCGGAAGTGCCAACTGAGCCCCAAATAAACAATTTATGATACACAGAAAATGTGAAGCGGACAATTCCTTATAATACGTTACCATATTTATGGTCATTATATATGGTAATATCAAATCTTGGAGTTTACTACTAAAAAGTTACTTGATATTTGTGCCATAATGACAGGATTGGATTGGATTGTACGGAGGGGTTTCGGCACATCGACCTGACTGGTCTTTTATATAGTCTGTTTAGTTAACGCATGTGCAGTTCCGAGTCAAAGGAACCTGAGCCGCCCGCCCACTAATGACCGTCATAAATATATCTCCGCACTTCAGAAATGGAACACTGACGCTGAGGACCAATAGCAACTCTGATTTTCTCGAAGTGACAGTCGCATGTCTACTCCAAGTGGAGTCTCAGTTGCCAAAATTCCAACTTCCAGTTGATCTGTTTCATTACGTGCAGAACTTCGTTGTGTGTCACAATGTGGAGACCGTGGGAGAGAAATGCAGTAGTAAATGCAAATGAAATAGTAGATAACCTTCAGTCAAGTGAACATAATCAAAGTGATGACAATAGTGTGAATAAATGGGCCGAGTTATATTACTGGAAAAGCCTAAAAAAGACAAAGTTATAACGGGAACTGTTACTAAGCAAATTCAAGCGCTTGTTTTGAACACATATAAATATTTTCTGACAAATAAACTTGGTAAGGGGTCATGCAATGAACCTGATGATAAATTCTGGGTATTCACAGAAATACAGTAAGAAATGTGACGAAAGGAATACCAAAGACGCAGATCAAGTGTGAAAACAAAAGGAAACGTTTCTCTAAAGTAGATAATTTCACATGTGATTTAATTCGTCGAGAAATTTATAGATTCTAAGCAAAAGGGAGAGCGCCCACCTTAGACGAATTGGTTGCACATTTGCAAGAAATTTGTGATTTTCCTTATGGGCACTGCACTTTGCGCGGTCTCCTAAAGAAGCTGGGTTTTAAATACCGCACTTTGAATAAGATAAGGGTTATTATGGAATCCAGTAGAATTGTAGCTTGGCGTCTAAGGCAGAGGCCGAGGTGCACAAGCGTTATCTAAACAGACTTTACCTATGCCCCCCAAGTGGGACACCCCTGGGAGGAAAGATGAGGCGAGAGGAGACAGAGGGCGGCTGACCCCAAGGAGTCACTACTGTACAAAGGGTGAGGTTCCTATGCTTTACCAGATAGAAACTCCCCGGCGGTAGGTTTAGGGCAATCGGCATCCCACCTGCCGTGGCCCCGAAACAGTCACGGAGACCGGAGGCCACCTGCCTAGAGCAGTGTACTCCAGGCATGCTTGTAATGTATGCCCACGACAAGAAGGCTATTATGTATTTAAAATGGGATGATGTTTGTCCTTGAGCGCTACTAGGTGGGCAACCAATCGGAGTCGTGCGGCGTTATCATTTTGCATTCCCCTAAGTGGTGTGTGACGAGCGGTAAACTGATCAATCTCTAATAAATACTATTCGCGTTAAGACAAAATTTAAGATTTCGCAAAAACCGATCCATTAGGAATGAGAGAGTGATGTATTTAACATAACCGTCAAGCCACATATTTTTAGCTCAAATAGTTTTCCTAATACAAATAAATAAAGTAGATACTATTATATTATAACAATGCATTGCGACGTAAGCACTATAATGAATATCATTATTGATTGGCATATATGCGTGAACGGAAATTACTCAGAACTGAAACGTAAACATTTGACATGACGTGATAAAAGAAATATGTACTTTGAATAAGCCAAGTTGTTTGTTAAATTCGATGAGAGGAAACAATACACTTCCTGCTGGTCTGGCAGATCGTGTCTGGTCACATTATATCTCTGTTTATGAATGGTTCGTAATCTCTATTTACTCTAGAGAGTTCAAAGCAGCATTATTCAGTTACTCTTCCATGAAAAAGTGTATCAGCTGGATCAATGAGATACGATCTACCTTCCCCCTTACTACTACCAGAATAATCCAATTGACTTAATGTGGGCTCAAATTATGTTGCAAACAAAAATAATATTTTTAAACTGGCCAACGTTGAACGACTTATTCACCAAGAAATTGACAAGGAACACAGCAAGTCTGGGAAAACCGTTTGAGACATCAGATAAACTAGAAGAAGAGGACTTTTGGAAAGAAATAGCACGTGACGGGATTTTGGAACCTATCATCATACATTTGTAGTACTCAGACGTTGAAGACAATGACAATGATGAATTATCTCTTAACATAAGTAACATTCACAGCATTACGGATGCACCACTGGTATTTTCGTCGGATTAGAAAATTAAGTGACTCAAACTATAACTAATTTTAAACAAAATATTTAAAGCTTTTGCGTAATATACGAATATCCGTGTGGAAATTGTGCTTTGAACAACTGCATTATTATAAAACTTTGGAAAATTTGGTTTGCGTTTACTTACGTCTAACGCCAAGAGGACTCGCAAGTGTGCGAGAGAGAGGGAAATACAAAAAGAGTGGGGATAACGAGGTTGCAACGCTGAGTGCGTTAATGCATCTGATTCGCTACAGGCGAGAACTCTTCCCATTTGAAACATAATAGAGCGGTATGAAGGGCAGAGGAGCTTGAACTGTTTATCTGCTCCGATAGCGGTTCTGTTTACTTGGAAATGAGTGTATGAGAGTGCACCCATGCTGCCAGATCTAATGTTTGTTGGAGTAAATGCAGCGATAGGTATTATGTATGGGTGAGTTATGTGACAACACTTGTGTATTTTAAAGGAAACTTCCATCCTTGTCATACTGGGAAGGTGAGCATAACCACCGCTAGGAGAGCAAAAGTGATTACGCTACACATTCTGCTATTTTGCCTTCTTGTCGTGGGTCTACAGTAAAACCGGCATCTCGCCTGCCGTGCTTCTGAATCGCCCCCCGCCCCACTGTCGATACTTCTACCCTGAAAGAAACCACCAGATGAGAGATGATGTGAATCGATAATAGAAGTGAAATGGAGGCACAGGAAATTCGAGGGATGTAATTAACCTACCCAGCATTCGCCTCGCGACCCGGGAAAACCCTCGAAAAAGCCCATGTCATGTAGGTTGGCAACGGGAATCAAACCTGGGCCTCCCTAATGTGGCCACAGACGAAACCACTTGAGCCATCCCGCTCGGTCCTAATGACAGGAAGGATGCTTGTCAACTGTTCAAACAGAAAAGCAGGAAACCGTTCATAAATGTTGGAAAACGAATAATAATTGATATTTTCAACTCTCTTTTAGAAAAATGCCCATTGCTTCAGTGTTTATATTACGAAAATAACATCCGAGTACATAGGCGTTTCAGTGAAAAGTCAGGCGCAGGGCAAACAGGGCAGCTGAGTCCTTCAGAGTATTTGGATTTGGGTGTCAAATCCATTTCCTGATGATTACGAGATTAACGAATATAAAATATTTATTTCCACATGCTTATAATATCGATCGTTACTTCGGGTTGCATTTTGAGGTGTCATTTCCACGCATTTCTGCGCCTTTTGTTGATAAAAGATATTCAACTGTAGGTGAGATGTGGTACGCATGTAGTGGGAGAACTTCCGGTTGTTAGAGACGGGGTTTGTGAACTACTTTCACGCCTACAATACTCTTTGTTTACAGTGACTGTCACTCTGGTTTGGAATGGATAGCAACTTGACACCAAAAGCGTTTCTTAAACTCTTGATAAGTGTGACGTTTTGCTTAGAGAACAGAGCTTCATAACTGCACGTACGGTTGGATGGTTTATTTAATGGATGATCAACTTGTGCTACATCATGTAATACCGTTTTTGTACCACCAAGTGATGGGGAATTAACTGAACTGTCTACGCAACGCGCGAAACTAATTACTGTACAGCTCCCCACAGCAATGTCCCCCTCTCGACTGCGCTGTAGAAACAAACTACAGCATAACCTTTATAGCCTTATCCTTGTTCCAGGATTGGTGCTTCCTCAAAATGATAAGATTAAATTCCAGATTTTTATTTTTACTTTTTTAAATTTACTTCCTTCAGAGTTAAGTCATATCGGACAATGAATGAAATGAGTGAAATTATGTTCAAATGAGCCCAGGCTCCATAGAGCTCAAGTTACTAGACATTTATATTTCAGGATAAAGAAGAACCCCGGAAAAAATTACCCAGATAACTCACCCTAACCGAGATTCGCGTCCGGGACCTTTTGAACGTGAGGCAGACACACTACCCACTACGCTACAGATTAGTACATACTTAGAAATAATCATTTCTTCCACTAGCCGTGTGTAGGCTAAGGTTTGGATGAGTGTAGTCAGAATAAAAAACTCAATGCCATAGCCGGGATTTGAATCACGGATCTCCCGCTCTCCGTGCGGTTGTTCTAAACCACTGAGCTACTATGGCCAACATGCCGACATGTCATTAAATTCTCCAACCGACTCGTATGTTTCCCGGTAAACTACTAGGGGTTCTCATATGCTATGAGACACGCACCTTTCGTGGCGACTTACTATGCTGTAAGTACGAGGGCTGTCCAATAAAGAATGATCATAATTTTTCGCTCTAAAATTCAATCTTATTATATTCTGTTAGCTTAATGTGAAACAAACACGCCGTAGTACTTTCATTGTTGGTACTCCTGTTTCCCGCCTGTGATAACCAGGCAAGTTCAGACGTGTTCAATATCGCCTACCGCTGCAATGAAGGTAACATGCAGTTAAAGTTGATGTTAGAGAAAGATCCGGAGTTTCTTTCAAACGTAATCACTGCTGATGAAACTTGGCTACATCATTTTGATCCTGAGAGCAAACAGCAAAGCTCAGTGTGGAAATCTCCTTCATTACCAACCTCCCAAAAAGCAAAAGTGGTTGGTTCTGCTGGGAAATTTATGGTGATCACATTCTTTCATATTCATGGAATGGTTTGTCAGCATGTTGTACCTGCACACACATCAGTAACTGGACAATACTACAGGGATGTCCTGAAAACATTGCAAACCATATCAGACGCAAAAGACCACATTTCCCCGAAGCTGGCTGGATGTTGCACCCCGATAATGCGCGGCCGCATATTGCCAATGTTGTTGCTGAATATCGTACAAAAATCAACGTGAAGTGCATCCCTCGCCATCCCTATAGTCATGATTTAGCTCCATGTGACTTTTTTCTATACCCTAACTTGAAGAAACGCCTTCGTGGGAGGCATTATGCATCATCAGAAGCAGTGTTGAAGGCTGCGGAGGCGATTTTGAAGGATCTCTCAAAAATGGTTTCCAGCATGTCTTTGAAGACTGGCAGATATACTGGGACAAGTGCATCGCATTCAGGGGAGACTATTTTGAGAAGGACCATCAAAATTATGAGGATGAGTAAAGGTACGTTGTCAAAAAAAAAAAAAAAAAAAAAAAAAAACTGAGATCATCCATTATTGAACAGCCCTTTATAGTTAAACCACTATGACTCTACTCATCCAAACTTTAGTACATTCTTCTTGGCAACTAGGAATGACAAAAATGAAAAAAAAAATTGATTTTCAATCTTTTGCATATCTTCTGTCCTTTTTTAAAAAAACATTTCCATAGTACAATGTTGAACAAGGTCTCTTCTACCCTCCTAGAGATATTGATCTACATTGCTATTAATAATTAGAATGCTTGGGACTTGTATGGAAGCTAGAATGTATTAGACATTTGAAATGCACTGTTTACATTCTCTGGAAACTATGATTTTTTTCTGTAAAGCCAGTTTTCCCAGGAGCTGTTAGACCTAGAGCAATGAAACTATAACTAGACCGCGAACAAAATGCAGTAGGAGCGTGACTTACCAACACTAGCTTTCCCCCCTCTACCGTAATTTCAAGTTGTCTCTCCTCTATTACACGGGCTGCACTGTTCACCTGTTTCAATCGCTTTCGTATTCACTCTTTGCATTTTCTACCGAATCGCTGCTTAGTTCCTCAGGGTTTAACGAAACTATGATTCTATCTATTTGTAGATCGATTGTGAGGTCATTTACGGGGTAATTATTTTCTGTTAACTTTGAAAATCAAAACAGCATTAAAATACATGCGTTTGGTGCGGTTTGCGCTCTGTCGTATGCAGGAAGGGAGGGGGAAGTAACATGAAGCTGGATTTTTTTTTTTTTTTTTTTTTTTTTTTTGCAATTTTACATCCTCCAACGTGAAGTCATATCGGACGGTGAATGAAATTAGTGAAATGAAGCTCAAATGTGTCCAGGGCCCATGGAGCTTAGAGCTGGCCGATATTCGTCTTTAAGAATAAGGGAAAAACCACTGAAAAAACCTTATCCAGGTAACTCACCCTGACCGAGATTCGAACTCGGGATCTCTTGAACGTGAGGCAGACACGCTACCATCTACGCTACCGAGGCGGGCGAGTCACGTGATGCTTGGATGGTGAGAAGGGGAGAAGGCTCTCCTCGCACATGCGCACACCGACTGCATTTTGTTTGCGGTCTACCTGTAGTAACATGAATTCCTATTTAAGTTGGCAATGTTTACCCAAGATCACTTTTTTATTTTGTTCTATTTATACCCTGTCTTTAACTGCAATGATGGCAATCGTTCTAAGGAGACATTTCGCCTATTGGCGACGGTGTTATCTCACAGACGTTGGGTTACTGGTACTTCGTAAATATTTTTAATCACTCACACATTCGATTTCTAATTCATACATACAGACTCTGGAGAAGATGGGGAGTCATCTTGGTTGGAGAAAAATCTCAGCCCTCGCCGGGAATCGAACCCGTGACCCTCGCATGGCAGGCAGGTGCTCTACCGATTGAGGTACGGGGCCAGCCTACACAAGATTGTTTTCATAATGTGATTAGCAAACATTTTATCAGTGAAGGTTTGAATAAGTTAGTCTTGTGTAAAAATTAATAAAATAATATATTTACAGTTGTAGCTTTATACTGCTGTATTACACGATACTCCTGAGTCCATTATATTTCACGAATATGGTAGAGAAATTCAATAAGCTGTTTACAATAGGTTTTGAAATTATCATTATCATTTAGTAAGTTAAGGCACTCCCGACCTCTTCAAGATTTAAGCCCCTTGAGAGCTGTCAAGTCAACATGCACAAGGAACGAGCATTAAGTCGTGGTTTAGCTACCGTTATCAGCACTATTCTTTTGCTGTTGACCTTCACCATGCCACGTCAACTGAGTAATCAGACAGTTATTTCTTGTCGAGAGGCGATTTAAATATTTCCTGCACTTGAATATCCATACATTTATTCATGTTACGCGCATTCTCTTTCGCTAAAACACACATACACATTCGAAATAACATCAGTGTAATTAAATATTACTTGACAAATGAATTAGAAATATACATTCACCCAATTCTTAACAGATAACTTACCCCAACTTTCTAAATTATTCAGTCTTTTATTTCCTTAATTTCATGCAATAAAGCACTTGCCACTTTATTAAAATATACATTTGTACCCTTTTTAGATATCAATAAGCTCTGATTCCAAAGGTATAAAAATACGAGTGTCGTCTGGTAAGCCCCGGCCCTCATGATAAACAAAACAAAACAAAAAACATTTGTTCTAGGCGTTCTCGGGCTTCGAGCCAGGTAAGCAGATGTTGAGACATCGACGTTTCGGGAGCGTGCAGCATGGAATCCTGCATTAAAACTCGAAAAAGAGAGACTCAGGAACACAGATCTGGCTTACTGAGCAGCGACCAGAGCAGCAGTGTTTGCTGAGAGGTTGTCATATTCACCAACGCGAGCCCGCTCGCTGAGTATATATGGGTCACCCCAGCCCTAAGTCATTCAACATCCTGAAGATGGGAGAGATGTACGCTCCCGAAACGTCGATGTCTCAACATCTGCTTACCTGGCTCGAAGCCCGAGAACGTCTAGAACATATACGCCGCCAGGAAAGATTCAGCTCATATTTCAAAAAACATTTATATATTTCTTTCTTTATTTCTCAACATACTGTGACTGTGAGTTCCTAAAATTAAAGGGCAAGTTTGCAGAAATTAAAAATGTTCTTTATTTCCGTAGAAAGACAGTTTGTACACTCTTGGCAGCAGAATAACGTAAAATATACCAATACAGTCTCTCGTGGCTTCTACACACGTGAACAAACGAACAAAATCACTCACGGTACACCTCAAAGGCCCACTATTAACAGTTCTCCACTTTCAACTCACTACACAAGTCTAATTACAACTGGCCAAATGCGCTGACAGCAGTTGCACTTTTATATCTCCACTCATTCTTCTAGAAATTAGTGGAACGTTCTGTAACAATCAAGAAAGCGAACCTTCCAGTCGTCTATCTCTCTCTTTCTTTTTCTGCTTCGGCAGCTTTTATCTCCGCGCTGCACTATCAAACTGCCAAATGGTCTTTTTCTTTTTATCCCATCACCCAAACGTTGCAGTAAGCCTGTGTAGTAGTCACCAGTGATACTTTTACCCTTTCCCAAGTAATCAATAAAAATGACTACCTGTGCATCCCAAGAAAACACTTGCCATTACCTAGTTAACTGACAAAATTGACTGTGCCTTTTTTGGAGTTGATTCACCTGGCGCAATGCACTGTTTTGACCGTGATTTACCTTTTGGAGTGCAGTAATGTATCCAAGTTTCATCAATGGGAACAAACCGTCTTAAAAATCACTGGAAGTTTTACGGCAGAGCTCCAAATTCTTAACAGAAAGAGTTTTTCTTTGCAACTTTTGATCAGGTGTCAACAAACGCGGCACCCATCTTGCAGAGACCTTGTGAAAGGCCAAAACATTACTTAAAATATTACCTACACGTTCTTTTGATATGTTTACAGACTCCGCTACCTCAAACAACTTTAATCTGTGGTCTTCCAGTACCAAACAATTAATTTTTTTAATGATCTCTGGAGTTGTGACTTACACAGGACGTCCAGGGCGAGGTTCATCTCTAGTGCTCGTACATCCCATTTTAAACTCTGCAACCCACTTTTCAATCATTCTGTATGAAGGGGCAGAGTCTTTCAATGCACAGTAAATTTCCTCCGTGATTTCTTTAAGCGGTAAGCTTCCATCAGGACAATGCACCTGCCCGCAAAAGTGTTTGGCAATGGGGAAATTGAGAGATCTGGACTATGAAGTGCTGGAGCATTCACCGTATTCCCCAGATTTGGCTTCCTCGGACTTCCTTCTATTTTAAAAACAAGAAATTGCTTGCGGATAGGCACTTTTCGTCCAATGAAGAAGCAATTGCGGCTGCAAATGGGTGCTTTGTAGCTCTTCCAAAGGAACAGTACAGAGAGTAGTTAATGGCATTGGTACACCGCTGACGAAATGTATTGATATTACAGGAGATTGTGCCGAAAAATAAAACTACTTTGAAAGCATGAATTGTCGTTTTTCACTATCCGGCTGAGAACTCTTCAGACCACCCTCGTATTCATTTCTGTTGTTCTCATTAGCTGATAAGTTTAGATGGTTCCTTCTCTAATTACACTAGTCGACAAGGTTTTCTTCACAAGAAATCTGATCAATGAATCTAGTGTATTTTTTCATACTGAATTCAGATATGTAGTCAGAATTGTTCCATCAGGCACAGTTTTTTTTTTTGTAACAGCCAGTTTTTAAAATCGGATTTTAGCGTTTTCTTTGGCCTGTTATAGGTACCTTCACCTCATTTGTTGCGATTTTATCCGAGCTGTATATAAGGAAATTATTTGTGATATTATGCAGCAGAACCATAAAATAAGGCTGTGCAGATTCATTCATGTTTGGACATGTTTTGGATAAAAATGTTACCTATGTTAGACTGCTGACTGGGTGGGAAAATGGTACACATTGTATGCCATTTGCAATTCCTATGATTTGGAGGGAACTGAAGGATCATTTAAGAGATTCTTATTTCTATTTGACAAAAATACAAGGAATCACATCTAAAAAAATACAGTTAAGCATCCGAATTTGGAATCTGCAATAAAGACCTGTCTTACACAATGAAAAGTTTCCCTGTACCATTAGGTCATAACTCTGATTCTGACCTTACTGAAACTAAAATGCTTCAGATGAAAAAAAAAAATGATCCTACATATGAAGCCAATACCTGTTCATCAGAACAATACTGTGACTTTATGGGTTCGTGAAATGAAAAAACCAATTGCACCACTCAAAAATGTCCTTTATTTCCACCGACTTACAGTTGAACACTTGCCAATTACACAGAATTACGTAATGCACACAATTACGATTCACCAGCTCGTCCGTTACAGTTCCACTTGCACTCGTAATTACGTCAACTCCTCCGACGCACGTACGCAGTCCGTCTCCTCACTGGGCGCTCCTCACAACTCGCCAAGAACTGACTGACTGACTTTCCTTCAGCCCGACGTGTTGCTTATATAGGATCAGCTGGCCAATCTGGATGGTTCTGGATTAGATGAAATATCCCGTAAGTTCGAGAACTCAGGTGGAACAGAAAGAAACGGCGCAGTGATGTTTTTTTTTCAGCCACCCCATGTTACCGCTATAAGACAAACGAGTGGGCATGGCGAACAACGACCTTCTCCCTGCTGCTGCTGCCGGTTCTATAGGGAGTTCCGACTTTCGGGTGACAATACTTTCTCAATCAGAAAGACTTTAATGACCTGATTCGGGATTTAAATCTGTCTAAACAGCAAGCGGAAGGTTTAACTTCCAGACTCAAAGGGTGGCATCTACTCCAAAAAAGAAGTCAGAATATGTAGTTATAGTTTTTTTCTTTTTGAATTTACGTCCTCCAACGATAAGTCATATCGGACGATGAATGAAATTGGGTGAAATGATGCTCAAATGAGTCCGGGGTCCATGAGCTTAGAGTTACTCGATATTCGTCTTACAGGATAAGGGAACACTCCGGAAAGAAACCTTATCCAGGTAACTTGCCCTGACCGAGATTCGAACTCGGGACCTCTTGAATGTGAGGCAGACATGCTAACGAGGCGGGCATGTCGTTATAGTGACCGCCATAGTGATTCAAGGCCTGCTTCTCTGAAGAAAATGATATTGTGTTTTGTAGTGATATTTGTTCAGTTAAGGAAACTCTTGGGTTTCAACACAGGCCAGATGAGTTGCGACTATTCATAGATTCGTCTAGAGTTAGTTTGAAGACTTGAGCTGCTACATATTGGCAATAAACTTCCATCAGTACCTGTTGCGCATGCCGCTGATATGAAAGAGATATATCAAAATATGATAACTAAGTTTAGAGAAAATTCAATATGGAAAATATCAATGGAATATCTGTAGTAATTTAAAGGTCATTGCTTCTTGCTTTGTTTGCAACTTGCTGTGCCTTTGGGACAGCAGAGATACTCTCACTATGTTAAAAAAATCATGGCCTAAACGTGAATATCTAATCCCTGGTCAGAAAAATGTGTCATATGTCCCTTTAGTGAATCCTGAAAAAAATATTATTACCTCCATTGAATATTAAGTTAGAAGTAATGAAAAATTTCATCAAAGCTATGTGTAAACAGTCTGATGGATTCCTGTACCTCAAATCCAAATTCAACAAAGTCAGTGATGCTTAGCTTAAAGGAGGAATTTTTATAGGACCACAAATCCGGTCATTAATGGGTGATGAGCATTTCGAAGGACTGTTGAATCCACTGGAGAAAGCAGCCTGGCAGTCTTTCAAAAGTTTGTGTTTCAATTTTCTTGGAAACCATAAAGCAGAAAAATATCGTGACATAATGACTGATCTTCTGCATTTTTATAAAGCAAGTCTTTAAAAATTCACTTCTTGGTCTCTCACTTAGACTTCTTCCCCGAAAATCTTGGAGCTGTCAGCGATGAGCAAGGTGAGCGTTTTCATCAGCAAATTTCTACTATGGAATAGAGGTACCAAGGCAAGTGGAGTTCCAGTATGTTGGCTGACTACTGTTGGATCGAGAAGAGAGACGTTCCAGATGCAAAATATGCCCGAAAATCACTATCTACCACTTTCTAGGTAAGTCAGAATCAGTAGTTACAATTTTGGGTTAGAATATTATAACAATTTAAATAAATATCACACAAAACTCTTGCCCGATGGGAAAGCACTAACATTATATTTGAATTCAGCACGAAAAATACTTCTAGAAAATGTTATTCTAATTCTTGAGAAAGAAAAAAGGTCCATTTTTGTCGACTAGTGTTTCCGTTCCGTTTGTCATTATTGGCTTAACTACTGTTTTACATATTTTTATTTTACTTTCTGTATGAAGATATTTGTTTTTCCAGATTATATCACGTACACATCCAGATAATCTAGCTGCTTTCTGTACTTGGTATTTCATTTCATTTACAACATGCCGGTCGCTTGTTATTTCCACTCCTAATTACTTGACACTCATTACATGTTCAGTCATTCTGTCTTTTATTTTCTAATTTACATCTTATCGGTTCTTTTGCTATTTTCAATTGATACTTTCACATTATAATTCACAGCATTGTTTATCAAAATGATGTGGCAATCGTTGCAGATCACCTTCAGTATTTGCCATGAGTACTACGTCATCAGCATAATCCAGTATATTATAATTTTTTATTTTCCATCAAATAAGCTCGTAGATGTTTCAAGCTACCTATAATTTTATCCATTATTAAGCTGAATAAGGCCGCGTCATGGCTGAGTGGTTAGACAGCTTGGCTCTCACCTAGACGGCCCGGTTTTGATTCTCGGCGACCGCAGAATGGGATTTGTGGTGGACAACATGGCGCTGGGGTGGGTTTTATACGGGTCCTCCGGTTTGCCCCACCATCATTCCACCAATTGCTCCATCAATCATTCATTTCAGGCGTTGGGCCGACCCCACAACTCTGATTTCATCTCTCAGGTCAGATGCTTCGGCTCCCTCACTCTGAGGGAACCCAAGCGCCTCCTAACGTCAGCATTGAGATAGGGAGAAAAAAAAATTAAGTTGAATAACAGAGGACCTAGGGAATTCTTGTCTGATCCATTTTTGACGCTTTATCTCATCTGCCATTTGTTCTTTTATACAAATTATAGTTTATTGTGTCTTTTATTATTTAAATATCTGTTCTGCTTGTCTCGCAGAAATCTTATTACGTCATGTAGTCTAATTCGATATAATGCGATTATCTTTCCATAATTTCCCTTTCATTGCTTCCTGCCCAACTTATAGGTGTATGAACGGAGTCCTTAAAACTTCCAGATAAAAGCCAAGACACCGCTCACGCTCTCACTGGCTTTTCCACAGAGAGAGCTTGCATACTAGAAAAATGATAGAATGGAAAGCCGTGATAAGAGGATGACACGGGGAAACGAAGGGAAGCCCAAAGCAGACTGCGTGGTTGGCGGGGATCGAATTGTGACCTCCGAAACCGGGCCGCAAAGGTTACCATGTGAGTCATTTCGCTCGGTACCTATTGTAGGGCAAATTCAGTCTGGTCATAACACACACACTCCCTCTCCCTCTCCCTCCTCCCTCTCCCCTCCCCCTCCCCCTCCCCCTCCCCCTCCCCGCCCTCCCCCTCCCCCTCCCCCTCCCCTCCCCCTCCCCCTCACCCACTCCCCCTCCCCCTCCCCTCCCCTCCCCCTCCCCCTCCCCCTCCCCCTCCCCCTCCCCCTCCCCCTCCCCCTCCCCCCTCCCCCTCCCCCTCCCCCTCCCCCTCCCCTCCCCTCCCCCTCCCCCTCCCCCTCCCCCTCCCC